>CAKNXH010060574.1:33895-84053 GCA_932178445.1 Andricus quercusramuli | reverse complement strand
GAACGGCAAGTATCGATTGTCGAAAATCACAATCGATAACTACACGATGAATTAGAAGTGCGGAAAAGGCGTTACGATATTTCGACTTCGACTCAATCATCTTTTTAGAATAGGATTAACTAAGAAGATCTTTCCGAGGACTCTTTTCTGTGAAGCTTTGCAAATTTACAAGAATTATCAGTTATTTCAACAAATTAAGAGTTTGGCCATTTTTCATCGAATAAGCTCCATTTGTTTACGGAATCACCAATCATGTATTTCCAATAACTACAATTTTTGGTAAAAATTTTCTACGATACTTTGCACATTAACAATAATTATTGATTATACAAACAGTTTTCATAAACATATTCAGAGTTTGGGTATTTTTGAACGGATAGGCACAATTTGTTTACGGAGTCAACTAAGAATATCTTTCCGATAACTTTTTTCTATGTTGCTTTATAAATTTACAATAGGCTCAATTTTTTACAGAATTAAGTAAGAATATCTTTCAGATTACTTTTTTCTATGTTTCATTGTAAATTTAAAAGAATTAATAATAATTTAAACAATTTTCACACAAAAATGTAAACTTTGACTATTTTTTAACAAATAGGTAGAGTTTGGCTATTTTTTAACAAATACACTACATTTTTTTACAGAACTATCTAAGAATATCTTTCCAATGAATTTTTTGTATGATGCATTGCAAATTTTCAAGAATTATTTATTATTTATTGAATATAAACGGGCAATCCCTTTGTACACGGAGAAAAAATCGCACTATTATAGTAGGCTGAGCTCTTAATATTACAGGTTATATTATTGGCATCAGGTTAGACATTTTTAGCATTGAATGTCCCATACCATAAAGAAACTTAGCCTTACTACGGTTGTAAGAAAACCCATCCTCTTGGAGTATGAGTACTCTTTATAAAAGCGATGTTAGGCCACGCGTACCGGTGCTTGCTGTGAAGCTAGGTTCGTAAGTAGGCGTGGCCTAATATCTCTTTTGTAAGAGTACTCATACTCTAATAGAGTGAGTTCTTTACAAATATAGCAAGGCGAAGTTCGAGCTATTTTCGCGAGGGATAACGGCTTCGAAAGCATTGAATGAAACCTGCGACAAAAGCATGACTAGTTACTATTATAGCCATATTTTTTTCTAAGTGTACAGTGATCAATTATTCTTATACAGTGTGTTTTACATACACTAATCAGCACAACTTAGGCCAAATTGTTAAGCGTTCTATAGAGCTCAGTTCTGGAGTGCGTCGCTGATCGGTCGAAAAAGTCGATATTTGTTGCGTATAAACTTACCTCGTTACAAATTCTACTGACAACGGAGTTTTTTCCATAGTTAGTTCGATGGTAGTTAATTTTAAACAGAATGTTGCTTCTTAGCGATTTCGAAGGAGCGTACAGGTTTATTTCGGCTAGGATTTGCGGACAGTCAATTTGGTTGTTTAAAACATTGTATAAAAAGCTCAAATCAGCAAATAAGACTTTCGAGTTGATTTTTTGGATGTTCAGCAGTGCCCTGATTCCGCTATAATCGTGATCGCACCTAAGCATCAATATCCCGATTTGCCTAGCTGCAAAGCGTAAAAATCTATTTTGTATTCTTTTAAGTCTTATTTTATGAATGAGGTACTGGGGTGTCCAAATGACTAAGGCATATTCTTAATGTGGTCTGACTAACGAGAAGTACAGTGTTTTTAGAGTTAACGGATTTTTAAAATTTGAAGCATTTCTCGTGACAAAGCCCAAGGACCTGAGTGTATTTTTTGCTATTTCTGACACTTGATCGTTAAACATAAATGACTCGTCCAGAAAGAGTCCCAGGTCGCGAACCCGCGTCACCCTCTGTAATACTTCCCCGTCCAGTAAATAATGTAGTTTAGCTGTTAATCTTTTCCGTGAGAATGATATTACTAGGCATTTTTTAATGAATCGGCTCAATTTTCATACAAAAATAACTAAGGATATCTTTCCGATGACTTTTTCTATGATGCTTTGCAAATTTACAATAATTATTAATTATTTCAATAAATTAGGAGTTCGTCCATTTTTCAATGAATGGGCTCAATTTGTTTACGGGATCACCAAGAATGTATTTCCAATAACTCTTTTCTATGGTACTTTGAAAATTAGAATAATTATTAATTATTCAAACAATTTTTATAAAGATATTCAGAGTTTTTCTATTTTTAAGGAGTAGGCACAATTTTAACAGAATTAAATAAGAATATATTTTCGATGACTTTTTTCTATATTGCTCTTCAGATTTGGCTATTTCTAAAAAATAGGCCCAATTCGTTACCTGAATCAACGAAGGATGTATTTCCAATAACTATTTTCTACGATACTTTACAAATTTACACTATTTATTAATTATTTGAAGTTTTCATAAACATATTCAGAGTTTGGGTATTTTTCAAGGAATAGGCACAACTTGTTTACGGAAGCGCCTAAGAATATATTTCTGATTACTCCTTTCTATTTTGCTTTATAACTTTACAAGAATTATTAATTATTTAAGCAATTTGGAATAAAAAATTAAGAGTTTCGTTATTTTTCAACGAATAGGCTTAATTGTCTACAGAATTAGGTGAAAATAGCTTTCCGATTACTTTTTTTATATAATGCTCTGCAAATTTCAAAGAATTAATTATGATCTGAACAAAGTTGATGAACAAATTAAGAGTTTGACCATTTTTTAATGAATAGGCTCCATTCGTTTACGGAATCAATGAAAAATGTTTTTCAAATAACTCATTCCTACGTATGATGCGTTTAAAATTTACAATAATTATTAATTATTTAGACAATGTTTATCAACATATCCAGAGCTTGGCTATTATTCAAGGAATAGGCACAATTTGTTTACGGAGTCAAATAAGTACACCAGACTCTCTTTTGAGGAACGCGCGACCGCACGCGTTTTATGAATTCCTAGAATTGCTGGTCCCCGCAGTTTCTCAGGGGGCAGGGCGAGAGACGGTTGCGACTTCGCATCTGAAGGGACGCAGTGTACTACTACTCAGTCAAGTATACTGCGCAATGTTATGGAAACGGTTCAGGCGGCCCTGACTGTTTACGTCTCGATGTACGCGCTTTTTGAACAAGGCTATTTGCAGGCGACCCCCGACATTGTTCCTCAAAAGAGTCTGGTGTATGTCTTTCCGAAGACTTTTTTTCTATGTTGCTTCACAAATTCAGATTTTTGCTATTTTACAAGAATTATTAATTATTTAAACAACTTTCACACAGAAAATCAGAATTTGGCTATTTTTCAACGAATAGGGTGAATTTTTTACAGAATTAACTAAGAATATCTTTCCTATGGCTTCATTCTATTAAGCTCTTCAAATTTCCAAGATTTATTAATTATTTGTTATTTTCATGAGCAAATTAAGAGTTTGGCAATTTGTCGAAGAAAACCTCCCCTCCAACCTCCTATTCGACATTAGTTAAAACCGAGGTTAAAATGCAGCGAATACACAACCATGTCGTACGCGTGGTAGATGGTTATCCATCCAAGTGCTATGCGCGCTCGAAATGGCTTGACATCTGGACCCTTCTCGAGTCGAGATCATTTACTGTGTATTTGTATGGAAATTTGTACGCGCCGACATTGTATAGGTTTTCTTCCAAAGTTGCATGAAAATGTTTCGAGTTGCACAATTATTTATTCTGCATCGTGAGAAGGTATCCATGCGTAACCGTATACAAATCAAAATTATTGAAGTAGAAATTAATTTAAGGTATTTTATTGAACTTCATTTCCAAATAAAATAATCACATGCAAATAAATTGGTCGCGCACTCCGCGCGCGTATGAGGCTTCAGTTAAAAAGTCACTCGTGAACTGTCTATTTACTGTTTTTTGAAGTCAAAATTTAAAAATCTTCAAGATTCTTGGTGCAGACATAGTGTTCAACTTGTGAATTTATAGGAAATCCAAAAGTATTTTATAAAGACTATTTTTATAATTTAGGTGATTTCAGGTTAGGGATCACGGTTAACGGGAGGGGGGAGGGCGAGGAGATACATAATTTCAGTATAGGTATGCGACTTACTTTCAGCAAAGAGAGTCCTTAATTCAATGTCAATTCAACCTTAAACTACCTTTTCAGTATAAATATCGTCTTAATTCCAGGTCTTTACTACCTTGATTTTAGGTCTTTACTGCCTGGATTTCAGTCTTTTTGTTTGCTTACTTTAATGATTGAAAAAAATTCTTAATTTAAGGTTTCATATGTTCTTTTTGTCACACCTTAAAATAATTCTAATATTCGACTTAAATTAAATGTTTGCTTTTTCTGTGTGCAGCATATGGATTAAAAAATTGAGCCTTTATTATTAATAAAATTTAAGTTAAAGCAAAAGAGCATAAATGCCAACATTTTTTTTTAATAATTTTTTTTCAACAATTTTTTTCCACAACAATTTCTTTGCTCTACTCTATGCAATATAAAATTAGTATTTTTCGTCACCACCTCCTAACAACTTTTTCGGACGGGCGTTGCAAAAAATAGCGTGTGATACACGTGCGCATATGTGATTGGTAACTCGTGCGATTGCATCATTCGCCTGCGGCTCGAAGCACTCGTCTACGTTTTCGCACTGGCTTCGCTCGTGCGCTAACCACCGGCTCATGCTTTGAGTCTCCGGCTTATGCTTCAAAATTCACACTCGCACACAATCACCTATTTTACGCACTTGTATCAGAAATAACTATTTTATCTCCTCCACGTTCACTCCTTCACGTTACGCCATGCAGCATATGGATTTGAAAATTGAGCCTTTAATATAAATGAAACTATAAGTCCTATCGAAAAAGTGAAGATACCCCTAGATTCATCTGGGCAATATCTCCACGTATTTTTTCATTTTTCAAAAAAAGTAATTTTTTAAACAATTATGTTTTTTATCATTTTTCGGCATTTATTTAACATTTATGGAAAACAATTAAAAGTTACTAAATGAAACATAACTTGCCCTAAAGTATCATCAATAAAAAAAATTGCAATAATGAAAAAAGTTAGTTTAAACATTGTTTTTACCCCCTCCACGTTCACTCCTTCACGAACGCCATGCAGCCTATGGATTTCAAAATTAAGCCGTAATTATAAATAAAACTACAAGTCCTATCGAAAAAGTGAAGATACCCCTAGATTTATCTCCTCAGTATCTCCAAGAGATTTTTTTCATTTTTTAAATTTCATTTTTTTTAATTAGGGCACAATTTTCAAATCTAAAGATTGCATGGTGTAACGTAAAGGAGTAAACGTGGAGGGGATCGAGACAATGTTCCAATCAACTTTTTCGGCTTATTAAATTTTTTTTTCATTTATGATACTTTAGGGTACGTTATGTTTCAGTAAGTAACTTTTAATTATTTTCCATAATTGTTAAATAAATTTCTAAAAATTATAAACAATATAATTGTTTGAAAAATGAACTTTTTTAAAAAATGACTTTTTTAAAATAAAAAAATACCTTGATGTATTGCCGAGATGAATATAGTGGTAGCTCCACTTTTTCGATAGGACATTTAGTTTTATTTATAATTAGGGCAAATTTTCAAATCTATATGCTGCATGGTGTAACGTGAAGGAATGAACGTGGAGGGGATAAAAACAATAGATAGTTCATTAATAATTAGCAAGTGAAGGTTCTGGAAGCTTGCATAATGATTTACTCTTGTATTAATATATGTTTTTCTAATATTTTTGTCGCTAAACTTTAAAAACCTGAAAAAATGTCAATAACAATGTAATTGTGAAAATAATTTATTGCAAAAATGAAGGAAAGACCTAGAGATATGTTAGTGAGGAATCTACCTATATCCTTAAGATTTCTTTAAGTACTAATAATTTTGTTTATAATAAAGGCACCATTTTTAATTATAATGTAATTGTTTAAAAAATGACTTTTTTTAAAATATGAAAAAAAACACATAGAGATATGACTGAGCCAAATCCAGGGCTGTATTTAGTTTTTCTATAGGCCTATTACTTTATTTTTATTTCAAGGCACAAGTTTCAGATGTATATGCCTAGCTAACTTCTGAGTCACTGGTCACAATGGGTGTTTCATTACCTGCAAACTTTCGAGAAAAAAAACGAACTTTACCAAGAGTCTTTATACTGTTTAGAGTATGTCTACAAAAAATCAGACAAAATGCCTTCACTGTTTGGCCTGAATCTTATTTTTGCGATTTACATGCGATTTCCAGGGCCCTTAAGCGACCTTTGAATGTTATTTGAAAAATCTGAAAAAAATATAAGTGCAATACTGAATTGTAAAGAACAAAATTCATGCACGCCAGAAATGAATAATCAATAAATAGCGTCAGTTTAATTAAGATTAGCCATTTTTCGCCCAAGAAGGGCCTTGAACGATCTTTGAATGTTATTGTAAAAATCGAAAAAAAAATCTGAATGCAATATTGAATTGTGAACACAATTCATACGCGCCAGAGATACCAAGAATTTCTGCTGAATATGGTTAGACTAATTAATAAGCAGTCGCGGACAATTGTCCGGGGATGGTCCCGAAGGAATAACCCCTAAGCGGAGGCGTGACAACCGTGCCGAAAGCTGAATGACACCTGGGTGAGGTGTCTCAAAAGGTGACTCTGGGATACTGGGCGACCTCTCAGGGTATGCAGCCTTAACCTTGCATGAAGGGCTCTACAAGGATGGACAAACCCTTTTCCGTAGCTGCTCGTGGAAACAGCAATGATAACACCGAACATAGTTGTAGTGAGTGTGGTTCAAAACAATCGAACGCGAAGGGCTCCCTACAATGGGTCGAAAAACAATGCCGACTGCCCTAGACTTGAGGGAACCAATAAAGACAGAGTCAATGCGATGGATCGGCAGAATCTCATTACTTGTAAGTGGATGGATCGACTTAGAGTCCACCTGCTGGATTGCTATGATACCAGTACGGCCCCTGAACGAAAAGGTTACATGGCGCGACTGCATACTATGTTGTGCGAGGAACACCCAAAGTTCTCGCATTTTTCGCATAAACGTCCGCGAAACCGTGCCGAGGAACTCGGGAAAAGGGGTTATATAAGTGCTTCGTGGAGATTTTTCCGAAGAGTCTGACCTCTGGACTATTAATTGTAGTATGTGTAATGCAGCGAAAGATTTGGCAGATGCAAACCGTAAAACAAAACCAACGGTTGATTGTAAGACCAAAAGACGAATGCATCAATTAAGCACAAAGATAGGCTGGACAAGGCAGTACGCGTCCCGCATTTAGTGTGTGATTGACTACCTAAAATCTAGCAGGACTTTCACTGCCAAAGTTCGACAGTTCGCGCACGAACTGCGGCTCCGTCATCACACACTCAACAAGTCAAAGCTACTGACCATCAGGCAGCATATTGTTGACAGAATACGAGTACTATCTAACGCTAAGACAAGTCTAGAGCGGAGGGAGAGGTGGGTCAGAGAAAATCAACAGTTTTTGTCTGACCCATCTCGACTCTTCCAAGACCCTCCAGTTACTGTCAACCATCCGCCCAAACCAGAAGAGGTCGAAGCATTTTGGAGAGAAGTCTACGAGGTCCAGCCTCCACTTGAAGAAGACTCAAAGAACATAAATAGCTTCAAGGAGCTGTGCGGTACCCTCATAACACTTAAGTAGGAATGCCCACTTATCACTACCGAGGAGGTGAAAAACGTATTAAGAGGCATGAAGAACTTTCCCGCTTCGGGACCAGATGGTATCAAGACCTTCTGGTGGAAGAAGTTTCCTTCTACCCACCAGCATCTGGCCGGAATTTTCACCTCATATCTAAAGTCGGAAGAGCCTATTCCGGAGTGGTTGGTGGAAGGGCGCACAGTGCTCCTCCCGAAGATGGGCAACTTGTGTGACCCAAAGATATACAGGCCAATAACTTGTCTGAACACGCCGTATAATATCTTCACAGCTATCCTCAATTATAGGATTGCTCAGACAATCGAAACTGTGTGACACGACGTACATGAACAACACGGCTGAAGGGAACACATAGCAGAATGTCGGGAGAACCTGCTCATCGATAGATGTGTCTACAAAGACACAGCATCCTACAAGCGCTACCTATCGATGGCCTGGATTTACCACCGGAAAGCTTTCGAATCAACCTCCCATAGACTTATCATCTGTCTGTTGGAAAGCTTAAAGGTTCATCAACACATCGTGAGGTGCATAGAGGGATTGATGCCGCTTTGGAAAACCAGATTTACTATGTCATCTGAAGAACATCATGTGACATCTAACAGCGTCACCTTTCAGAAAGGTGTCTATCTCTCGCACTTCACCATTCCCAAGGGTTCTTCTTCACTCGTGTATTTTATATGGATGATCTCAATATCTGTGCTAAAAATGAAGAGCAACTAAATCTAGCTCTAAAGATTGTCAAAGACTACACTCAAGAGATTGGATTGGAGTTTGCGTTAGAAAAATGCGCACAGGTTAATTTGGAGCGAGGAAAATTTAAGGGCATCCCCGAAGACCCTGATCACGTCAGTAAAAGCGCTATACGATACCTTGGGCTGGAGAAACCTATACATGCCTGGCCGTGCCACAAAGCCGCATTCAGGACGCAACATCGATTAGGAATGCTATCCGATGTAAATACCCACGTCTTAACTGACAGATTTAGTACTCCGAACTGTCGGCGAGGAACAAAGTATCTTCAGCGAACATACGTGCCGTCCCGGTAGTACTCTATTCATTTGGAGTGATTCCATGGACGAAGAACGAGCTCAGATCCCACAATATCGGGTCACGAAAAGTTATGCACATGAAGAAAAGCATGCACCTTAAGTCGTCTGTTCCGCGGCTTTACATCTCATGCCGTCAAGGTGGTCGCGGAATACTTAATCTTGAATGCCTTCATAACAGAATTATTCCGGTTACAGCACACATAGTCGCAAATGGACGAGACCCTTTTCTTAAAATGGTCAGAAAACACGCAGAAGTTTGCAGAGGAGCGTTTCTTTACAAAGCAGCGGAGGAGGCTGCTGAAACACTTGGCCTTGACTTCAATACCAGGGGTGATTAAAATGCATCAAACGTTATCCATCTGCAGTACTCACTCCTGAAGGCTCGTATCAAGAAAGCACAGGAGGAAAACTTCCATGAACAGCTCCTCGATAACGGATCGTCCATATATTACGTAAGACGTTTTTCTTTTGTTTACATCGTTGTATCTTTCTCAACTTCACAGCAATTTTATTCTCGTCTTTATTTAAACAAAAGAAAAACGTCTTACGTAATATATGGACGATCCCTAAGAGGATACACGCAGCCTCTGGTCACTTAAAGCTGCAAAAATGAAGGAAGATAGTTGCCAGTGGCGCCTTATAGCGGTATTTCGGATCCCTAAGATGATGATAATAATAATAATTTTAAAATTAACTTGAAAAGTAAATCAAATTATAAGAAACCAAGGAATAACAAATAAAAATACATAAATAATGATTAGAATATTAATTTATGAATTTCTAATTATTTTTCTGTTGGTTTTTTAAAAATAAAATTGTGTTTTATAAAGCACTAACAGTAAAATGACAAGAGAATATTTTAATGTTTAAAGTGGTATTTATTTTAAACTTTTAGCAAAATTTGCCTATGCATAGGAAAATGATGAGCTTTTTCCCGACGCGTTGATGGGCAATCTAATATGTAACACTTCAGTTTGTCATTTGGAATCTGTAGATGTTTCATGGTTATATTTTCTATCAAATGAATTTGCTGAAACTTACCGACATAACTGTCCAATTCAAAAATTAAAACAAAGGACGTAGGGAGGGATACACGGCATCTTCCACAGAAATCTGAATAATTAGTCAACGTCATATGAGCTGACGTTTACTTTCCTCAGATGCCAAGGATTGAAGTCGGGCACGGAGGGTCTTTTTTTTTGGCGTGCCAAGCCGGTGTTATTTCAACTTAAGCATATTGTCGCCATATTTTAAGCCAAGACATTCACGATGATAGCTGCAGAGCGTGTCACCCCGAGCACCTAGGACACATACTATCGTGTTGTCCAACTCATGCCGGAACAACGTACATCCAAAGGCACAATGCGGCACCAAGAGTGCTTTATTACTATCTCTGTGTCAATTGTCGAAAAAGAGAAGTGCCGCATATACTGAAACTTAGTATTCTCGACAATTGTTTCTGTCGCTCACTCGACGCCTGACATAGTGCGCGAACATGTGTAGTCGATGTCTTCCTTGCGGACAGGTATTTACGAAAAATATCGAGATCATTCTTGGAGTAACTTTTGACGGGGAATCCAGTAGTGACCTTAAATTTGACCTTCAGCTTGATCTTCAAGGTGATGTGCAAGGTCGTCCTTGACCTATAACCTGAGTACATGTTTGGACGCAAAATATCCCGCTCTTTCGATTGCCGTTGTCAAAAATAGGGGTTCCCAATTAAAAAAAAAAGAAGTTGGCCTTGAAATAACCTTGGAGGTTAAATGCAAGGTCAAATTCAAGGTCACCACTGGATTCCTCATTAAAAGTTACTCCAATATTGATCTCGACCTTTTTCATAATCACCTGAGCCGCAGCAGTACAGATTGGACCCGCCCCATACCTGGGCCAAGCCTAATAACCTTTAGCTGAAGTTGAAGGTCACCCTGAACCCATGACCTAAGTACATTTTTTAACGTAAAATTTCTCGCTCTTTCGATTGCCGTTGTCAAAAATAGGGGTTCCCGATTTAAAAAACAAAGTTGACCTTGAAGGTAAAATTCAAGGTCACCACTGGATTCCTCGTTAAAAGTTACTTCAAGAATGACCTTGACCTTTTTGAAAAATATTTTACCTGGAAAATTATTTAGGTGTTTCGTTACTTTTTCGACACCCTGTATATATATATATATATATATATATATATATATATATATATATATGCACGCGGGGCTCTACAAGGATGGACGAACCCTTTCCCTAGCTGCTTGTGGGAACAACAATGAAACCACCAAACCACCAAAATGTTGTAGTTGCGGTTCAAAACGATCGAACGCGCAGAGCACCCGACAATGGATCGGCAAGCAATGCCGATCATCCTAGAGTTCGGGGTGCTGAAAATAATTTAGATGGAAACACGACGACGAACCAGCGAAACGCCCACATTGAGTGGACGGATCAACTTAAGAATGACGTGCTAGACTGCTGCGATGCCAGCCTTATCCCTGTTCGCGGAGGCTTTATGGCGCGTATGCATACTCTGTGGTGCCAGAAACACCCAGAGTTTCAGCACGTTTCGCATCAGTCTTTGCGAAATCAAGCCGACTACCTCCGGAAAAATGCATATGTACGCGGAGCGCTTCCTCAACCGCTGCTTGAACAAGCTGCAGACGAAGATGAAACGACATTAAAACCAACCGCAGAAAGCAGGCACCTTCTGGAAGATGATCGCAATTTCAGTACAAGGATGAACATCAACATGCAAGTTCCTCTTAAGCCCCAAGATCTGGCTGAAATGGATGCCTCCCTTCGTGGAGATATCTCGCAAGAGTCCGACCTCTGGACCATCAATTGCTCAGTTTGAGGTGCTGCGAGAGCTTTGGCTTATTCAAATCGAAGGCTGGAACCGACGATGGATCAAAAGACAAGAAGACGCTTGCATCAACTGAACAAGAAAATTGGATGGGCAAGACAGAATGCGTCCCGTGTTCAATGTGTGATTGACTACATAAAATCTGGTAGGCCATTCACGGAAAGGGTTCGAAAGTTCGCCCAAGAACTAAGGACCTTGAATCACACACTACACAAGTCAAAGCTGCTGACAATCAAGCAGCATATTGTTGACGAAATAAGGCTGTTCTCTGACGCAAGGAGGAGGATACAGAAGAGGGAGAGATGGATCAGGGAGAATCAACAGTTTCTCGCTGACCCATCACGCCTCTTCAGTGATTCACCTGTTTTTGTAAAAAAATCCACCCAAGCCCAAGGAGGTAGAGACTTTTTGGAGAGAGGTGTACAAGATCCCGAAAACACTAGAGTTGAAAGAAGATACTGACAATATCATCCGCTTTAAGGAGTTTCGCGACAGCCTCATAAAATCTGAGAAGGAGTGCCCATCAGTCACTACCGAAGAGGTGAAAAAAGCACTCAGAGGCACGAAGAACTTTTCCGGTGCTGGACCAGAGTTTATCAAGAACTTTTGGTGGAAGAAGTTTACTTCTATACACCAACATTTGGCCCGCATATTCACCTCATATTTAAAGTCGGAGACGCCCATTCCGCAGTGGCTGGTGTTAGGACGCACTATACTCCTACCGAAAAAAGGCAACTTGTCCAATCCAGAGAATTACAGGCCAATAAATTGTTTGAACACACTGTATAAAATCTTTACAGCTGTTCTGAACAACAGGATTGTTCGACGAATTGAGCCTGTATGGCGAGAGATGTACGAACGTGGCTCGAAAAAAGGTGTAGCAGGCTGTCGAGAGAACCTGCTGATTGACAGGTGTGTCTGTAAAGACGCTACAGTCCATCAGCGCGTCATGTCAATGGTCTGGATTGACTACCGGAAAGCTTTCGATTCAACCTCTCATAGACTTATCATCTGTCTGTTGGAAAGCTTGAAGGTACATCCACACATAGTGAGATGCATAGAGAGATTGATGCCTCTTTGGAAAACTAGATTTACCATCTCATCTAGGAATTATCGTGTGACGACGAACAACGTCACCTTCCAGAGGGGCGTCTTTCAAGGGGATAGTATGAGCCCTTTGCTTTTTTGCATCACACTTATGCCTTCACACTTATGGAAAGATTACTGGCGTTCCCAAGGACCCTGAGCTTGTGGATATAAGTGTTATTAGACATCTTTATACTGGAGAGACCTATATATACCTGGGCGTGCCTCAAAGCCGCATTCAGGACGTAACATCAGTGAAGGAGTCTCTCCGAAGCAGATACAAGCATCTTCTTCGACAGATTTGGTCTTCCAATCTGTCGGCGTTGGACAAGGTATCTGCGACTAACATGCTTGCCGTCCCGGTTCTACTCTACTCGTTTGGGGTGGTTCAATGGCCGAAGAACGAGATTAAGGCCCTTGATGTCACCACGCGTAAGATCATGCGTATGCATAAAAGCTTGCATATCAATTCGTCAGTTCCGCGATTATACATTTCACGCCGTCAAGGCGGACGCGGACTTCTGAATCTCCAGTGTCTTCATAACCGAATTGTTTTAAGTAGAGCTTACATCGTTGCGAATGGCAGAGATCCTCTCCTAAAGATGGTCAGAAACCACGAGATGATTGGCGAAGGTGCGTTCCTTTACAAAGCCGCGGAGCAAGTTGCCGAGAACCTTGGCCTGAATTTTAACATCAGAAGTGAGGAAAGTGCATTACTCCATCTAGATGCTTCACGTCTAAAAGCCGAAGTAAAGAAAGCAGAGGTTGGAAAATTTCACCAAGAGCTACTCGACAAGCAAATGAACGGAAACTTTCACAGAAATGTAGAAAAACAGTCCTTGTCGAAGGAGCAAACTTTTGCTTTCCTCAAATCATCAGGGCTCAATTCAGGTACAGAAGGCTTCATTTTCGCATGCCAGGACGGTGTAATCTCCACCTTAGCATACCACGCCCGCATTTTATGTCAAGAAGTTCCCAGTGATAGGTGCAGAGCGTGTCATGCACACGCTGAGTACCGAGAACACATACTATCGGGGTGTCCGACCCACGCAGGAACAACGTATATCTATAGACATAATGCGGCCCTAAGAGTACTTTATTACCACCTTTGTCGCTCTTACGTTGTTGGTCGCGACCCTGCCCTGCCGAACGCTCAAGAGATATAGAGTCAATTGTCCGAAACGAGAAGTTCCAGATTTTCTGGAACTACGATTTTCGGGCAGCAGTCTCCGTTGCGCACTCGAGGCCTGACATTGTTCTCCAAGACTTCGAGAAACGAACTATATTCGTGATCGAATTCTTGGCTCCGTCCGAATACAACATCACTGCAAAGGAGAAAGAAAAAGAGGAGAGGTATCAAGACCTTAAAAGAGAGCTGCAACGACTGTACGCAAAATATTCGGTACGAGTAATTGTGATTGTGATAGGTGCTCTCGGAGGTGCGAAATTATCACTGGTTCGTAACCTTACAGCCATACCCGCCTGCCAAAAATATGCCAAGGCACTTGCGACATGGATGCAGAAAGCTGTCATCCTTGGGTCGCTTCGTGTCCTCAAGACACACGAGGGTTTCGCCGGCCTGTCGTTGTGATTTCGTCGTGCCCTGTGACCACCCATCTCACGGATGTGAGACATGGCCATAGGTGTATTTTACCATGGTTCTACTGGGGGCTATAGACATTTTTTTTTTAGATGGCAGTTGCTCTGAGTGGTACCCTGCGGTGGTTGTTTAACTTTTTTTTTTAATTATATATATATATATATATATATATATATATATGTATTACAGTTGCAAACATGATAAATTATATACATTAAACATACAGCTAGACATTATTACTAATTCTGATTCAAATAGTGACAATTTCACTGGTTCATTTTAAGAGAGTTCTAACTTGGATTTCTTAAATGATCAAGATGGTCGTTAAGAAAATTATTGCCCATCTTTAGAGAATTCTTTCTGAATTATTTTGTATTATCCAAAAAAAAGTCATATATTATTTATAAAAAACTATGTCCGTAAATATTACTGATTCTTTCTCAAGTACACTACTTCGTAACAAATTCGATAATTCCTTAAGAACAAATTTCTGGCGTGTAATTATGTGAAAAAATAAATAAATTAAGGTACTGAATATAAATCCATTCTCATGCAGCCATAATATTTTATTTGAATAATTTCTTTAATATTCCTAGATTGCATATTTTTACCAATTCAAAATGAGTTCAATAGCAATAAAAAATGTACTACAGAAGTAGAACCATAAAAATAGAAACAGACCTTGAGCAGCCTAAAAAAACACGCCACGATTGCCACGTGTGTCTGGCGCAACTGACGGATTTTCTGGTGATTTTTTATGAAGCCAGAATATTTTTCGACAAATAAATTACGCAGTCAATTGAGAATTCATAAGACATGAGATAAAAGATTTCAAACAAAAATACAGCTCAATATTTGTAAGAAAAATGCACACACACACCTGTTTTCTATACTAATATAAACATAATTGAATGTGATCTATAAAAGAAACAGTTACCAAACAACAAGGTATCATATTATTAAATGATACTGAACATGAGGTAATATATGTCTTATATGATAATCCCATCGACATCGAAACACTGAAAATCCCATTATTATTACACAAATCATTCTTATGCCTTTTCGCCTGCTAATGAGTTTTTAAAAAATTGTAAAAAAAAAATATTTACTCAATACTTTGCATTCCTTGGCTTTCATAGTCAAATGTGACGTGCGCCGAAGAAAGGGGGCTTACTCTGAAAAGTAAGATTTTGCAGGGCGAGCGGTCGAAGTCGACCGGATAGACGCGACTTTCAGGAGAGAGGGAAGACTCACGAAATCTACCCTCTCCACTTACCGCTACATTCTCACGAGAAAAGAGATAGGTCGTAGGCGCTTCTCACTTACGGGTATATATGATACGCTGAGATGTAGTGGTGAGTGGTGGGAGGTGTTTCACGGGATCTCGAGCGAAATCCTGCTATCTCGGGTACCTAACAACTCAATTATTAGCAATAATAACGCTCAAAATTTATTTTCGATGATTTCATTAAAAAGAGTCACTCAAAATCTATCGAAAGTTGTAAAAACCCCGATTTCGATTTTTGTAGAGGCACGTCACAAATAATGATTTAACGCAGTACATTTTTCTGGGTACAAAAACTAGTTTCATAACTGGAATGGATTTTATCTCAAATTTAGTGTTCAAAGAGTGCCAGAGGAATCAATGTTATTTTAGGCAAGAGATATGTAGAATCGTTGCATTTTCGGACTATCTACCTACGTTGAACGAACTATATTTGTGTAATATAGCGCCGTTATGAACTACGAGACACCGATTCGCAGAATTGCGATATTTACGAACGTGTAAAACATAAAATTGAGACTCAATACTGCTTTCATCTTATACATCAAGTTACCTGCTTCAATTAATTTTAAAAATAATAATGCAAAGCGTTAGGCATAGCTTCCCTACTTCAGAGGCCGAGAGAAAAAGTACGTAGCACAAATGATTTTCGTGACAAATTATTGTGTTCTGTGACAAGGTTTTTAACATTAGGAAGAAAATGACTTACCTTCAAAAATGACAACCCAATGTGTTGAAATGTTCGAAGACCTGAACATTTTAAAAGAAAGACCAGACCAATGTCTGGTGCTTGGCGCCAGGCGTCTGTGGAGACGCCACTGGATAAAGTTTGATGGAATACTTTCATATTTAAAAAGCTAACTCTGGGAGAGGGATCCGCGGGGTACGTTCGCTGAGCAAGGTTTATAGTAACAAAAGGTTTATTAAAATTAAATAACAAACAAATGAAAAACTAATAACACTGCGGCAAAGTCTTATCGATAAATTAAATATAATCATTCCATCTTTTAACGACAGAAAAAGTCAGAACTTCTGACCATTTCTGACCACTTTTGTTACGTTTCTCGACAGAAATCGTAAGGAAAAGTCAGAATTCATGAGAAATGTTCAGAAATCGTCAGAGCTTGGGTTCGAAGGATAATCCTTTTATTAGGAGTCCAAGAATATAATTAATATTTATATATTAAATTATTCTGAAGGTGAATCGGAAAATTTTGTCCATTTTCACGTATCTCTTTCTCTTTACAAGATACATTATATTTATCCTAACTTTAAATGTTTTAGGGAAATTTTTGGGTATCTAAAATCTTTGAAACCCGTAGATTCGGAATTTCTAACTTATGAATCTGTATATGCAACATTTAAAAAAAAATTATTTTCAATTTTTAATCCTTTTGGGTTGCCCTACCTGCGGTCATAGCCGATGAGCTACCTGATAGGATGTGAATTGGCATATCTTCAGAAATAGTCAGACTCATCAGAAATGGTCAGGATGTTCAGGAATCGTCGGAACTTCGGATCATTTGTGACAATTCCTGACTTTTTTTTAGTAGGGTATCACCAACCTGAGTTTTCCTCTCTTTTTTTTAAAGACTATTGGTTCCAACAAGGTTTTTAAAGAGTGCGAAAGTTTTAGTTATCCAATTCGAATTCAAAAATGGTAATACATAGTTCCTTGAATATTACTTCCAAAATTTTGCTGAGTGAAAAAGTTTCCACTAAGATGACCACACACAGTCTGGTCATTCCCGCTCTCGAACGCGTCCTTCCTTCCTCACCGAATATAAAACTCTTCGAAAAGAACATCGATGCGCCGCCTAGCGTCATGAGAGTTAAACTTTATAGTACTCGGGTGGTAAGAGATATGGCTCGCTGAGCAAGCGAAGTCCGCAAGGAAGACATCGACGAGTCGCCTGTTGTCAAGACGACTGAACCTCATGGTGCTCGGGTGATAAAGGATGCAGTTAACCAAGCACTTGACTTGAGTACTAGCAAGTTGTTAATTGTGAGAGGTTGTTGACAAGTGGAGTTAACCATCTGTAATATCAGGTCAAACCCACGTCAATTTTTTGATAGGCAAACTAATCCCTCAGGAGATGAGTGGAAACTGTGTAATGCAAAGACAAAGATTGAGTAGAGTGAAGTTAGAATTCTTCGTTGCAGGTTAGGAATCCTTGGAGCTGTCAAAAAAAGGGTGACGAGCATCGTCGTCCAGGTAACAGCAAAACTCAAGGAGTACAAATACTTAATCCCCCCCCCCCCCCCTCAATCCTGTGTTATGAGATACAATTCAAAAATAATTCGTTCTTAAAAATATAAACCCTATCACAAGTCAGGAGAAATTCTAACAAAAGAAAATAAAGATTGATAAATAATCACCAGAATAAATACTCAAAATGACATCAATTAAATAAACATAATACAACTTAACCTAATTATACATAATCGTAAAGTGAGTAGCATACAATAAAAAAAAAGTGGGAACGACGCGTGGCCAACTTAGAGATTGGATTAAAGTAAGCGTTTTGTTTTACTTGGTGAAACAAAATCGTCATGTTACAGTTTCTAGAAAATAGGGTTGATAACGTACACAAAATAGCTAGTGCATAGCACAGGCATATAAAAAAATAAAGCTGATTCCGAATCTGGGGTAAGATTTGCTTCATCACGTCATGTTTTTGAGAAAATTATCCTTTATGGCCATTTTTTAAAACCAATATAATAGGGGACGCTTTCCACGTCGGAAATATCAATCCTGGCAGCCATCTCATCGATTTCAATGAAACTTGGTGTTGTTGTACAGTACACTCCCGGTAACTGCCAGTCCGACGGGGCTGTAGGGGAGTATAATTCCAAGAATTCGGCACTTATCGAGTACACCCACTCTGCTCCGTCGTACAACTACGTTGCGTTGGAGCTCGCACTTTGGGACATGCGCAGAGACTCGCAGTCGCTTAAGGGGGAGACACAATGGAGTGTGCGTTAAAATACGTGTGGAGGAGAAGTGGCAAAAAGTGGAACTTACGGAGCTTGCAGTTAGCGGGAGTGTACTACAGTATTTTATGGGTAATCTTTTTTGGTCAAAGGATTTTTGAAAATTCTGGGAGTTACGGTATTTTGAAATCTGAGGTCGACTTTTTTAAAAATTCTAATCTTTTTGACACTTTTCGTCAGATTTTAATGTAACTTATAAGCATTTTCTACATCAAGATGCTGTTTTATATAAAGTATGAAAGAAAAAAAATGTCAAAACTTTCATAACAAAATTTGCATCATCTGGTTCGCGAGTTATGAATATTTAAAGAGCGGCTTTTCAGTCGAATTCTTGTGCCACGCAGCATCTAGGCGCGGGCAGCAGGCATTGGCATTACATAATGCACCGTTTCAACGCTGCAGTCTCGGGCATTCCTGTTTGCTACATTTTTTTTCTCGCTTAGAATTCCTTCGCTTAAGAGCAGATTTTTGTATCTGAAATATTTTTGATTTTATATTAGGAGCAGCAAAATATATTTTACAACGGGTTTGATGGTTATTGATCAGTATGATGCCAAAAGTAAAATACGTTTTTTGTGCCACAAGTGAATATGAGAACCAGGCAAAATTACTTCGCGATCGTTTTTTGAAAGCTCAGACAATTGATGCTACGAGAGGATTTCACTCCTTCATACCAATCAATAACCATCAAATCCGTTGCAAAATATATTCTGCTACTTCTGATATATGTAAGAACAAAAATATTTCAGATACAAAAATCAGCTCCTAAGCGATAGAATTCTGAACGAGAAAAAAAAGTAGTAAACAGGAATGCCCGAGGTTGCAACGGTGCATTGTGTAATGCCAATGCCTGCTGCCCGCCTGGCTGCTGCGTGCCACAAGCATTCGACTGGAATGCCGCTCTTTAAATATTCGTAACTCGCGAACTAGATGAGTGCCCATCAAGGTTTTTTTTTAATAGAAGATAAAAGAACAAGCAATATGTAGTCCGTGGGGAGAAGGAGAAGCGAGAAATAACAAGAGGACGGATATTCCAGTAATCACAAAGTTTATTCACTTTAGGTTTACACGTTGCTTGCTCGAACAAGACTGACGCGGCCTTTTACTCCCGCTCGCTTGCTGGCGCGCTTCGATGGCTGGAAAGGGGAGGGCCTCACGCAAGATAGCCAATCAGAGCACGAGCTCAAAAACGAATCTTCCCGTTAACGAGTTTCAGAAGGTTCTCGATTCCTGGTGAAAATCCTGTTTCGAGAAGCTTCGGGAACTGTAAATACAAACTATCTCCTACAGTTCGGCCATCCTGACATTGAGCCGTCCCGGCGAAACATACAAAAAAGAACGCTTAAAAATAATAAATCATCGCATGTAGTTTAATTTCCGCCGTTAATATACGTTAATATACGTTAAATATAATTTCCGCCGTATAAGGTTTTTGAGTCGCCTGGAATCCCTCGATATCCGTAACAATGTAACGATCGTGATATAACATTTTTTATTATTACATGTGGACCTTCAAACGTAGGAAGGAATTTTTTATTAATTCCAGGTGTGTCGTTGTTGTGAATCACAACATAATCCCCTACATTGTATACATTTACCGATTTCCGCTTTTTATCGTAATATCGTTTATTTACTGGCTGATTATATTCGATACAATCCGAAGCTTTTTGTCTAGCCGTTTGGAGATCGCGCTCGCTATCGCTTAAAACTTCCTCTAAGAGCAGGCGTCCGCAATCATTTACCTGTCCTTTTTGATTGACACCGAATAACAATTGGCTAGGTGTGTTTTCTGTGGATCTACAAACTGTTTTGTTTATTGCAAATTCGACTTGATCTAATATACGATCCCATATATCTGAACTTTCGCATAACTTAGCAATCATAGGAGTAATCCCGCGATTGCATCTTTCACCCTGTCCATTCGCACGAGGTGTGCCTACCGCAATAAGAACATGATCTATAACTTCGGACTTAATAAACTCCGTAAAGACTTTGGATGTAAACGCAATTCCACAAGCTGTTACTATACGCGTAGGCTTACTGTAATTGCAAAAATACTCTCTCGTATGCTTAATTGTTTCTTCAGATTTAGTCGATTCACAAGGATAGAGTTTCAAAATTTCGGTGAACCCATCAATTATTACAACATACTCTTTAATTTTTCCATGCATTCGAGGAAACCAGTAAATCTTGGAAGCATTGTTAACAATGTTATACAAAATTACCTGTAACTTTTCTTTATCTGCGAAGGATAATCGTCGCAGCCAAATACTAATAGGTTGCTGATCTTTTAGTTCAATGGACATTTCAAAATCTGGTTCAGTTTTCTTCACATTAAAATGCTCGAGATAATCAGTTTTGTGAACCTCGCTAATTTTCTTTACCGCATCCTCACCGATTTCTGAATTCATATTCAAGTCTTCGCGATTACTTTCGATTTTATTAATAAAATGGATTTGAGAATTCTGATTAATTTCTTGCTGAACTTCATTTAATTTACTATCGACTGGATCAACGTCCCTCTTTAAAATCTCAAGATTTTCTCCAACTATATTAATTGTTATTTCCGGACGTGTCGTAAAATCTCGACCTAGCAAAGCAATTGCATGCATCGTTTCATCGGGTACAATATGAAATTTCACATCTAAACTAATACCCTGAATTTCGAAATCACGGTTCAATAGACCAAGGAGTTTTAGTGGAGAATCATTAATGCCGCTGAATTGATCGTTATTGGCCGGAAGGGCTGACCGCAAAGCATTAGGTACAAAACTACTCTTAATAAGGCTAATCGGTGAACCGGAATCTATCATAGCATTAATTGTAAACTTACAAACATTACCACTTCCCTCGTCTGCTGCGAAGGTCACTGGAACACTGTATGCTGGCTTGAGATACGTGGGCTGCACGACGTTCGTTGATCTCGTTAACTCAGGCTGCGCCTCTTTCGTTGGATCTGACGTTAATTGTGGGCAATCCTTCGCCCAATGATTGGAAGAATTGCAACGGAAGCAAGTTCCGTTCGCACCCGTGGAAGGTGCCGTGCATTGAGACGCGATGTGTCCCGTTTCGCGGCATTTATAGCACTTCATAAACTTTTTGTTGTTGACCACTTCACTTTCAAGATTTTTTGTGCCGGGCTTAGATTCTTTGCGATTTTTTACGTCACTTATTTTCTTTTCCGAGAGACTAATTTTTTCGAAGGCCTTAAGCAAGTCTGTTTTCGATTGAAAGTTCATTAAACGAGCTTGGTTTCGTAGTAGCTCATCGTCCACTCCGTCAACCAGATAATCGATCAGCTCTTCGTCAGGGATTGGTACGCGGTTCGCGAGGATAATTTTCTCATGGAAATAGCTTGCGAACGATTCGCTAGTCTGCCACATTCGCGCTTCAAAGTTCTTTCTGAGTGTCAGTTTCGCAGGTCTGAAGTCGAACATTTGTTGCATCTCGCGCAAAAGCTCAGGGATACTCAATGTCAAATGCTCCGCCCTCGAATGAAACCAACTAAGAGCTCTGCCTTTTAAACGCGAGCTAATCAGAACCCTAGTTGCGTTATCGTCCAGATCGTAAGACGTCTTTAAGAGTGATAACTGTTGTTTCCAGTTCAAGAAAGTATTTTCGGTGCCGTCGAACTCACCTAAGAGATCTTTGATCGCCCGAATTCCACCATTCGACGAGGATGAACCATTTGATGCAGCGACTAATGGTACGCCTGGTGATGCCGCTGCAATCTGTCGCTCTCGTCTCAAAAGGTCCCGTTCTCGTTCCAGAAGCTCTCTTTCCCGTCGCAGCAATTCTCTTTCGCGTTCCATATCAGCTGGGACATTTGCGACATCTAGATCCCGGCCGGGATGATCGACGCGATTCTCGAGCTGTTGTACAGCTTCGTTTCTTCCCTGCAAATCGACAATTCTTCGTTCGTCCTCACGCCTTTGTTCATCCAACGCTCTTTGCTCTTCAACAGCTCGCTCTTCTGCGAGTCTCTGCTCTTCAGCTACCCTGTGTTCTTCAACATCTCGCTCTTCTGCGAGTCTCTGATCTTCAGCTACCCTGCGTTCTTCAAGATCCAGATTTTCCCAGATGTTCGGGTCGAAAGCTCTCAACCGAGTTATCAACTCTGGTTTATTACCCGAAGTTGGCAGACCTCTAACGCGCAAAAATTCTTTTAATTCGACCAACGTGTATTCGTTTGGATCTTTGCCTCTTGGAAGCATTTTTCAGAACTCGACACACGATTTCCAAAAAAACACAATAAAACTTTCACATTCACAAACCTTCACAAATAAATCGTTTCTTTTCCTCTCACACAGAGAGAACCAAAGATTCCATGCACACAGCAATGGAATTTGAGTATTATCTCACACAGAGAAAACGGGTATGCACACAGCGACCGATTGTTGTCTTTGTCTCACACAGAGAAATCCCTTTTCAGCTCACCCAGAGCAAGGACGGAAAAGACATCACGCATTCACGATCCGTTCAGCACATAACAACGAGAAAACTAAAAGTTTACTTTTTTGTTCGATCCGCGTTCGCGAATCTCGCTTATCCCACTTCTGAAACTGTAGTCCGTGGGGAGAAGGAGAAGCGAGAAATAACAAGAGGACGGATATTCCAGTAATCACAAAGTTTATTCACTTTAGGTTTACACGTTGCTTGCTCGAACAAGACTGACGCGGCCTTTTACTCCCGCTCGCTTGCTGGCGCGCTTCGATGGCTGGAAAGGGGAGGGCCTCACGCAAGATAGCCAATCAGAGCACGAGCCCAAAAACGAATCTTCCCGTTAACGAGTTTCAGAAGGTTCTCGATTCCTGGTGAAAATCCTGTTTCGAGAAGCTTCGGGAACTGTAAATACAAACTATCTCCTACAAATATTATTCAGAAAAAAATTCAAAAGAGCGAAATCGGTCAAAAATCGAATCAACAAATTTTTTCCGTTTGTTTCGGTGAAATTTTGTTTCCTTTCATATTTTATATAAAACAGCATCTTTTTTACAAAATGCCTATAAGTTTCATTAAAATCCGAAAAAAATTGTCCGAAATACTACAATTTTTAAAAAAGTCGGCCTCAAATTTCAAAATAGCGCAGCTCCCAGAATTTTCAAAAAATTAAAAAATCCTTTGGCCGAAAAACATTAGCCATAAAGTACAACTACACTAAGTTTCTTTTAGATCGATGAGATGGCTGCCAGGATCGATATTTCTGACGTGGAAAGCGTCAGGGTTTAAGTCTGATGTTCTAGAAAATTGTAGTACGGCTTAAATTGAAGATTGAACCTTGTATTTTAAGTTGATTATATTGAAAAATTATTTCCATCGCACATCTTGAGCGGTGACAGGTTTTTTTCTGTGCACGCGCTCGTTCATCACGTCGCCCGGGTGAATTTAGCGACCCCAAAAAATTGTAGGGGAAATTTTTCTCAAGTGTACCCGCCCTGAAAAATGACCCTCTTATCAATCTCAAACTTAGTAAAAGTGTAGTCCTACTAGGTAGTACTTTACAGGAAATTTTTTTCTTGATTGGATAAATATTGACCGAGGGGGGAGGGGGGTTTATAATTATGTGTTGGTAGCCCCTATTTCGAATTTACTAAACTCCTTTCATATGGACTAAACAAAATTGTAGCCTGTATGTTTTTGATAGAATTTTTTATGATCGATCGAATTGTTATAAACATTTCATCAAAAATTGAAAATTTGACCCCTTTTTCAAAGACAAAAATATTTTGGATTTTTTTATTAAGTTGGACCCATTTTTTCTGTTTTTTTTTTTTTGGTTTCAAAATAAAGATCAAGGTTTTTTCTTTCGACGCCTTGAAACACTAAATGCAGTTTTTTTTTTTTGTTTTCGGGAAATTAATTAAGGAGTAAGGCGGTACATTGACGACGCTTGAGACTGGTGGGACGCTCGCTTGGCGGAGCTTCTCCGGACAAATTTATCGTGTCAATTATAAACATTTGTTGTTTATAGAAATGCTATCTCCATTTTTTAGGGTTAAGACTGTCGTTATAGTATTTTAATGCCTGGATTATAGACACTATAGGTATGTACTACTACACGGAGAGACTTTTGGTATCAATATTTGGTTTACTGTACACCTATAATTTTAATAAAATTTAAGAATTTACCGATAATCGAGGTACTGTTATAAAAATTACTACTATAATAGGAGATTATGGTATTTCTGTGTGTATTATTATAAACTTGAGCGAGCCAAACTTAGTACTGACGTTTCGAAAAAGTCTCATTTACTGTTTGAAAATTGCAAGTGTGAATAAGTGACAATGGTCAATAATATATGGGTGATTCTCCATATAAAGTGCACTTTTGGTAAAAGTAAAAAAAAAAAAAAAAAGAAGTTGTTCAAATGGCTTTTTTTGGCAATCATTAGATGTATTAGCATCATAAAAAGAATTTCTGAAAGGAGTCACGCTTAACATTAATTTCAAATGTTTCTAGGACATTTTAAAGTCATACGTTATCTACTCTCGTGTAAATAAGGTTCGTTTATCCAAAGAATAATAAAATGTTGTAAAATTTCAACAAATTAGAATTAACAAGATTAGAAATTGTTACTTGGTACAAAAGAAAGCAAGAAAAAATTTTTTTTTCAACTTTTTTTAATGAAAAAATTAATTTTTCAAATTCATCAAATTTGTTTTATTCGCATCATTCATTCCTATTTTATTCATTTACTTTATTACTTATCTAACAAAAAAAAACATTATTCTTTCACAGAATCATCGTCTTAATAATTTTTTTGCAAAATAATATTAGACGGGTAATATTTTCTATCAGTTCGCCCCTGCGATGTCTAAAATTCGGTCACGATAATGGAAGTTACGCGAATTGAAAATAACACAAAAAATTATTTCACAGACTGAAAACAGAATGAATCATAAAATCCTTTGGAAAATTGTTTTATCCCTTTTCACACGACATTTCTACATTTGATTCACTCTACTCTGATAAAAAATGTAAGAGAAATCACGAGTTACGCGAATCGATACTAATAAAAATACGCAATGTTTTCCTTACATTTTTCGTGGTTTTCAAAGTAAGTACTTTATCACAGATTTGGATCGATAAAATGAACCAAAATAAGTAAACTATAACAATATGTGTATTGACGTAACCTCCAAAATATTTTCAGAGACATCCATATTCTGATATATATTGTTATGAATATTATAGTTAAATTGAAATATTACTGTGGAAAATTGTACCTTTCTAGCTATATTGTAAGACTGTAAAGCATGAATTCCAAAACAGTGCTCTATATATTTTAAATATGATGCTAAAATATGCATTTGGTATACGTAGACATGCTCCAAACCCGTTTTTTGGGTATATAATGTTATTTTATTCTGATTTAAGGTCATATAATCTAAATTTTACTTTAAAATACATTATGAGGCACTAAAATGAAGATCTTTACCAAGTTTTATAATGTATCTACAAATAGTTTTATTAATATATCCTTTGGACACAAAAGTGCCCTGTTTTTGGAGAATCACCCATATAGGACATTCCTTACGCGCAGCTGCCGTGTTGCGAGCGTCAACAATTGAAATTCCGGCTACAGCCAGCATTTGTTACACGGAAAAAATTTGTTCATTAAAATTGACCCAATTAGTTAGGTAAATGGAGGACATTACTGCATTTAGATCAAATTTACCATTATTTTAGGATTTAATAAAAAACAAAACTATAAATAATACAAAAGAGTTATGTAAAATCTCAAGTCCAAAAGTGAAAATTCTGATATGCAATAATTGATATAAGGGTTGTATTATTTTCATACGAGTATATTATAAAATAACGCAAAGTATTGTAAACTTGTATTAAATGAATGATATAAAGTTTACTTTGGTGTGATATTAACGATTTACTTGAAAGAAAGTATAGATTGCAGAATTTTTAAAGAGATCTTAACTTTTATTAGGAGAGGAATTACACAACAGTAAGGTAAAATGATAATCGCTATGGACGTCAACATTTTCAGGGCTGAAGTTTAAAGCAAAGTGCCCCATAGAAACTTTAACATTTTTAAGTTTCGGTTTATATTGTAGAATTTCAGAAAATATTCCAATACATAGACTATCCTTTCCTCTCAGTAAATAATACTTATTAAGTTACTAAATAAAAGTAGAATGTATTTAAAAATTGAAGTATAAAGATGCGGATGATGAAAAAACATCGGACGGCACTGGACAACTGACTTCGAACTTCGAGGTGGGAGATCCTCGAAGACTAATGTTTGAAAACAAAGTTGAATTTATAAGAAAAAAATATGAATTATTCACCTAAATAAGTGAATTTCTCATAGAACAGAAAATGTTTTTAACAAAATAAGTGAATTTTCAACTTAAAAATATCAATTTTCTAGCGAAAATGAAGTAGCTACCTTTTTCGTTGAAAAAATTATTTTTTACAAAAAAAAACGTACTTTCAACCAAATTTGTTCAATTTTCAACAAAAGAAATGAACTTTCAACTAAAATAATGCATCTTGAAACAAAAACAACAAAAAAAACATTTCAGTTAGAGAAATAAGTTTTTGAACAAATGAAATAAATTTTCAACAAAATAGTTAAATTTTAAACCAAAAAAATGAATTTTCAAACGAAAAGATGTAATGGCTATACAAAAAATTTGACGAAAAATGGAATATATTTAAAATTTTAGTTAAAAAAATTAATTTTCAAATTTTTATTTAAAATAATTTTTAATACAAAAAATAATTTTCAACTGAAGAAATAGAAATTTCAACCAAAAAGATTAATGTTCTACCAAAAAAGAATAATTTTAAAGAAAATACATGAATTTTCCATCAAATTATTTATTTTTAATGGAATTTTCAAGCCAATAGTTGCATCTTAAAATAAAAAGATAAATTTTCAATTAAATGGACAAGTTTTCAACTAAAGAACATAAATTTTAAACGAAGTATAGAATACTTTAATTTTTAGTTAGAAAAATAAGTTCTTAAGCAAATAAAATGAATTTTCAACTAAACAAATGAATTTTTTACCAAAAAGATTAAATTTGTATGAAAAAGAATCTCTATAAGAAATTGAGTTGAATTTTAGTTTGAAAAATTAATTTTTAATAAGAAAAACTATTTTTTAACCAAAGAAATCTAATGAAATACATGAATTTTAAATAAAATAGTATATTGTGCTACAAGTTGAAAAAGCGAGAGATTTAAAACGAGGGTGGCTATCACACGAGTTTTAAATCGTCGCTTTTTCAATGTGTGGGACACGATACTTTTTCAATAATTTGTTTAAAAAGTGCTAGCTTTTGTTGACCTGTTTTTGGTGTAAAAAGAAGGCGATTTTTTGTCGATTGACGCAACAATAACACCGTATTTTCGGAGAAACCCACGGTGTTTTAGGTTAGGGACGGAGTCGGAAAATAGAATGAAGTTAGCTGCGCACGATGCACGAGCACACCCGAGGCAGCACGAACACACCCGGAGTAACACGAAGTAGTTTGCACTTTATTTACTTTTTTCACTGTGCCTCACTTTTTTTCACTGCGTCCATTTACTTTTTTCACTGTGTCCGTCCACTTTTTACACCAAAAACAGGTGGAAAAACTGGCATTTTTTCGCAAATTATAGAAAAAGGTTAATTTTCTACCAGAAAAAAGAGGAAATTCTAACAAAATAGATAAATCTTTAACTAAAAAAGCTACATTTTCAACAAAAAATAGATTAGTTAAATTTTCAGATAGAGAAATACACTACCGTCGGAAATTGTGCGCACGACTCGTGTGAGCGCTATTAAAAATCACTGCTGACTTTGAATCACGATATTTCGGCGAAAAAAAGAGATAGGGCATTTAAAAAAAAAACAGTTGGAAAGCTGATGAAAGTTCACGTCTATTGGTACCCAACAAATATTTTCTTGACCTTCTGAAAATAGTACAGCACTTGAGAAGTTCAACAAAAAATTCAAGATTTTCTCCAATTTTCTACCTTAAATTCAACTTATAGCACGACCTAGGAAAATTTTTTTAAAAACCTGAAAATGATACGACATGGGGCCTGAAATCTTATCTTTAATTCAAGCTAAGGAAATTAAAAAAATCTTTATGGGTGCCCGAGATATGATTAAAAATGTTCAATCATATCTGAGCTCAATTTTAATCGACAAACACGGTTCTCGGCTGGTCTCCTACGTGCCTCCTTCGTTGAGGCAGGACCGAATAGGCCACGCACACAGGTAGCCTAAGTTAAACGGTGACCATGATTCTGTCAGAGTGGCTAATCCGAAATCAAAAAACAAAATTGAATGTTAATCTATAGGTGGACGGCTATCGCCGGAACCAGGATTTTTTGAAAATTTCGAAAATTCAATTTTATATATGCTTTTAAACATTTAGACCCAAAATTTTATGATTTTCTGCGACTATTTTTTTATGAAAAAAAAAAAACGGTTCAATATTTTTTTTAAATCCTGGTTCCGGCAATAGCCGTATGTGTGCTGAATGTACCATTAAAATTTGAAAGCAATCGATTGAAACGTTTTTGAGAAATCATGGTCACCAGTTTAAAAAATGTAGTTTCGAGAAAAACGCGTTTGAAAGTTCGGGTGTTATAGCTGTTACGCCGCTGACTGTAGAGCCAAAACTAAGGAACCGTTACATTCAATTTGAGTTTCAGACTTTCAGGACAGCAGTGCCCCTCTAAATATGTGTGCGTATATCTGCGTGTAAATATAATCGGCCTCTGGTACGAATCCGAAGGTGCACAATAGTTCTTGTTTTCCGCACCGTCGAGCGGTCGGCCGCGCGCTCTAAACTGCTGTAACTTTCCAACGAGCTCGAATTTTTGAAAATTACTTGACCAGTATATTTCATACATACTCTAGATTGGATTTATGCAACAACAAAAATCGATTTTTTGAAACCGTCACACGGGATGACCCCCTTAAGACTTTAGAAACAATTTGAAAACAATAAATTCAATTTTTAATTTAATAAATCTCTAAAATAACTATTTTATAAAAATAATAATAGAAAGTATAAAAAAGGCCCCCAATGAACACGTTGGCGAGTCTAGGATGTCTAGAGATGCTGCGACGTGGCAGCTCTGCGCAAGGAATGTCCTATATCTCCAACATTTTTTTTCGCCTCTTTTTCGTTATTAAATCATTTTCAAGGGATCAAAACAAGCTTTCCTTTGCAAAAATTGTTGAAAAAAATTGAGGGCCCTCTCTTGGAGAAGAACGCAAAAATAAGTTTGAAATTACAAAATGACAAAACCCCCATAAAAAGTTGAATTGGATAACCTTAGTAGAAGTTATGGTGAATTAGGTATCGGCGTGCGTGTTAAAATCGCGAAAGTTCGAGGCCCTGTTTTACAACAACCAGTCGTACTAGAGGTCTATCTTTGTGGAATTAGAAGACGTCCACTATGACTACAATTTCGTGGACTTTCCAGAAGATTGGGGGCAACAAGTTTTTAGGTGGGCACATTTGAGAAATTTTGCCCTATATCTCTTAACCCTTTGCGGGGCAGTGGGACATATACGTCCCACCTGTTTATCATCAATAACTTGGATATTTTCCTACTTCTTCCTTGTATTCTTTCGTAATTTATTGGATGTTTGAGTAGTTGAGGTTCAAATATTGATATTTTCATAGATGAGAAATCAATATCTTCATTATGTTCATAATTATAAACAACTTACTTTTAAAAAAAGCCCCTTTTGACGGATAAATTTGGTTGTAGGAAAACAAGCCCCATAACATGCTCAAGTCATGGTGGGATTCTATGTTTTTTGAGTCGTAGTTTCCGAATCTGGAGTCAGATTTTTGAAATTCAAAATGGCTGAACCAATATGGCGGCTATTTTGAGTCAAATTTGTGGTTTTTTTGTTCAATCGGCGAGAAACCGGATTATGGGGGTTTTTGAGGTCGCTGATTACGATTCTGATATCAAAGACACAAAATTCAAGATGGCGAATACAATATGGCGGCAATTTTGGTAAGAAAATTGATATGAAAATGTGCGTATGCTACTCTCGGACTAACATTTCGTTTTTTTCTCCCAAATTCAATCCATCTCTGCAAGACCCTGATAACCCCCATATACCCAATTTCTCGTCAATTGAACAGAAAAACTACAAATTTGACTCAAAATAGCCCCCGTAATGTATCTACCATCTCGAATTTTGCGACTACGATATCAGAATCGTAATCAGTGACCTCAAAAATCCCCATACATCAGGTTTCCCGCAGATGGAACGAAAACACCGTAAATTAGATAAAAATAGCCACCATATTGTATCCGCCATCTTGAATTTTGTGACTTCGATATCAGAATCGTAATCAGTGATCTCGAAATCCCCCACACATCAGGTTTCTCGCAGATGGAGCAAAAACACCATAAATTTGACTGAAAATAGCCGCCATATTGTATCTGCCATCTTGAATTTTGTGTCTTTGATATCAGAATCGTAATCAGCGACACGAATTTGGCTCTAAATAGCCGCCATATTGGTTCCGCCATTTTGAATTTCCGAAATCTGACTCCGGAATCGTAATTAGCGACCCCAAAAACCTTAAAATCAGTTATGACTTCCAAAATTCATCCATCAGAAAAATATGCCCCTCAAAGGGTTAATCTCTTAATCCCGTTATTTGCAAAAACCCGTTCATATTATTTTAGTTTCCGCTGTTAATGGATTTTTTTACTTTAGAATATAGAAGGATAAAATGCATATGTACCGAAGTAAAATAATTAATTAACAGTGGCAATTATTAAAAGCAGTTTTGTGCAAAAATGGACTTGAGAGATCCCTACATATTTGTTTAATAATGCAAAAATTCAGGGGACATTTTGACACCAAAAGGAACAATTTGTAGGACAGCTATGTTGAAAAAAAGCCTTTTTTTGACCAAGCTTCATTTATTCCCATTTTTACCACTTTAAATGAACTCAGTTAATTACAATTTAACCATTCACATTTGGATAATGTAAGGTTTATTTAATAAGTAATATGTAATACTTTAAAGGGACGTAGGATCAGAATTGCTCTAAAAAATGCAATACTTAATATTTGAGTAGCTCCTTATTCAGAAAAATTATATTTTGGGAAAATCTACAGATACCTGGAAAAAACCTGGAATTGTCAGGGCATTTTTTTACCAAATTTGAGTAGACGCCCTGAGATCGTTCTGAAGAAAATATTTTTGTACTTTTTGTATTGATATCTTTCAAAATATAAAATATCCACCAAATATACTGATTAATAGTATAAATTCCCGTGCTACTTCCTCAAATGAGCGGATAACTACGTTTACATTTTCCAAAATAAAAAAATAAAACTCCAAAACTGGAGCTTCATTAAAAAAATATATTTTTAAATTAATTGACACTTTCTGGAATTATAGGTATGCGAAGTTGATAGGGTAAGATACCTAATTGTTGGCAGGTTAAGGCGAACTTCAGGCTTTGAGGAAGAAATTAATGCAAAAATAGTATGCGTGATAAATGTAATAATGATAATATATGCAGTACAAATTTAATAAGGTATCAAACGCTGATCTTTATTTACCTCAATATTTATTAGAAACTGAAAAAATAATTAAAATAAGCTCGTAAGCATAAAAATGCAATTCTTGGCATGGTTGACGCAATTCTTGTCACCCCAGACATATGAAGGGGAATTATTTTTCATTTATAAACAAATAGCCTGGCTTAAAGTACTTAAGTATCAGCTTCTCTCTAGTCCAAATTCTTAGATGGTAGACCTCGTCTTCTTTTGACTACTTCAGCAGAATCAGTAGGATCGGTACTTTTTGAAAATTTATTTTCTTTATTATTAGTGTATTCGGCTTTTAGCTTCCTTTTTCTAGCAACTCCTTTAGCAGAATCAGTAGAATCGTTAATATTCAAAGACTGATTTTTTTTCTTAGTGTCTTTGGTTATAAACTTTTTTTTTCTATCTTCTTTGGCTTTTTCTAAAATTTCTTTTCGCCGTTTTCGTTCTTGCTTTTTAAGTTCATTAGTCTGCTTTATCTTCTTTCAATTGAGTTTGCCTCAATTCCTCATCTCTCCATGCCTGAAATCTTAAAGCATAGATGACTTTTTCCTTAATTTGCCTTCCTTTTCGTTTTGGAGTTGGAGGATAACGCTATAATCTTATATATTTTCGTTTTTACACATCTTAAAAGCAATTTCTTGTACATTTTTTGGTCAAATCACTTTGCAACTCAAATCTATAGGTTCGTGTAATGTTTCATTAATTGCATATTGAATTGAAATCTGATTATTAAAGAGTTTTCTCTCTACATTATTTAAATCAGCCTTATCGTTATTTAACACATTTTCAAAAGTGTTGAAAATTACATCCGAAAATTCTTTTTCTAAATGTAAATGACAGTAATTTTTGTTGGACGGACTAGTTGTGAGTGGGACATTAGACACAAATCTTTTAAGTGAAGCTGCAGTAATTTACTTTAAAATATCTTTTTTGCCTTCACTTTGGTCTTTCATTCTCACTTTTAAAAATAACAAACGAACATAACCATACCTTTTCCGATTTCCAAGAATAGAAATAATTGCAAGAACATAAAACCCAATTATTGGCAGGGGGGGGGGGGGGGAGCAAGAATTGCATACGATTATTTACATTGAAAATTCATTGGCCCCCCCCCCCCCCCCATTATTTATTAAGTAAATTATATTTAATTCTTAATACATGTGTTAATAACAATTTTGACATTTTCTCGGAAAGTTCTAAAAAGAAAATAGCCACTTCCGTGGATTATAATGTTGCTATGGGTAAATTGAAAACTGCAATTATCTAAAGATTTTCTCTAGTAAACCTGAAAATTCTTGGCACCCTGGAAACAAGGCCGACTTTTTTAATTTCAGAACACATAAGTCATTGTTTCGCATAAGATGAATACATGTTACTACGCAAAAATGTCTGCACAATTTCAAAAAACCAAAAACTAATTGCTATGTATCCATATTCTCTTATTGTTTCGTAAAAACTAAATAAGGGTGCCAAGAATTGGTGCTCTTACCCTAAGTCGCTGCAAACGCTTACTTCCTTATTACTCTGCTTTTAATTTTGTGTTTCAAATTTTGAAATAACTTTTGAAGCAATCTTTCAGTTCAGTTCGTAAGTTTCCAAAACCAAAATTTTCAGGCAAACTTTTGTCGCGTTAATAGTTTAGTTTCCCTTTGATGAAATTTTTGACCCAGCACCATTAGTTCCTCACAAGTAGTTATACGTTTCACTCGTTAGTATAAAAGGGCACAATGAATCATTGACTTTTAACTAGCATAAGAATCTATTAATCAAACCTTGTAGTTTTCCTAAAAATAATCCCTGGTAAGAAGGTCTAAATTGGCCTCGAAACAGTTTGGTTCCCTAGCAGTATAAAAAAGATGGGGAAAGAATAAGGAAAAAGTGAGAGGTTGGTTAGCTTTTTCCTTTTTCTCCCGCTCCTTTCATTTGTTTCTAATGAGCCGAAAAATGATGTAGTTTGGAAAAGTAATTTTTAATTATGAATCTTTTTCATGCTCATATTGCATACAATTATTCATGAGAAAGTAGATTTCATTTCGATCTTAAATAAAAAGAAAAGATATAAGATAGAATTATGTATGCGCATAAGTATTAATATAGGATTCATGAACAAAACACTGTAGCTAGCGAGCGACCTTCCAAGCATGTACATACAAATACAGTGAACATGCGCCTATTCTAAAGATCGCCTATTAGAAAGTGCACCTATTCTGAATCTCCTGTACACGCTTTTTCGAAATTTCGCAGTTTCGTCACCTCCCACCACGGTCCCTGAAAGGGCTGTATGGTCACGCGCGCGTCAGTGGCTGACCAATTAACCCTTTAAAGGCCGAGTTTTTTCTGAGGGTTCGGTAAAATCGATACATGGTGAATCTGAACTCATGAGTACCCAGTGTGAGACAAAAAATTATTCCAGAATTTTTCCACCCTCAGAAACTACCCCCAAATCGAAAAACCACATAGGGGTAGTTTTTGATTCGAATATTGATAATTCATATTATCTATATGTTTCCAAAAATATATATGAACTGAACATCAATGAAAGTGCATTTTTGGGCTTATCATCAATGCTAGGGGGTGGTTTTTGATGTTTTACCACTGTTAGGGGTATTTTTCAATTTGGATATGTTTGCCACAATGTTTTCATGTGTTTCCAGGAAAATATATATACTGAACATCAATAAAAGTACATTTTCAGGTGCATCACCACAACTAAAGTTGCTTTTTTATGTTCTATAACTGTTAAGGGTAGTTTTTGATTCGGATATTGATGATTCATATTTTTTATATGTTTCCAAAAATATATATGAACTGAACTACAATGAAAGTGCATTCTTGGACGTATCATCACTGCTAGGGGTGGTTTTCGATTTTTATTTACGGTTAGGGGTGGTTTTTGGTCCGCACCTTTTTGCTACAAATTTTTGATATGATTTCAAAGCATACATATGAAATTGCGACCCAGAAAAAAAATTTTCCTGGAATTTATGCTTATTTCTAATTTTGTCGCAATTTTCGCACTATTTGTCGGGGTGTAAAACTGAAGGGGTGCAACCCTCGTGTTTGCCAAATTTTTCATGATTGAATGCATCCTTCATCTTCAAAATGAGACCTTAACACAGACGATACGTTTATTTTTATGGGAGTTACAATTTTTCAAAGCAGGTGGGACGTATGTGTCCCACTGGCCGTTAAACGGTTAAAAAAAGAGGCCCGAAGACCGCGAAGCCTTGAATTGAGTATTTTAGCATAACCTCATGGGAATTTAGACAACTTTTTCGGGAAAAAATGCTAAATAGTAAGTCAGACTGATTTGATCAGAACCGGGTACTCCAACCTTAAATTTCAAATAGTTGATTGTATTTCGCGAAACACTTGAAAAATATTACTATTCAGACCTTTATCACTTACTACCTTTACGTTTAGTATATTTTCTCCAAAAACTCGTATGCCGTTACAGCCCCATGTTTGTACCGAAATGTGCAACATTTTATTTCGCTTCTTTCAAGGCACTATACAAGTTTTCGTTATTCGAATCCATTAAAAAATTTAATAGAGCGACTTAGTAATACGGAAATTTTTTTTGTATGTAAAAGTCTGATAGTTTTACGATTTATACCAATCAGAGATATTAGTCTGAATTTTCGTAGTCACTATTCGACTTTTTCTAACTGTACCCCGATTATCTCTAAATTCGTATATTTGATTTTCAATTATGGATACGCCATAAATCTTTATTATTTAAATCCAACTTGTATCCAACTTAAAAATCCAATTCTTATGAAATATAAAATTAAATTTCCGGTAATGTACTACCCAAGTAGGACTACACTTTGGCCAAGTTTGAGTTCGATTAGAGAAAGTCAATTTTCAGGGTGGGTACACTTGAGGAAAAATTGCTCATAGGTACGGTGGTCTAGTTCACCACACATGACACTTTTTTTTTATACGTGCGTAGGAAATGATACTTTAAACGTTTGTTCAGCAATGCGCAAAATGATAAATTCTCCACGAAAGTTTATTAAAGTGTGTTAAAACTTCATTCCATAGATGTCTCTAATTATTTTTTTACGCAAAACATATGTGAACAACCGCGAAGAAAGGGACCTAATGCGGAAAAAAACGATTTTCATTTTCTTACGCCAATCGATAGTTTCTGAGTTACTCTTTCATTTCCATTAATCAGAAATTTTGTAAGTAAATTACTTTTCTTGTTATTAAGCTACAAACATATACATGATAAGCGTACGCGGAAACAGAACGAGAGGCCTAGGAAAGCCAGCCCCACCACTTACCACTACAGCTGTACGCGGCGGGTCCGTGAGCTCCACTCATGCTCCACTGGCTCGTGCCTATAAGTGTAGTGATGAGTGGAGGGGGTGATTTTCGTAGACACATCCCCACTACCCAAATGCTGGCTTGTGGGCTCTTCTACGTACGCTCATCCTGTAAAATTCAGCTTTGCGCATTAGGTCCCTTTCTTCGCGGATGGTCACATATATTTCTTCACGTCAATCGACGCTTCAACCATCTCTTGGTGTTAAAAAGAATCAGTAGAGAATCCGAAAATCCTGATTCTCTATTATTTGTGATAACTATATAACCTATTCAAGTATATAAGTCCAGTCTGAAAAAAAGAATGGCTAGCACGATGAGTGAAAAAGAAAAAAACGTGATTGTCTCTGATAGTGACCCTAACAGTGAAGGTGAACTCACTCCTCCAGAACTTGTAACAACTGCCAAAGAAGCCACTGAAAACCTACTCCTCAAGAAATGACTAAAAAATTCTTTGTAAACGCTTTCTTCTGACAGGAAGCTCCACCTTCAAAACTCGCTCACAAGTTTAAGCGCGCCTAGGGCGCGCACCTGTTGAATCTCGCGCTTTGCGCTCGATTATGTGTTCACCTCGAGCGACGCGCTCGGACACAATTTGCCTGACGCTTTAAGCTTGGTTCCTCTAGGTGTTCGCAGTTCGTGTGCTCGCTATTGCGCGCTTCGCAGGCTAATACTCTCTTAGTAAACTTCATCATTATGACTTGCTTTTGGTTTAATCCCATCAGTTTTACATAAAAAGAACTAATTTACTTAAGGTTCTATCGACCTTAAGGAACACATTCTCATCAAGACACTCGCGCTTCGCGCTCGGTATTTCCTTTAAAAATCATGTAAACCTCGCGCTCCACGCTCGCTTCTGTTCATCGTATAATAGAAACCCAAAAGTTTGAGCGCGCTTGCGGCGCGAGATTTGGTCGTCGCGCTTCGCAAGGACTAGATGTTATGTTCTATGTTCTTCAGATAAAAATGCCTGAATTTGTATTTGATATCAAATGAAGATGGAAATTCCGTTAATTCAGCGTATATTTCTGTATCTTTCTGGAATGCCGTGTATTTAAAATGTAAGTTTAATTCGTAAATTTGTTGATGTCCTTCAAATTTATTATGTGGGTCATAACAACAATATGCCTCTCCCTATCGTCCTTCTGTGATAAGGCAAAAGGGGGGTCAGGTAGAAGGCCGGATCGGTGCCTCGCTCAGTTGCTTTTTGACCATCACAGTCTTGATAAAGGTTTAAAATAAATCAAGTGACAAAGAAAAAAAAATCTAGTATTTATTGAGAGATCTCCCAATTAGAAAAAATATATATTGGTGAGAAAACATGATCCTAGGAGCCGGATTTCCTGAAATTTAGATCTGAGTTTTGGGCGACTGATTTCAAGACACAGTTCCAAGCAAACATCGACCCAAAGATACAACAATGAGTGGATGTCTCGACTGAAAAAAAAAAAAAAAACAGTTTCGAAACTAAATACAGCCAGGTGTGTTCGTTTCAAAACTGAGTACTATATAATTTCAATTGAACATGGCAAGCGAGCGACTTAAAATATTGGTGCTAAAGAAGAAAACAATAAAAGATCAAATTTCAAACTTTAAACATTTCTTGGAAAAGTATGGCGACGAACAGCCAGACGCCATTAAATTAAATTTGCGGATCCAAAAATTAAAATCTAGTTATGAGTCTTTCGACAACGTTCAAGAGGAAATCGAATTGTTAGATAGGGATACTCCACACATCGATCTCGTTCTCGAACGATATGTCATTCAAGATTAATATTTAGACATTCTGGCAGACGGGGAACATATTCTTATTACGGCGCGAAGGTCAGATCAAACGATAGACAACAATGATAGGGCGTCGATCGGAGCCAACACTAATAATATAACAAAGCGTAGAGTTAAATTACCACAGGCTGCACTTCCGACTTTTAGTGGTCGCTACGAAGAGTGGGCTGGCCTTTAAAGATTCATTCACATCATTGATTCATAACCAAACTGATTTAAGTAGCGTCGAAAAATTGTAATATTTAAAGTCAGCATTGCAGGGAGAAGCCGCTCGAAAATTATCGGTATTCTCGATAACAAAAGAAGATTATACGCGGGCGTGGGAACTTCTAGAGAAAACTTATGCGGACAAACGCTTAATTATTTCGAGGCATTTAAGCTTACTTTTACGATTACCGGTCCAAGAAACACAAACCGCCGAAGGATTAATCAAGTTGGCTGATGAAACACAGCAACACATCTTATCATTAGCTTCTCTCGGGGTGAAGGTATCGGAAGAAATTATTGTACAAAACATAGAAGAAAAATTACATAAAACCACGTTAGAAAAATGGGACGAAACCCTACAGAGAAATGTTTTTCCAAAACTCGATATGTTGGAATTTTTATATCGAATGGCTGCTCGTTTGACTCAGCGAGAAGTTCAAAACAAGCCTTTGAGTTCAGGAAGCAAAATAAACACAAAATCAACCTTCTTAACATCAACTACAAGGCCATGCCCTGCATGTAGATGTAAGACCCATCCAGTTTTTCGATGTGAAAAATTTCGTGCGCTTCCAATTCCTGAAAGACGCCAAATTGTACAAGATTCTTCGCTTGTCCTAATTGCATGCGTCACAATCACAAGCTGGAGGGTTGTAAATTTGGCAATTGTCTGGTGTGCAACGAAAGGCACAACACACTTTTGCATCAAGAGCGTTCAAGTTCGCGAATATAGACACTTGCTCTTCAGCTAACTTTATTAGAGAAAAATTAGCTGCGGCACTACGATTGCCCAAAAGAAGATGCTTTGTTCCTGTGGGTGCAGTAAACGATCGCACCACAATCGCAAGGGCTGTCGTGAAGCTCACAATACGTTCAACGTACAACGATTACGAAAAAACTCTCAGCTTTCTTATAATTCCACGGATCGCAGAATTAGTTCCGAACGAAATAACTCCATGCGATGCGATCCAAATACCCTCTAATAAAGAACTAGCCGATCCATATTTTTACAAACCAGCACCTATCGATGTGCTGCTCGGATCTGGACCATCGTTGTCTATGTTTTGCACGGGTCAAATCGATTTGTCTCGGCGGGGAGTCGATCTCATCCTTCAAAAAACTCAGTTAGGATGGATAATAGGCGGCAACATTGCCTCTCCTTCAGCTATACGTTAAAATTCACGTTCAGACAAATGTCATTTTTCGGATTTACAGTTAGAAATTGTAAAATTTTGGGAAATAGAAGAAGGTTTCGGGCGAGTTCATCTCTCCGCCGAGGCAGTCGCTTGCGAAAAACATTTTCGAGAACACACAACTCCCAATACGTCAGGCCGATATGTAGTCGCTTTGCCATTCCGCAACAAACGTGAGTGATTGGGAGAATCTCGATTAATGGCTTTAAAACGTCTTAAAACCCTGGAGCGAAGATTCAAATACAATTCAGATTTACAAAATCAATACTCATCAATCATTAAAGAATATTTGAAACTTGGCCACTTGTCTCTCGAGCGAGACGAGCAACAATTCGGGTTTTATCTACCACATCATGCGATATTCAAAGAAAATAGTTTAACCAAAAAAGTAAGGGTAGTATTCGATGTATCAGCGAAATCCGACTCCGTTTTTTCTTTGAATGACACGCTTACGGTAGGACCCACTATCCAAGACGACGTTGTCACACACATTATTCGATTCAGACTTCACAATTACGTATTAACTGGCGATTTCGAAAAAATGTATCGGCAATTCGAAATCCGAAAAGAAGATAGAAAATTCCAACGAATTCTATGGAGACTCGATGGAGTCAATGTTCAAACCTTTGAACTAAATATCGTCACTTTTGGAATGAGTTCACCTCCATTCCTCGCAATACGTGCACGTCGACAGTTAGCAGACGATGAAAGTTACAAATATCCGAACGGATTGATTATTCTTAAAAGAGATCTGTATGTAGATGATCTTATCACGGGAACCGAAACGGTAGAACAAGGAATTCGAATTCGCGATGACATAATAAAACTTTTAAATCTCGGTGGCTTGAATATACGACAATGGGCATCAAACGAAACGCAACTCCTACAAGGGATCCCAGAGAGTAATGTCAATCAACATCTTCACTTCAACAATGATCAAACATTAAAGACGTTAGGAGTTTCATGGAGTTCCGCGAACGATAAGATAATTTACTTTGCTAATTCTCCTGTAATAAATTCCAAAATCAGTAAACGGACGATACTCTCAGAGATTGCCAAGCTTTTCGATCCGTTGGGTTTATTAGGACCAATCACTTTGTTTGCAAAAATACTTATGCAAAGACTATGGGAATTCAAGTTAAATTGGGATGAGTCGGTGCCCAATAGCATTCATAAAACTTGGATAGAATTTCGTTCAGAATTGACTCTTGTCATCGAAATCATCGAAGGGGCTATCGATATCCAGTTACATGGATTTTGTGATGCTAGTGAGAAGGGATATGGAGCTTGCATCTACATCAGTTCGACAAACAATCAAGGTCACTTTGAGAGTAGACTACTCTGTGCCAAGTCCAGAGTAGCCCCTTTAAAAACCATTCCAATAGCGCGTCTAGAACTCTGCGGTGCACAATTACTTTCAAAATTGTACACAACAGTAGAAAAAAGCATCCAAATTAGTATTAGTAAGACCGTCTTTTGGACAGATTCAACTATAGTATTTTTTTGGGTAAATACGTCTCCTCATCGCTTAGAGACCTTTATAGCTAATCGAGTTTCGGAGATACAAGAGAAAACAAATCCTCACGATTGGAGGCATATACGATCAGACGATAACCCAGCCGATGCTCTATCAAGAGGGCAAATGCCTGCCACATTTATTAAAAACAACATTTGGAAATTTGGACCCAACTGGCTAAAAAATGAGGATTCTACTTGTCCTAAAATTGAAATCCAATTAAACAAGAAAATGCCAGGCTTAAAAAAAGAAATATGTTTGACAATTCTACCTGAAAAAGAATTTTTTCACAATTTCTCGCCATATTCAATATTAAAACGAGTAGTTGCGTATTGTCTTCGCATGAAAGTTAAAGTTCGTCAGACAGGATTCTTAAAAGTACCAGAATTAATTAATGCTGAAAAGGCGATAATCCGTGCAACCCAAATGAAAATCTTCATCAAAGAAGTCGATGATCTGAGAAGTGGAAAAAGGGTAGATAAAAAAAGCACCGTCGCATCACTTGACCCATTCCTTGATCGATATGGAATCATTAGAGTGGGAGGCAGATTAGAGAACTCTACTATTCCCTATTCTCAACAACATCCCATGCTTTTACCACGCTCAAATCATTTCACCGACTTAATCATTCAGGACGAACACTTGCGTAACAAACACGCCGGTATGCAGACAACACTCTATGCATTGCGTCGACGATTTTGGCCCCTCGATGGTCGCAATCAAGTACGAAGAATCGTACGCAAATGCATCAGGTGCTTTCGTGCTAATCCGATTACAGCTGAATATAAAATGGGCAACTTGCCAAAAATAAGAACGACTGAAGCCCGCCCATTTTGTAATATTGGGGTGGATTATTGTGGTCCATTTTTTATCAAGGAGTAGAAGTATCGCAATAGGTCGCGAGTTAAGGTTTACATAGCGTTATTCATTTGTCCAGTTGTTAAGGCAATACATCTTGAAGTGGTAACTGATATGACTACCGAAGGTTTTTGGCTGCTTTTTGCGTCGACTCGTAGCTAGGCGTGGTAAACCCAATTTTATTTATTTCGACAATGGTTCCTATTTTATAGGTGCAAATAACGAATTAAAAGAAATCCAGAAGCTAATACAATCCGAAGCTCACAACGAAAGAGTCAGTCAGTTCCTTAGCGATCAAGGAATCGAATGGAAATTTATTCCACCCCTGCACAGTGGGCTGGTAGACAACCGAAAGTGGCCAAAAGTCAAATTTTTGTTTGGATTTACATGAAACTTGGCATAAGGGGGTTTTTGAGGTCCGTGATTTCGAATTTGACGTCAACATTAATAAATTCAAAACGGCGGATCCAATATGGCGCCTGAAATTTCTAAATTTTTACTTATTCATATGAAACTTGGTGTTAGCAGGTTTCTGAGGTCGCTGATTTCGAAACTGACATCAAAATTCATGAATTCAAAATGGCGGTTCCAATATGGAGCCTGAAATTTCTAAACTTTTACATATTCATGTGCAATAGGGTACGAGGGGGTTTCTGAGGTCGCTAATTTCAAATTTGACGTAAAATTCGAAATCAGTGACCTCAGAAACACCCTTATACCCACTTTCATATGAATATGTAAAATTTTAGAAATTTCAGGCGCCATATTGGAACCGCCATTTTGAATTTATGAATTTTGATGTCAAATTATAAACCAGCGACTTCAGAAACCTCCTTACACCAAGTTTCATATAAATAAGTAAAAATTTAGAAATTTCAGGCACCATATTGAATCCGCCATTTTGAATTTATTAATTTTGACGTCAAATTCGAAATCAGCGACCTCAAAAACCCCGTTATGCCAAGTTTCATATAAATCCAAACTAAAATTTGACTTTTGGTCACTTTCGGTGGTCTCTCAGCCCACTGTGCACGCTCAACTTCATTCACTAATATCTTCGTAAAATGTCAATGGTAGCAGACGGTGGTAAATAACCTGATAGTTAACATGATAGTGAACCTAAAAGCACTATAGAACTTTAGATACCAGGTGTAACCTCGGGTAACTTTTGATTCAAAAATTGTCTATTGCTGTAAATTCCTTAAATGCATGAGTACACAGTGAGAGGATTCAGAACCGTGCTAAAATTTGGATTTCTTCTCTATAACGTAATTATTTATGACCACTCTAATAAGCAGCAATGATTGTAACATTTTGTTTCGTTAAATTATGGATGAGTTTTTCAAAGATTTTCTTCAAAAAACAGTAACAAAAAAAGAAACATTTCTTCAATTCATAACGCTCTAGAATCAAGAGGACTAGTTAAAATATTTTAAAATTTGGTGAAAAGTTTCTTCAACTCATCTATATTATGAAAAATAATTCTTCCATTAATAACTGTGAAGTTGACTTTTGGCCACTTTTTATGGTCTCTCAGCCCACTGTGCTCTGTCGCCCCATTTTGGAGGCATATGAAATTCCTCAGTTAAAGTATTCAAACATCACTTCAAACGTGTTATAAACGACACATTATTTACGTTTGAGGAGTTTAATACATTTGCCATCAAAGTAGAAGTGATTTTAAACTCACGTCTTCTTACACCCATTTCATCTGATCCAAACGATATTCTTGCTCTCACTCCTGCTCACTTTTTAATAGGTGAATCCCTCACGAGCTTACCAGAGTTGGACCCAAGTTCAAGGTCACTTCCTGCATCAGCGAGATGGCTGCACATTCAGAAGATGCGTCAAGATTTTTGGAAGCGGTGGTATAAAGAATATTTGAACGAGTTCAATATTCGACACAAATGGAGCCACGGTAAACACCAGATAAAGAAGGGTTCAATCGTGCTCCTAAAAGAGGACAACATACCACTAATACAATGGTTACTGGGTCGCGTCGCTGCAACATTTCAGTCAGTGTGAAACCCGCCGAAAATGAATTTAAAAGAAATGCCAGAAAATTGGCACCTTTGCCTGTCAATAATGAAAACGTCAATGCAAGGCCCTGTGACTAAAATTGATTGTTTTCGACAAAAACTTTCTGTTTTCTATCATGTAAAAATTGCATTCTGATTCTACGATTTAGTGTTACAAAATACTTATGTTTGTATAATTGATACATGATAAATTTAAGTTGATCATAACTTCTCAACGCGGGGGAGGATGGAATGTCGTGTATGTAAAATGTAAGTTTAATTCGTAAATTTGTTGCTGTCCTTCGAATTTATTATATGGGTCACAACGATATGCCTCTCCCCATCGTCCTTCTACGATAAGGGAAAAGAAGGGTCAGGTAGAAGGCCGGATCGGTGCCTCGCTCAGTTGCTTTTTGACCATTACAGAGTCTTGATAAAGGTTAAAAATAAATCAAGTGACAAAGAAAAAAAATCTAGTATTTATTGAAAGATCTCCCAATTAGAAAAAAAATATATTGGCGAAAAAACACTTTCTAATAAATCATAAAATTTGAAAAATGTTTACCATTTACCTGAAAATGGGAGAAAAAAAGTATCTCAGTCTTTTTTCGAACATATATATGATAAATTTTTAAATGATTATTGGAAAATGGATATTTGGCGAAAACCGGGGGTACATGAGCATTAATGATAGTTATTTGATTATTTTAATGGTTAGAAATAGTATCGAGAACATAAAAACAATGAAATATTGTGAAAAATACAGAATGTGACTAATTACAAATTTTTAGACCTTTTTTGGGTGCACAAATTTTGTCTCATCATTTGTCGTATCTTGCAGAGTTTGACAGTAAAATTGAATTTTTGGATTTTTCATTATTTTTTGTGCAATAAAAATGTGAATTTTCGATTTTTCAAGAAAATTCTGAAAGTCGTTATGTACGTATGTAATTTATTGTACTCTCTCCCTGTTACGGGTTTGAGAGTCTTCAAAACCTTTGCAAATCTCTACACATATCTTAAATTTACCGTAACATTAAGAGGAAAGGGAAGCCCTATCTTACAATTACAATTACTTTCTCCTTCTCACCATATTTTTTGCTTGCACTGAAAACTAATCAACTCCTCACTTTACATCTTTTGACATGAACAAGCTACCACCCATACCTCCTTGACCCTTTCATACATTATAATTCTTTCTTTTCCTATTTACTTCACCAGAAACACAAATACTCCTATTTTCTTCCTCATTCTTTCTCTTATTTATTAAACTAAAGCGAAAAAACACATGTCCTACTCATTAAACTTTATCCGTATAACAAATCAGGCGCTTACCTACTCTTATCCCTTCATTCACATAACCAGCTCTTCTTCACTTCTAACTAATTTACAATACAGGTGCTTACACAAGTACATTCCTTCTTCCACCACAACTTTCCCTAATCTCCTAATCTGTCACTGCGTCACGTTTGACATGACCCTACATTGCTCTGCTTTTCACTTTTTTTCCACTTTCACCTCTCTATTTCTTTCCTCCCTGTTTTTCCTCTTCTTTCTCCTCCAGACGAATCACCTCCATTCTTCCCTCCTTCTCATTCCACTTCCAGATGGTCTCGCCGATTTTCGCCCTCATGTACCTCAGCTTAACTTCAATTCCCACTCCTGTCATTCTCTCCTTCTCTTTCCTTAGCCAATCCTTTATCTCCTCCTCTCTCTCAGTCCAGTCTTCGTCTATCCACATCCCTGTATTTTTCAGTTTGCCCCTTGCTTCCAAAATTTCGTTTTTATTTTCTGCTGTTTTCAGCTTCAGCATAAGCCGTCCGTCTATTTTCCAAGAATGCTCCACCTTTGCTACCCGCTGTGTATTGGCCGCTAAACTCCCCACGACGCTCACCACCTCACAGTCCTCTCCGCTAACCCCCAGGACTCTCAAATTCCTCCTTCTCAAAGCTCTGGCCTCCTTCTCCCCTGTCCACTCTTGCTACCCGCTGTGTATGGGCCGCTAAACTCCCAACGACGCTCACCACCTCACAGTCCTCTCCGCTAACCCCCAGGACTCTCAAATTCCTCCTTCTCAAAGCTCTGGCCTCCTTCTTCTGAGACTTTTCACTTCTATCACCACTGTATTCAGACTACCACCTCTTTCTAGTTGCCGCTCTCGCCACGCGTGCCTCCGGCGCTTCCTTCCTTGGCCCTCCCGTTTCTTTCCCTAACCTCAAATTCCCACGCTTCGGTTTACACTCTTCAGTTTTTCTCTTTCCCTACAAACTCCACTTTCACAATATCACTTTCACCTTTTTATAAACACCTCCTTTCCTTTTATTTCACCTCACAATGCATCTACTGCCCTCACAATCCTCTTTCTCAATCAAATAATGCCACACCGAGAAAGAAACATTTTTCTTGTCTAGACTTTTTTTCGTATCGTGCGTTTTTTGGCTCAAAATGTCAATTTTCATTTGTTTTTTGGATTTTGAAAATGCTGTAGCTCTGGCAACTTTCCTCCTATCGAAAAAAGGCATTAGGATAAATTGTTCGAATTCCCATGTGCTACGAAGAGCCGTAAATAAAAATTTCAAATTTTGAAAAAAAATGGTCAGAAAATTTTTTTAAATGCTCTAACTTTTTGAAATTTCGTCCAAAATAGGTGGCTGACGAACTCGTACTTTCTTTTCACACTCTTATCAAGTGTGCCGAAGGGCAATCCAATCGAATAATTTCTTCAAATGTTATCGTGTTTACAGACTACAAAGACGACAACGACACAGACACCGACGTAAAAACTATTTTTTCTGCCTCAGGGGCCTCAAAACGTCGACATTTGATGGAATCCGCGAGTCATTTTTCGCATAAAACCAATACCTTCTGATTATGATGAGAATGTAAAAATAGTATGAGCAACTCGTGCGGGGCCACTGATTATTCACTTGTGCGCACTTGTTACTCAACATACTATTGTGTGCCTATGTAATGAAAGCTAAAAGTTCAGCTCTTATTCTCTGTGTTTCAGGGTATCCAGTAAAGACGCGTGATAAAATTCCCGTACATTTCCCGCAGACTTCTTCAAAATTCCCGTACATATATGGGCGATTTGCAAATAGATTTCAATTTTGGTTTCCGAGATGCGAGTAAACTGAAGTTCTAAATTATGCAATAATTGTTATCATTTTTCTCAGATATATGTCCCAGGATGTAATTTATAACGTGGGAGAGCTGTTTGATCTAGACTATCGATTTTTTCCACCAATTTGTGTCTAAATTATTCTTTTACTTAAAGTACATTATTATAAAGGTTTAAAATTGGGTTTGGCAGGCTTAGTGGGTCAAAATCATTCGAATTTTTTTTTAAATGTATAAAATTTGTCTGCACGTGCTAAAAAAATTTGTAATTATTTCGAAAATTTGTCTCAACAATTTTTTCGAAATTTTTGTTTGAATTTTTTTTAAATTTTATTTTGAAAACTTGTTTGCATTTTTTTAAATTTATTGAAGAATTTTTTTGAAATTTTTTGGATTTTTTTTAATTGATTGAAAATTTGTTAATAGTTATTTTTGATACAAGTGCGCAAAATAGGCGATTGCTTCGAGCCGCAGGCGAATGATGCAATCACACGAGTTACCAAGCACCTACGCACACGTGTATCACGCGCTATTTTTTGCAACGCCCGTCCGAAAAAGTTGTTAGGAGGTGATAACGAAAAATACTAATTTTATATTGCATAGAGTGGAGTAAAGAAATTTTTTTGAAAAAAAAGGTTTGAAAAAAAATTTGTTGAAAAAAATTATTAAAAAAAATGTTGGCCTTTTGAGGTGGGTGTGGCAAAAAATAATTATTTGCAAATTTGATTTTTACAATTTAAACTTATCTCCACGTGAATTTGTATAAAAAGAGTTCTTTGTAAAAAAATATCTATGAACAATATTTTATGAAGAATTTAAAAAAAGTACATTTAAAACATTTTTTTCTTTCTCTGCAATGCGACCTCGAAACTTTTACTAGCGAGTGCAAAAAAAAGCTTCGGAGGTGTTAAAAGACTTCAGAGTCGTTAGCTTCGGAGTTGTGGTTTGCAATTTTTAAGTGATATAAAACACGCCATTTTTTTAAAAATAATTCTAGCTTTGGGAAAGTGTTTTGTTCCATCAGTCCTTCGAATTTTATGGGGAAATTTTTTTGAAAAAAAATTATTTTGCGTTTGTACCTCTTCTTTTTGGGAGGCTTCTGAGTTGTTATTCAGGTTAACCGATAGTTTTTCCCGTGTTCTCAGACGACTTATGAGGATTTAATGAATTTCAAGATTCTGGAAACGTCATGTGTTTTTGAAATTTGATAAAAACTACTTATTTTCATCATTATAATTAATTATAATACGAATTATCACCTCAAATTCGTTAAAATTGTAGAGGCTTCGGAGTTGTTAACAAACCGAGGGACAGACATATAAGCATGATTCTTTCAGTCAGTATTTATAATCTCTATCAAGTTAGTATTGCAATTTGAACTGCATCACATATTTAAAAAAAGTGCCCAAGGCTAATATTATGAAAAAAAATTTTACCAGTCCTGTCACATTTCAAGTATATGAATCTTTAGGGAGGGAAACTTTATGGAAGGTAACAAACTGACTACTTAATTACAAAAAAGGTATGCCTAACTGTAATTTTTTTGTACTTTTTCTGTATGGACTAATAAAGTAGGCCACCATATGTGCTATAATCCCCTTAGTAGGTCAAAAATATTATAGGAACATCGAATAAACATCGAGGGACACACAAATTGAAATCTATTTGAAAATCGCCCATATCAGACTTAAAAAGTACTTTGTAGTATGCTCCTGTAAAAATGAGACTTCTTATGAACATAAAATATACAAATAACAACAAAATCTTTAAAATGGAAGTATAAAAATGAAACGTTTACAATAAAATTTGCATACTCTGTTTTTCGCTGACAAATTAACGTATATTTAGCCTACTGTTCTTTTTTTTTTAGTTTTACAATAATTATTCAATTGAACTAATAATTTCTTTTAACCGATACTTCTGCGTTTAACTTGCTGAACATCAAACCCTTCTCTTCCAAATTTCAAGATAACGTTTCAACGTTTTTTGAAACTACGGACAATAAGTAATTTCAATAGAAATTAAGAAATATCAAATTCGAATTTTATTTCGAAAATAGACCTTTTCATTTGAGAGCGGAAGCTTAGGCGCCGTTACGATACTTAGCGGGCATTTAAACGTTTCGAGCATATGGTCGTTGAAATGTACACTATCATACCAAATTTTAATGTAAAATTGAATTAAAAAGATGTGCCAGGTGCCGAATTACTACCTAAAAAGGTAGACAAAAATACAATTTGCCAGTTGAAGAGTGATTGAAGTGCAGAAAACAATGTGTCAAAGGGAAAAAGCAACAACTTGTTGACTGGTATGTAGAATGTAGGTTATGCTTACATCGTGTATAGTCGCATAGTTGGAATAGTAGACAAATGGTGTTTCACATAGAAATAAAATTATCTGTAGGGATAAAAAGAATGTATAAAAAAGGTTGATCAAGCATTTTCAAATAAATGCAGTTGAATTGTTTCAATTTTATAAATTAAAATTTTTGTAAGTCAGCATTGTATTGCATTGAATGTTAATGTGTAAATCACTATTAAAGAATGATTAATTTGTCGTGACTTAAAACTTTCAATTGCTTCATTTTTATTATTGTTGTTTCTGATTCAAAATTACTTAAAATGTCTTAAATTTAGAATATTGGAAATGAGAACATGGATTAGTATTTTAGAACCAGAAATCTATGAACTGTTCAACTTATCGAAGTTTACAAGTTTCCGGTTCAGCGGCATTTATTTTTAAATTATGTAAATGAAAAGTTGTAAAAGCTTCTATTTAAATGGGGTAATAACTTATTGATCGTTTGAATTAAAACATTTTTAAGCTGTAATTTTGTAAGCTTGAAATTCATGAGTTTCATTTTGAGTGCTTTAGCTTGCATTTCAGTTTTGAACACTTCAAATAAAGAAATTGTCCGCTCAAATAGTTTGCATTTTTTCCCTGTGCACACATAACCTCACTCACATATCACTTTTTCTGAATTCCGCGCAACTTTTAATGTGCATTTTAAGTGAATCATCGGGAATGTTACCCTCTAA
>CAKNXH010060574.1:0-26810 GCA_932178445.1 Andricus quercusramuli | reverse complement strand
GTGTGTGTGTGTGTGTGTGTGTGTGTGTGTGTGTGTGTGTGTGTGTGTACATATACCCATCAGTGCGTCCTGTCAATAGCCTGGATTGACTACTGGACAGCTTTCGATTCAACCTCTCATAGACTTATCATCTGTCTGTTGGAAAGCTTGAAGGTACATCCACATATTGGGAGATGCATAGAGAGATTGATACCTCTTTGGAAAACTAGATTTACTATCTCATCTAGAAATTATCGTCTGACAACGAACAACGTCACCTTCCACCGGGGCGTCTTTCAAGGTGATACCATGAGCCCTTTCCTTTTTTGCATCACACTTCTGCCTCTATCTCTCGCACTACGAAATTCTCCTGGATACCTCTGTGGCGACACTAGCCAGCTCGAGCATAAGGTCACTCATGTATTTTATATGGATGACCTGAGGATCTATGCCTCTGGTAAAAGCAAACTTCAAACTGCTATAAATATCGTCAAGAACTACACAGGAGAGATTGGGATGGACTTTGGTTTGGACAAGTGTGCCAAGATTGATCTGAAGAAAGGAAAGATTGTTGGCGTTCCCAAGGACCCTAAGCTTGTGGGTATAAGTGTTATTAGACATCTTAACACTGGAGAGACCTATACATACCTGGGCGTGCCTCAAAGCTGCATTCAGGACGTTACATCAGTGAAGGAGTCTCTCCGAAGCAGATACCAGCATCTTCTTCGACAGGTTTGATCTTCCAATCTGTCGGCGTTGAACAAGGTATCTGCGACTAACATGCTTGCCGTCCCGGTTCTAAGCTACTCGTTTGGGGTGGTTCAATGGGCGAAGAACGATCTTAAGGCCCTTGACGTCACCACACGTAAGATCATGCATATGCATAAAAGCTTGCATATCAATTCGTCAGTTCCGCGATTACACCGGTCGACACGATTTTTAGGTTTGGCTTGTGCATGTGAAATTTGGTTTCTCCTATTTTACAAATCAAGGAAAAAATAATTTTTCTAATCAAAGTTTGCTTTTGTAAAAATTAGAGCAATTTTTCGAATTTTCAAGGAAAATGTCTGATTTTCATATTTTTTTATATAATTTTATTTTTAATTGCGATTTACGAAGTTTTTTCTGGCATCAAAGTCTTTTTAAGTCAAGAATTGTGATGGAATATAATAGACTATAAATGTAGAATAACAAAAAATCAAGTTCAAAAATGAATATTTTTAGTAGTTCTCTTATGTTTGTATGGGCTTTCTCGTATTAAGCCCCAAATGTAATACCCTATCATATTCTCGTTGTACTGCCCTTGGTAACCTCGTTTAAAGTCCATCACATCTTGGTGAAAACGTTCTCCTTGCTCCTCTGAGTAATCACCCATATTGTCTTTAAATTGATCCAGGTGAGAATGTAGCATATGAAGTTTATGGGACATTCTGCAGCCCATAATTTTGAAGATTTCAAGCATATAAAAAAAAATAAAAAATAATAAAAAAGCATATAAAAAAAAAAGAATAAAAAATAGTTAAAATAGGCTCCGATTTTCTTCGGTCTCACATATGTTGTAGTACTCGTAAAACTAAGCGACACGTATTTTTTCTTACGTGCTAAAAATGGTTTTAAGGGGGTAAAAACCAGCCCTGAAAAGTGTGGTACCAAATACCCATTTAATTGTTTCACATATAGTAGCGGTATTTTTCACAATGAAACCAACTGGAAAAATTTCCTCACAATGAAAGATGAAAAATGTGATTTTCTCAAATTTGTCGATAATTTTTTAGGGTGGTGAACTACCCCAAAATTATTTTTAAAAGCACAAAAAAATGCGAAACAGGCATGATTTCAACCCGAAAAATCTAGGGAAAATATATGTTGCACGCGATAATAAAATGAAGTTTACTTTTTTTTAGCATTTTCACAAAAAATTAATTTATGAGGGTAACTACCCTTAATTGCATTTTATTATATTTCTGCTAAATAAAGGAAGTTTCGCGTACAAAACCGAGCAAAAAAATTTCTTCACACAGAGGGTTGGAAAATTTGAATTTCTCAATTCAGTCAAGAATTTACATGGGGGTAAACTACCCCAAAGGTTTTTAGGAGTATACAATAAAATTACCAAATGGGTGTAAATTCATGCTGAAACATATAGGAAAAACTTATGTGGCACGCGATAATAAAATAAAGTTTACGTATTTTTGCATTCTGGCGAGAAATAAATTCATAAGGGGTGACTACCCATAACTGCATTTTATTATATTCCTGCTAAATAAAGAAAGTTTCGCGTACAAAACAGAGCAAAAAATTTCTTCACACAGAGGGTTGGAAAATTTGAATTTCTCAATTCAGTCAGAAATTACATGGGGGTAAACTACCCCAAAGGAATTTACGAGTATACAATAAAATTATCAAATGGGTGTGAATTCGAGCTCAAAAATCTGGGGAAAATATATGTTGCACGCGATAATAAAATAAAGTTTACGTATTTTTGCATTTTGACGAGAAATCAATTCATAAGGCGTACCTACCCTTAAGTGAATTTTATAATATCTCTGCTAAATAAGGGAAGTTTTGCGTAAGAAACCGAGAAAAAAATTTCTTCACACAGAGGGTTGAAAAATGTTAATTTCTCAATTTAGTCAAAAATTTACGTGGTGGTAAACTATCCCAAAGGAACTTACGAGTATACAATAAAATTACCAAATGGCTGTAAATTCAAGCTGAAAAATCTGGGAAAAATATATGTTGCACGTGATAAGAAAATAAAACTTATCAGACCAACAAGCATCATTATACTTGTTTATTCATTCATTGTTCATTTTCACATCCTTCAATTTTACGTATTGTGTTGGAAAATGTTTTAAAGGAAAAGTCTACCGAATTCTCAAATTTTCCTGGGTTTTCTGAAACGTAACCTCTTTTAAACCAGGAGTACTTAAAAAGACTGTGATACCTTGGTGAAGATACTTGATTATGATACTCAAGACTGTAACTTTATAATATTATTTCGTATGTGCAGATTTAAATCATAATCTAACAGTATAACTGAATCTGAAAAATGTCGCAAATAATTTTTTCATCATACCTCAATCGAAAATTCGACTTTCGAAGCCTGTGGAGCGGGTCGAAAATCGAATTTTCAACCCTTTCACTTTCTTCCCTAGGGTTGAAAATTCGATTGTCGACCCGCTCCACAGTCATCTCAAGTCGACTTTTCGATTATCGATATGACGAAAAATTGTATGCATGACTCGGGCCGAGGCAACGCTTTCACTCGTGTGATATCAGCCCTCGCTTCGCTCGGGCAGCTAACTTCACACTCGTGAAATCGTTGCCTTTCGACCCTCGTCACGCAATATACTATTCCATATGCGAAATCCATAGACGTCAAGGGGTTGAACTTTTCCAGTAGTGCCTTTTGGTATAATCATAGGAATTATATTTTTTCCAGCAGGTGCTGCTTGCCGTACAACTTCTAGGCAATGTTAAGTCCAAGAGTCTATGAGCAACACGCTTGTCGGCCCTAAATTCGAGAAAAAAAACATTTTCCAACCAGCTCTAAAAATGTTCTGCAGGCCAAATAATTTGTCAAATTTAATGACGCTGATAACTTCATTTTATGACTAAAAATTATTATTATTATTATTTTAGCATGAATTTACACCCATTTGATAATTTTATTGTTTACTCGTACATTCTTTTGGGGTAGTTTACCCCCATGTAAATTCTTGACTAAATTGAGAAATTCAAATTTTCCAACCCTCTGTGTGAAGAAATTTTTTTGCTCGGTTTTGTACGCGAAACTTCCTTTATTCAGCAGAAATATAATGAAATGCAATTAAGGGTAGTTACCCCTTATAAATTGATTTTGTGTGAAAATGCAAAAATACGTAAACTTTATTTTATTATCGCGTGCAACATATATTTTCCCCAGATTTTTCGGGTTGAAATCATGCCTGTTTCGCATTTTTTTGTGCTTTCAAAAATAATTTTGGGGTAGTTCACCACCCTAAACAATTATCAACAAATTTGAGAAAATCACATTTTTCATCTTTCATTGAGAGGGAACTATTCCAGTTGGTTTCATTGTGAAAGATACCGCTACTGTATGTGAAACAATTAAATGGGTATTTGGTACCACACTTTTCGGGGGTGGTTTTTACCCCCTTAAAACCATTTTTAGCACGTAAGAAAAAATACGTGTCGCTTAGTTTTACGAGCACTACAACATATGTTAGACCTAAGAAAATCGGAGGGGGACACCTACCTAATGTTCCTTGTTAGTAGTACACAAGGGCGGTTGTTACAGCTGTGCTAGGCAAGTCAACACTCACTACTGTGCCCTTCAGAAATAATATGCAATTTGCTATCGGGTTGATCAAAGTGCTAACATCTGTTGCTCATAAAATCGAATAAAATCTTTAAAACTTACTTATCGACGTAAATCAGACAAAAACAAACTTTAAAATCTGAAAATGGAAATTTAAGTGTTTCTTGATGTCTAGAATCAGAATCCAAGCATTAGAACAGAAACTCAAAAAACAAAAAACAATGTGTCGACTTGTGTTATATATTTCACGCCGTCACAGCAGAGATCCTCTCCTAAAGATGGTCAGGAACCACGAGATGATTGACGAAGGAGCGTTCCTTTACAAAGCCGCGGAGCAAGCGGCCGAGACCCTTGGCCTGAATTTTAACATCAGAGGTGAGGAAAGTGCATTACTCCATCTAGATGATTCACGTCCAAAAGCCGAAGTAAAGAAAGCAGAGTTTGGAAAATTCCACCAAGAGCTACTCGGCAAGCATATGCACGGAAACTTTCACAAAAATGTAGAAAAACAGTCCTTGTCGAATTAGCAAACTTTTGCTTTCCTCAAATCATCAGGGCTCAATTCAGGTACAGAGGGCTTTATTTTCACATGCAAGGACGGTATCATTACCACCTTAGCATACCGTGACCGCATTTTATGTCAAGAAGTTCCCAGTGAGAGGTGCAGAGCGTGTCATGCACACGCTGAGTTCCTAGAATACATACTATCGGGGTGTCCCACCCACGCAGGAACGTCGTATACCTACAGACATAATGCGGACCTAAGAGTGCTTTATTACCATCTTTGTCGCTCTTACGGTGTTGGCCGCGAACCGGCCCTACCGAACGATCCAAGGGATATAGTCAATTGTCCGAAACGAGAAGTGCCAAATTTTCTGGAACTACGATTTTCGGGCAAAAGTCTCCGTTGCGCACTCGAGGCCTGACATTGTTCTCCAAGACTTGGAGAAACGAACTATATTCGTGATCGAATTCTTGTCTCCTTCCGAATACAACATCACCGCAAAGAAGAAAGAAAAAGAGGAGTGGAGACCTTAAAAGAGAGCTGCAACGACTGTACCCAAAATATTAGGTGCGAGTAATTGTCCTTGTGATAGGTGCTCTCGAAAGTGCGAAACTATCACTGGTTCGCAACCTTAAAGCCATACCCGCGTGCCAAAAATATGCCAAGCCACTTGCGAGATGGATGCAGAAAGCTGTCATCCTTGGGTCGCTTCGTGTCTTCAAGACACACGAGAGTTTCGCCGGCCTGTCGTTGTGATTTCGTCGTGCCCTGTGACCAGCCATCTCACGGTTGTGAGACGTGACCATAGGTGTGTTTTACCGCGGTTCTACTGGGGGCTATTGACATTTTTTTAGATGGCAGTTGCTCTTAGTGGAACCCTGCGGTGGTTGTTTAACTCTTTTTTTAAATTTTATATATATATATATATATATTACGTTAATATTTACTATTTAATATAACTATTATTTGGAAATTAACAAATATACAAAAACTTTTGACGACATAAATATATCATTGAGGTGCATACCGAATTCCCGCTTCAAAACAAAAATCCCGTACATTTCCCGCAACAATGAAATTCCCGTACAATTCCCGCTTTTCCCACACGCTGGACATCCTGTGTTTTGTTGACAAATTAAATTAATTCCTCAACTCTTAGACGATTTTTATATAATATGCATCTTAGAAGTTCTTTTCTGATACATTTGAGAACTTTCTGATAATAAAAATTCGCTAAAAATTAATGTGGTGCCCGTAAAACATAAAAATATAAAAGCAGTAAATTTGTAAAATACTGAGTTAAAGGGTGAATATGCACAATGAGTGAAATGCAAAATTTTCAAAATAGAGTTTATTTTAATATTTTCAAAATTCATATTTTTGACTCTCATTTTATAACTCGAAAGACGTTGAGCTAGTGTGATTGAATTTGCAGGGATTTTAGTCCTAAATAATGCACATCATTGATTAAGTTTAGGTTCGGTTCAAATAAAAAAAAAATTATTTTTTCTCGATTATATATTTTTCTCCAAAATTGTTTTAGATGTGGTCTTTTTTGTCATTTTTATTATACTAAAAAAATGTCATGCGTATATTTTAATTATATACATGAAAAATATATTAGTAAAAGTAAAAAAACAATATATTATTATGTATTTATAGCCACTGTGCTATAAGGTAGCGAGACCTGGTACTACTAAGGAAGGAAGAAGAGTAAAATTAACGCGATTTGCATGTAATTCCTGCGCAATATGTGCGGTATAACGATAATGAACAAAGTCAGTAATGAGAGAAACCTCAAATAAAGCGGTATAGAGGAAACACTGGTTGACATATGTGAACGAAATTCGTGGAGACGGTTTGGGCATGTTGAGAGAATCAAAGATGATGGATTGAAACTAAAGACCATGGATACAAACGGGCCCAAGTGGAGAACTTTACATGGTAACTGTGTGAAGCTCTTCGCCTGGGGTGATCGCTAGAGAGATTGATCAGCGACTTGGGTCAGAGCAGTGTTGCGAAACGAAAGTGTTATCTAAATAAACAACGCAGGAAAACTAGATCAATGTAAAAATCTATACCCCCTCCTCCACTAACGCCTCCAAGAACTTCCTTCTTCGCCAAGTGAGTCACGCTTACCCCGAAAAGGATATGGTTCAATGGTATATATATAGCAACAAAAAAGGGCCAGTTGATGCATTAAATATCGTGAGAATGAACAAAAATTTATTTGAAAAATTCGAACTTTTTAATAATTTTTATCAAAGTATTAGCAGTAATACTAAACCCTGTAAACTGGATTTTTTCAAAGACAGGGTGGTATTTAGTTTATATAATTTTATAGAATCTTTATAGCTATCTTCATACACAAATTTGCAGCTTTAGAACGTTTGGAAGTTTCTAATATTTCGCTTACAAGTACGAAGTGTCTAGGCACACCGAAAAGATTTGGTCTACGCTCAAAAAATTTCGGTGAACCTGGTTGCCCTTCCCAGTTTCCCTGTGCTTATCGAAAATATTTCTTCTAAGCTCACCGAACTCTGGTGAAATCAGACACGGTCCTTACAGTAACATTTTATTTTAATATCAGGAACACAGCTACATAATATGTACCAAATTTGTTCATTTTGACAAGATGAATCGCTTCATGTATCAGGAAAAAGACTATGTGCAAAACATGTTTCCTTTCCATTTTTGATAACTTAGACTTTTTAATTGTCTCTACTGTATTTTTATGAGTGGGAAACCCTCATATGACCAAAATATCTTTGTTAGCTCAGCTAAACAAATATAATTTTTTGAATAAATATCTCTGTATTTGAACAATTTTCTGCATTTATATTTCTTATTCTCTAGGCATATACAATGTTTTTTATAATTAATTTTTATCAGCAAAATGTCCGCAATGTATCAGAAAACACTAGGGTGGGCCGAATTTTTTTTTTTTTTTGTTTGAAAGGCCTCAGGTCCAAAAAGTTTCTACTGGATCCCAGTAACTCGCAGGCCAAATTACAGATTAAAAAAAATATATTTAACGGGAGCGCATCGACGATGAAGCAAAGTGCACTTTGTCACTTTAAGCTCATGTTTTCCCTAAAAACAATGTATTTCTTTTGCCTAGAATTATTTCCGGTTGAATGGGTAAGAATTTTTAATGTTGTGACCGTTATATTTGACTTCGTAGTTGGTAATTTTATGTTAATATATCCGAATTCATAATTTAAAGTTTTCCAATCTATTTTGTTATCGCTTATTGAAAATGGCCTCAACCGAGCTTAGCTTCAGGAAATTCGTTACGCATCCGATCATCAGACAAGTTACGACTTTGATACAGGATTATATAGGACGAAAATAATATTTTAATCTAGGAATATGTGAAAAAAGCTATTAATAAGATTTTTCAAGAAAAACATGAACTTGAAGTGACAAAATGCAGTACGTGCAAATGCATTTTGCACCATCTCCCGCTCTCATTTTCGGGATAAATATCGCCCTTCTCTTGTTAATGCTGTACTGTATGTGTAAAAAATGACTTTAGTAGAGAATATTTTACTGATTTAAACGATTAGACCTGTCAAATATAAAAAAGATTTTAATAGAAAAAGTGAAAATTAACATTTTTCACATTTTAGGCTTTATCGTCGATGCGCTCCCGTTAAATATATTTTTTTTTAATCTGTAATTTGGCCTGTGAGTTACTGGGATCCAGTAGAAACTTTTTGGACCTGAGGCCTTTTAAACAAAAAACAAAAAAAAATTCGGCCCACCCTAACAAAACACGCTTGTCATTTCTAAGGCGTTATTTTTAAATGATTTGTTGACCGGATTCACTGTAGCTTCATATGAGAAGATGAAACCGCCATAACTTAACTCCAAACCAGTGATGCAATTAATCCCGGTGTCATACAAATATTAAATGCTTATTAAGGAGGATAGCTGATGATGAGCCTAGTCAATAAAGATTCTAAACCAAATTTCAATAGAACCGGCAGGCAGTCCATGCTCAAGTAACAGAATTATCTGCCACTCAAATATGTTGTTTTTCAAAGGGATGAGAACGATACGTATCGTGCCGATTTGCCGAAGTCTTTTTTTTTACATAGTTATGAGTATTTGAATTTTAAAAATTGGAAACGCGAATTTTAAAAATATGGTAAAATTTGTCGTTAAAAATGTGAAAGCTTTTTTCGTTCTCTATCGAAATCCAAAACGATACAAGATACGAAAAAAGTCCATGGAACAGAATTGTTTCACTAAAAAAGTTCTAGAAAAATGTCTCTTGATACTGCGAAATTCCGAGAGCACCGATCACAAGGACAATCGTTCGTTTCTCGAAAATCAAAGAGAACGATATCAGACCTTGAGTATACAATTGAGACTATTGTTCAGAACTTATAGTTCTAGTAAATTCGGCACTTCTAGTTCTCGAAAATTGCCTTTATCTTCCTTGGAATGTTCGGCAGGTGTGGGTCACGGGGAACAGCGTAAGAGCGTCAAAGAAGGTAGTAAACCACTGTTGGGCCGCAATATGTCTTCAGGCATACGCCGTTCCCACGTAAATGGGACCCCGGATGGTATGTATTTTAGGTACTCAGAATGTGCATGACACGCTCAGCACCTATATCGCTGGGAACTTCTTGACGCAAGATGCGGCTAGAGTATACTAAGATGGAAATGACACTGTCATCGCACGCGAAAATGAAACCTTCTGTGCCTGAAATAAGCCCCGATAATTTCAGAAAAGCAAACACTGATTGATTTGAACAAAAGCAAGCATTTTCTTCTCGAGTAGCAGTTCGTGGAAGTTGTTGAGCTGTACATTCTTTACCTGGGCTTTTCAAAGTAAGGCATCTAGTGAAGCATCTATATTTTAGGAGAGGATCTTTTCCATTTACGACTATGCGAGCTCTACGCAGGATAGTTCGCTTATGGAGACACTGGAGACTTAGAGGTCAGCAACTCCGCACCCGCCTTTACTGCGTAGGATGTATAACCGCGGAACGGATGAGGTGAAAAACTCATCTGCATATACATGATCTTACGCGTGGCGATATCGAAGACCGTGAGTTCGACCTTTGTCATGAAACCATACCAAACGAAGGGAGTATAACCGGGACGGCACACAGTGGGATGAAGTGAAAAAGCCCGTGACAAAATTGTAGAGCTTTTGATAAGAATTACCTGAAAGGATGAACGTTTTTGGATTTACAGATGAATAACTACAGAATAGAGGAAAAACATGGAGAAGCTTTAAAAGCATATTTTTTACTTTGAAACTCTAGGTTAAATTTGACATTTTTTTATAAAAATTTGTATTACTGAATACCATGGGCACTTAGATATTATATTTAATATGCCACACATATTTTTAAATAGATTTTGTTATGCCGAATCCAAATTCGGGCTTTAAGGCTCTTAAAACGACTCGGGGTTCCGCCACATACATAATACGTCAACGATGCATTGTATGATGTAATATTTTAATCACATAATTTTTTCGCCCGTAAAATTCAACACCCTCGCTATTGTGTATGCCGGGCTGCAGTCACCCGGTCTAGTTTCAATTCGCATAGAAATCTGCAAGTAACGTGTCTTCGTTGCTTATAGGAATATATAATTAAATAATATAATACAATTTTAATAGATAGAATAGATATTGATAAAATAATAAATAATAATAACCTACCACCCTATCGAAGGTGTTTTCGCGTTGTCGTCGCGGTAGGGCTTGAGCTTTCCTCTCATGAATTTGACGGCTATATTGGCTGTAGCATTGCTACTGACAGGGTTTCCCATGCCAAATAGGCAGAGAACGAAGAGGAACGTGACTAAGAGGAACACCAAAACCCATGTATTTTAATGGAGTCTTGAAAATTTTAAAACGCTTGTCGCTTCCTGAGGATTGTCGGGGCGCCCCTGTAGCCAACGTAGGGGCCACAGTATGCGGGACGGTGGGGATGGTGAGCTGCGAGATGGTCAGGCAGATCTCACTAATCGAACAACTGGCCAGCAAGAACATCTGCGACATACGGCAAGCAGTGAAACATCAACTGTGCCTGCTGAGGATGATTTGGCTAGCGTTCGCTATTTGCAGCCAACCACCTCAACAGAAATACCATGGGAGAGCATCAAATGGGATACCACAATGAATGAGGAATTGGTGCGTCTCCATTATGAAAGTGCGAAGTTTGAAACCACACGCGAAAAAGGATACAATTTTAGATTGAAATTTGCTGCAAAGTATTCTCAAATAGAGAAAGTCGCTTTAACAGATCTTATCGCTAAGGTGAAGGACATCAGGACTAATCTACACATCTCAAAAGATCCGAGTAATGGAGATTAAAAAACAGGTTGATTTGCCGTGGAAAAACGACGGCAAGGAACATCAGTTATACACCAGGAGCTCATGACATAAATGATGTAATTATAGGAAAGAGGTATATTGTGTGCCAGACAGGTTCGACTTACGATAACGAACGTAAAGATGTGTGACTTGCAGGTCTGAGTGGAAGAGGTGAGCGGTGGCGACCTGACAAAGGTGCAAATTTTCATGGTTAATTAATGTGACTCGGAATAGCTTGAAAATTTGTGTACATGTAGAAGATGACATATAAATAGCACCTGCGAATTTTGAGTCACGTGACTTGACGTAAAGGTGCTATAAATCACCTTCAATGTTGCCGGAAATTCAGGTAAAATTTCTTAATATTGATTTTAGAGGAAAAAGTTTCAAACAAAAGTTAGTCTACTTCGAAAGATACATATTTTCATTCCTATATCATTTTTTGATAAAAATGATACATTTAGAGAAAACATCGATTAAAGAAATGCCAGAACAATCAAAAGCTGTTTTTCTGTACAGCAAGTCATTTTTTCGAAAATTGTCAAGAGAGAAAAATTGCCCCCCAGTAGGTTTACTCCAACATTACTGTGTAATATTTTATTCAAATGTTTATAGTTACCAAGTTATGCGCATTTTTTATATTTTTTTTCATTTTTACTTTCGCCTGTTCTATCTGTAGCAATTTAAAAGAAGGTGTTCTCAAAATGAGAACATCAATAGTGTAAGTCTTTTGTAACAAATTGGCGTCAACAACTTTCAGGTAAAATAATAACTTATTCTCCTATAAACAATAATAAACACAGTCACGTTCTCAGCTTCTAATTGACGTAGAAGGTTGTAATAAAGCTGAATATTATTCTAAAAAATTAAATAACAAAATCGCTTTACCGGACGCAGCATGGGGTCGTCTCAGAATTTTCGATGGCCATTGTCGTAGGCGTAGACGGTGACACTGCTTAAGAGACCCCATGCTGCGCTCAAAAAATTGACTCTCGTCACGGTAATAAAGATCGAATACATTCCAACGGAAAAAAGTATAAACTTTAACAACAATAAATAATGTAAATGTGAAAGTAAAGCGATTTTGTTATTCAATTTTTTAGAATAATATTTAGCTTTATTACAACCTTCTACGTCAATTAGAAGCTGAGAACGTGACTCTGTTTATTATTGTTTATAGGAGAATAAGTTATTATTTTACCTGCAAATTGTTGACGCCAATTTGTTACACAAGACTTACACTATTGATGTTCTCATTTTGAGATGACCTTTTAAATTGCTACAGATAGAACAGGAGAGAGGAAAAATGAAAACAAAACTTGAAACATGCGCATAACTTGGTAAATATAAACATTTGAATAAAATATTACACAGTAGTGTTGAAGTAAACCTACTGTGGAGCATTTTTTCTCTCTTAACAATTTTCGAAAAAATTAGTTGCTGTACAGAAAAACAGCTTTTGATTGTTCTGGCATTTCTTTAATCGATGTTTTCTGTAAGTGTATCATTTTGATCAAAAAATGATATAGGAATGAAAATATGTATCTTTCGAAGTAGACCAACTTTTGTTTGAAACTTTTTCCTCTAAAATCAATAGTAAGAAATTTTACCTGAATTTCCGGCAACATTGAAGGTGATTTATAGCATCTTTACGTCAAGTCAGGTGACTCAAAATTCGCAGGTGCTATTTATATGTCATCTTCTACATGTACACAAATTTTCAAGCTATTCCGAGTCACATTAATTAACCATGAAAATTTGCACCCTTGCCAGGTCGCCACCGCTCACCTCTTCCACTCAGACCTGCAAGTCACGCATCTTTACGTTCGTTATCGTAAGTCGAACCTGTCTGGCACACAATATACCTCTTTCCTATAATTACATCATTTACGTCATGATCTCTTGGTCTACTAGAGGAAGCCGCGTCAACAGAACAAGCAGCGGCAAATGATGTTCTTCCTCAACCTGGCGATGATCCAGCACTAACACATCCTCCAGTGGTAAATGGCCTAATACAACCAGAGCCAGAATCAGAGGTGCAACAACTAAGAAGGCGATTAAAATGGACGTACCATATGAACAAAGATGTAATGTTTTCATTTTTTGGCAAAGAAAAGTGGGCAAAGTGTAAGAAGAGAACATCATCGACTCTTCTTACTTAAGTACCTAGAACTAACCACAAGAATAAATGAGCAGAATCTAGCAGATCAAAAACGCTCAATATCTGTAAACAGATTGCTTTCGGCTATTGAAATAGCTGCCATCGAAATGGAAGTGGAACAGCAGCTTCCTATTAATGAACTTCCCTTGGAAGATGTGGGCAACGAAGACCTGGTTGAAGCTGAAGGCATAGGTGCTAGGGATAATGAACGTCAAGTACCGGATACACTAGAGCCACATCCAGACAGAACGAATTTACATCGTATCACTGTTACATATGTGTTACGGCACTATTACAGAACAATGTCACTTTGTAAACATGTTCCTTAATTGTTCTACAAATATTTTATGACATATAACGCTGTTCTAGAATTGTTCCACAACGAACACAGAACAAACATACATCGTAAACTGTTAAATATGTGTGACGGCACTATTATAGAACAATGTTACTCTGTAACCCTGTTCCTGAATTGTTCTAAAAATATTTTATGACATATAACGCTGTTCCAGAACGAACACAGAACAAGTTTACATCATAAACTGTTCCATATGTGTTACGGCACTATTACAGAACAATGTTACTCTGTAACTCTGTTCCCGAATTGTTCTAAAAATATTTTATTACATATAAAACTTTTCGAGAACGACCACAGAACAAATTTACATCGTAACACTGTAACATATGTGTTACGGCACTATTACAGAACAATGTCACTTCGTAACCCTGATTCTAAATTGTTCTAAAAATATTTTCAGACATTTAACGCTATTCTAGAATTGTTCCAGAAAGATTACAGAACAAATTTACATCGTAAACTGTTACCTATGTGTTACAGCACTATCACATAACAATGTTATTTAGAAACCCTGTTCCTAAATTGTTTTAAAAATATTTTATGACATTTAACAATGTTCCAGAATTGTAACAGAACGATCACAGAACAAATTTACATCGTAACACCGTTCCACATGTGTTACGGAACTATTACAGAACAATGTTGCTCTGTAACCTTGTTCCCGAATTGTTCTACAAATATTTTATTGCATATAACGCTTTTCCAGAACGATCACAGAACCAATTTACATCGTAAACTGTTCCATATGTGTTACAGCACTATTACAGAACAATGTTAATTTGCAACGCTCTTCCTAAATTGTTCTAAAAATATTTTATGACATATAACGCTGTTCCCGAATTGTAACAGAACGACCACAGAACAAATTTATATCGTACCACTGTTGCATATGTGTTAAGGCACTATTACAGAACAATGTTACTTCGTAACCCTGTTCCTGAATTGTTCTGCAAATATTTTACGACATATAACGCTGTTCCAGAATTGTTACAGATCTCTTGACAGAACATGGTTCTGTAACAGCGTTACAGATCTGCTACATACAATCAGGGACATTACTCGTACCATGATCTAACCCTGTTCTTAACCGTAGTTACAGAACCCGTTCTTTTCTGTTGTTGAACAGTCGCATCACAGTTGTATGACAGATTCCGCTGAGAAAGTAACCGTTTTATAGTTTAGAATGCATAGGTTATCTAAGTCCTCTTCGATGAACTATTACACGATCTGAAGGTCTAAATTTAATTTCAAAAATTCTTCAGTAACCAGATTCAGTTTACATGTAAAAAAAAATTAAACTAGTTTATGAGTTTGACATACTTGCTCCTTATCTGAGTTAGATTGCAGAATAGGGGCGTCACATCTGTTTTGGCTGAAAAAATTTTTTTTCCAGCATCAAACTATGGAAATGTGTAATTGAACAATAAATGAAGCGATCTGATCAGGAAAACTTTTAAAATTATTGTTACTAAGATGTCTCAAATATGGGTCTGTCACGATATCAGAATTATCATACTTAACTCACAGTTGAGGTGTTTTTAAACATCCGTAAGGCCAGAAAAAGTGCTAATAATTGAAATCGAATTGTTTTTAATTAATCAAAATATATTTAGATATTTCTTTAAGCTGACATAAGCTATTATGTCGCCAAAAACAGGAGTTTCACGCACATCAGCTGTCACTTGAGACAAGAGGAGACGGGACGTTGGAAATGGGTAGGGATTTGCCCAACATTATTTTTGTGACCAGTCTAAGGGGTGCCTTCCCGCCCTCACAAGAAGTTGCAAATGGGTAGGGGTTTATTCAACATTATTTTTGTGACCATTACATATCTAATAAAAAATTTTTGTGACATACATATCTCAATTGTCAGGGATAGCCAAGGGCGTCCTTTCCTCTCATATCGTGACAGACCCATATTTGAGACATCGTAGTGACAAAAGTAAAAATAATTTTAAACTTTTCCATTATCAAATCGCTTCATTTATTGTCCAAGCCCCTATTCTGCAATTGCAACCTTATCTGTAATAACGTAATTTGTGAGTAACGAAGCACCGAAATAATTTACACTAACGAACCTGCGAGTTGTAGTTTTAGCAAGAGACATGAGAGCGAAGTATATAAGACCTTAACTTAAAAGTCGCCAGAAATGTCAAACATGTAAGATTGATCTTCATAGATTTACATCAATTATGTACTATACGTACTATAGGAATAAAACACACGGCGCACCTCGTGCTCACTGGACCGATGAAGATCAATTGGCTAACAAATTGACTTTTCTACTAGCCCTTTACAATACGGTCTTACCTGCGAATCTGATTTTCAAAAGGTCCAAAGGATGCAGCAGCATTGTTGAGACAGTGCCACCGGATATACCGGCGACAAAATGTTCGTAGCGAAAGTTCATCTTGCCTGGATTGTGCTTTTCTTCGTTCGTTACCGAATTGCCAAAATCCTTTCTGTGTACATCTTTCCAATCCCCACGATACTAGTAGCACATGTTCACGCTTCACAACTTTTTGGCATGGCTTTGAACTTTTTTGAACCTACGTCAAGTACTCTCGTTGCTTGTACTACGAGATCGCGAACGTAGTTACACAACTTCGAGAAATGTCGTGCTGAATACAGTCATAACGTCTTTGTCAACACCTCCCGAGCAGACAGGAATGCATGAAATCATGTGAAATCATGATCCGTTTCAACATGGACATAGGAAGGTAGGGGACTGGGCACGTCCTCCCAAACTTAGGCGAGGGGATTGAGTATAAGTTACAAGGGGGAGTCCACCATCTTACCATGTTACTTCGTGGTGGGAATTTCAAAAGAGAAACATGACGAAGCAGTTGAATCAAGTATTATAAAATAATGAAGCAGTAATAAATATATATATACAGGGTTCACAGCGCAAAAGGAGCTCAAAGAATGGGAAATAGGGAAATTTTCTCACGAAAAAGGGGAAAAATAGTGGAAAGATTAAACATTTATTTTTACATGTTGAAAAGAAAAAACAATCTTTTTATAACAAGTGTTATATTTTTTTTTTAAATTTCAATGATTATTCAATGATTTCTGCCACTAAAGAATTTATTTTTAAAAACTGGATACTTTCAACGTAAATTTAAAATCTCTTGAGTAGAGCGAAGTAAAAATACTAAAATTAATCGAATCGTTTGAGTTAAGGAGTAACAATTTGTGGTTAGACATCCAAAATAAGTGAAGAAACAAATTTTTTAATCAGTTAATATCTTCAATTGTCTTTTTGAAATTTGCAATTGAAAATTCTAATAGTTCATGAAAAAAATTTTGCCTTAGTAATAAATTTTTCAAATGTACTAAAACATGTTTTTTATATTGATCGGAACCTGAAATTTCTTCAGTTCAAACCAAAGAAACGTGTTATTATTTTTTATTCATGAGAAACATTTTTTTCGTGGTATTTGTAACGTTCCAAAATCGCAAAAAAGATATGAAACCCCAAAAATCCTAACTCACGACAAAATTTTTTTTCCGAAAAACCATAATAAAAATAAGATAAGTTTTGAACAAAATAGTAAAATTGTTGAATTAAGAACATCACTTTTTAAGCAAAAATCGAATACTTACATTTTCGTTTCGAAAAATTAATCTTCAATTGAAAAAACTAAATTTTCTCCCAAATTGTTGAATGTAAATAAAAAATAAAGTAGGTATAGATACCACAAAATCTTTTTACAATCTATACCTTCCTAAGTTCTAGTGCATTTTTTAATTCTTAAAAATTGCATAAATCCCTTAAAATGTTTGAAATCGTTGAAAATTCCTTGGAAATGTTTTAATCTCTTGAAAATGCCTTGGAATCTTTCAAAATACCGTGAGATATTTAAAATCCTTTAAAATCTTTAGAAATTCCTTAAAACTTTTCAAACCTCTTTTCAATTCCTTGAAAGTTTTAAAAATATCCTTAAATCTCTAAAATCCTTTGGAATTTCTTGAAATTATTGAAAGCTATTACAAATTCCTTGGAATCTTTTAAAATACCCTGAAATATTTGAAATTATTTTTAATCTCTTAAATTCCCTTGCAAGCTTTTTAAATCTCTTAAAACTTGTTTTGCATTATTAAAATACTCTAAAATTGATAAATAAATAAATATATATATATATAATAAAATAATAAGTATTTAATATACAAAATAATATAAAGTGTTTATAAAAATAGAAAATTAAGTACGAAAATTAGTAAGTAAACTTCACTAAGTTTGATAAGTTATGTATAACTTAAAGCCTTTATACGATAATGTCACACGCTTTCATTAAGTGTATCAAATTGCTCTTACCCATTTGTTTATATTTAACATATATTTAGGTTTATTTAATTAAAAAAATTATAATATTTTTTACTTACATGTGAAACGTAACCTTCCAAGCTTTCTTCTTACTTCTCCTTCCTGTATAATTCTTGCAAAGAGGAACTACACAGCTCGCCATTTTTCCTCTTGTCGACTTCTTACAGTTTGACAAGAGAAAATAAATGCAAACTTGTAAAAAAACAATGCATACAATAACTTTCGTACTTCGCACGATCATAATCAGTGTATATCTAGCTATCTATCTATCTATATATACATATATATATATATATATATATATATATATATATTTATTTGTAACACGCTAAGATGGCAGCCTTCCCCTCTGAACTACTTCACCCCGCAACGACAAGCCTAGTCCCATGGCCTAGTCCCCTACCTTCTATGTCCATGAGGGTGGAGTCCCATTGCAACGTCAATCTTGGCGCAAAACGTAAAACGTCAAATCACTAGACATTTCAGCCAATGATTTTCTCCTAGTAATCCACAGAAACATTGGCATTAGCTGAAGCTTCTAGTTATTTCACGTTTTGCGTTTTGCGCCAAGTTTGACGCTGCCATGGGACTCCACCCTGAGTTTCACGCGTACTCTGACCTCTGAACTCTCTGTATGACAAACTAGAGATCCTCAAGGGAGAGTTGAGACGTGGGTTTCTCAAATTCTGATTGGTGCCGCTGTACCGGAACCCGCTATTCTGAAAATGGCGCGATTTTCAAATAGAGTGTTCCTTCCACAACAGATTTAATAAAAAAAAAGAGAATTTCGTTGAATTAAACATTTAAAATGAATGAAATGTTATTAAATATCACTTTCAGACATATATATATATATTATACAAATTTCCATAAATGATATTTGTTAAATAAATACATTTTGTAGGTTGGAAGCAAAGCTTTGGTTGGATAAGGTTATACATACAAAGAAACTAAAAATAAATTGTAGGAAAGATTGAAGATTTGTTCAATTTTACAAAATCAGTGTTAATTAATTTTGTTTTCCTCACTGGTGAACTCTGAAATAATGTTGGAATTGCATCTTTCATGATTTGTCACTTGCTTTCCAATCTGATCAATTGATATTATGAATCCACAATTCTCGAAGTTTGGGATCTCGCCGAATTCGTTTCTTGAAAAACCCGTTTTCAGATAAATTATTGCAGTATAAAATACAGCAGTTTACCATTTTTGCAAAACACTTATATCTCACAAAAATATTGTCAATATTTTTCTTCGGAAAGTAGGTTATACACAACCTCTTTTTCTCTTCTTCATTAATCACAAAACTCGCATATCACACTTTACACATCATAGCTTCAATATAAATAAATTGAGAAAAATGAGTTATAATAAACAATGGGCCTGCATTACGCAGTTTTCATTTTTTGATCATTTTGCTTAAACACGAAAATTTCTCGATGCTCGCTCGCGTGCTGTCACGTATTGCGCTACACGTCATTTTTCAAACTTTTCGCGCTGCAGTGAAATATCAAGTTCCGGTACAGAGCGGCGAGCATTGGAGAGGGAAACATAACGGCAACTGGTTGAAGCCTTCTAGATCTCGTAAATAATGATAAATCATCCCAGGTTCTTTGGGACTTTTAGGTATAGCTAGTCTGTTAGCTATTAGTTAGTGCGGGTAAAAACTAAATTGCCAATGTGTATAATAGATACACCTACAAGAGTCTTTGAAAAATTACAAATTGATTTAGTAGGCCCTTTGCCTAAATCGGATGAGTGAAATAATGGCTGGGTTCGCGGAATTATTTAAAATAAAACAATATAAATCGTCAGCTTACCATCCACAATATTTAGGAGCATTAAACCGAAGTCATCATACCTTTGTAGAATACCTTCGCCATTATTGCGAGGAATCAAATTGGGACCTGTGGTTGCCTTATGCGATGTTCTCATTTAACTCCTCGGTCCATGAATCCACAGATGTTACTCCTCATGAAGTCGTATTCGGAAGAAAAGCAATATTTCCTTCCGAATTCGCGGAGGAAAAAGTCACGATGACTTTTGTTAAATTAGTGGACGATATTTTAAATCGTCTCATTGCTACTGAATCGATGGTCCATTTCCGCTTAGAGGCTGCGAAAAGAAGATGTAAAAAATACTATGATCGAAAAATCAATTAAATGAATTTTAAAGTAGGACAATCTATTTACTTACTGATCGAGAAAAGAATTAATAAGTTGGGAGACCATTACGAAGGTCCCTACAAAATTATCAGAATAATTAGTGATTTCAATGTTGAAATCTTAAAGGATGATGGGACAACATCCGTTGTCCATATGAGGCGCTCTGAGGAAAAACGTGATAATTCCTATGTTTTAACATAGGACTTACAACGATTTTCCTCTGAGCGGCTCATATGAATCGCATTAAACACGCGTTCTGGCGATATGATCCCTGAAAAATATCGATAGTAATGAAAAAAAAGAAAAGGTAAATTATTGTAAAATATATTAAGTATATACATAAATAATTTTCGAATAAAGGAAATTTAGATATAAAATCTACATGCTTAAAAGAAAAAAATGAGAATCCCTATTGTTGTAAATGAATATTCATGAAGCAAAGTTTGAAAAATGTAAAGAAAATCTTTAATCTCTCCGGAGTAGTGATTTTAAGGGGGGAAGGATAATAATATAGGAATTAAGCCTTTCCTATACAAAATAAAATGAAGCCTTTTCTATAAGAATTAAGGGCCTATATAGAAATTTTTGAGAATTTTGCTTCAAAATAATTTCAAAATAATTTGAAAAATACTTGAATGAATCGAAACGAAATTAAAATTAGCCTAAAATTTAAAATAGCATACAATTGCATTTGATCAAAATTAAAATGAATCGTATAACTTAAGGGAACTTGAAATCTACTGATTTACAAGAAGAAAATTTTGGAAAAATAAAAAAAAAGAGGAAAAGATAGTATATTAAATTTAAAATAGGAAATTTGGGAAATATCAACTATGATATTAATTTATTCTATTTAAGTTACGATAGGATGTGAAAAGGATTAGAAAATTTGTTTAAAATAAAACAATATAAAAGTCAATTTTTTTTATGAATGAATAAGTTACGCTATTACTTTGAGGGAAGGAAGGGGTTATAAAATTTTAGAGGATATTTTTGGAAATTTTAATTTTGAAGTTCCTCAGGTGAAGATATAAAATTATGATAAAGATTTTATGTATATAAAATGGTAAGAAAATTTTTTAAAGTTCAAAAAAGGGGGGAAAAATTTTTATATTTTGTATTAATATTATTATAATAATTATTGTTTTAGCCTTAAAAGTGATTTTGAAACATGTACTTTGAATTGTTTTTTTGTGTAGATTTAAAGATAAAGTATAAGCCTTAAATTTAATTATTTATACTTATTTATAAGTAAATTTGACATGAAATGTATTTTAGAATTCTGTAGAAATAATTTTTATTCAAGAAAGGAAAAATCTTGAAGCCAGGATAAAAGCTTGAAAATTGAGAATTCAAGTAAGAGATAGTGTATGATTTTCTAAGAAGGGTCAACTTACGACTTTAGAGTTTAGGGAGAAATTAAGTAGGTTAGTTGCACGGAAATAGACAATTTCCATGTACTTCGAACCGCTAAATGTTTATTCTCTGTCAGAATTTCTGAACAAGCTTGTATTATTCGATAACATGTTTTCTATCACCAAAAAAACAGCACGAAAACAAATTTTTTGAGGTTAGGAAGTGCAAAACAGCTAATTTTGGAATTCTGAGTTCGGATTCGGATTCAGCGACACGAAATCCACAGGATGTGACTACTCTGGTTTGGGGAAACATCCAACTTTTTTCGGCAAGGTTTTACGGTATTGTTCTCTGAGCCGGCCCTCCCCCAACGCAAAGTATTGGGCCCAGCGGACCAAAAAAGACCATTTCTATGTATTTTTCACCGCTGAATCCGAATTTGTGATCGAAATTTAAAAAAGAACACGGGTTTTTTTACATCTTTTTGAATGCAAAACAAGCTAAAAAAAACGATGTTTTTTGAGGTTAGAAAAAAATCTGAGGGTGATGGCGGAATTCTGACCTAGGATTCGGATTCAGCGACCCAAAATCCATAGGATGTGACTACTCTTGTCCGTCGGACAACCTAATTTTTTTTTGTGGGGCTGTGTTATTAAATGCTCTTTTCAATTTTTTTGGTTGGAAAATTGATTTGTAAATAAAAAAACGTTACAAAAAATGTAGTCGGTAGGAGATATAATTTCTTATAAATCATTTTTCGAATTTTGAGCTTTTGCTCTGTGAAACGAAACTCTTAGATTTCAGCAAGTACTATTAAAATATTTAAAACAATTTCCCACAATTTTTATGATTTTCATTTGAAGTTAATCCAAAGAAATAAAATTGTAAATTGCAGTAAAATACTAAAGCACGTAAAAAATACTAGAAAAAATAAATATTAAATACTGTTTTATTCGAGCGGGAATTTGAAATTTTTTAATTATTATGGATCATTCATTTATTCTTGAGAACTGAAATTAACTTTTCCCCATTTAAAAATATTCTAAGTATATGTAATTTATTCGTATTACTGAAAAAAATTAAAATATAGTGTTATATAACTGAAGAATGAGCAAGTCACTGAAAGGATGATAAAAAAAATTCGGTATAACATCCGGATCTAGAAAGAATGGGATAATTTTATCATCGTATAATAAATTTTACTGTTGGTTGTACTTGAATCAATAATAATAATAAAATGGAAGTAATTGAAGATATTGATTGAAAATCTTAACCTTGAAATTCCATCTTTTTATTTTTATCATGAAAACTTATGAAAACTTGAAAATAAAACGTTTTTTCTCTCTCGATGGATTGCTCACTTTGCCGTATGGAGTATATATGTATATATATATATATATATATATATAGGTTCCAAATTAAATATGTAATTTATTTAATTTGGTACCTTACACTTCTGGTGAGAGGGCTGAGTAAACTGTGGAGTTTATTGATTTTGTTTAAAACAATACTATCGAATTAAGAAACTAATAAGAAATTTGTTACCTTTGTTAGAAAAAGATACTTTTGTAACTCCGCAGTTGAAACTAAGAAGCAATCTACCATTTATTTTCGTGTAATTTTAATTTGTATTAATTAGGCTAATTTGTGTATAATTACTTACGTAATCCTTTATAAAAAATTCTATAATTTGTTTTTACAATTGTAATTAAATTATTTAGCAATTTCATAATAAAGTATCTTATGCAAAACTAAAATGTTGCATCAGTAAAAATTTAATTTTGACTTTGGATTTCCTTCACTTTAATTCCATTTTTACTTCTTATGATGTTTTCTTAAATATTCTATTTAAAATTATACAAATAGACATGGCTATTTGTAATTCTATATTGTAGAATTTTAGTTTGATGAGAAAATACTTTGAATTAAAAGTTTTGAATATTGAAAGGTTTAGTAGCCGGGATTTTTTTTCTTAGGTTAACTTTTCATGAAAAAAAATTACAAAATTAAAAAAAAAATTAATACATTTACATTCCATTACATTACATATATTTGGAGAAGAATAATTATTGAATTCTCTTTTCAATCTTTTTTTTTTTGTTTGGAAAATTAATTTGAAAATAAAAAAAACGTTACAAAAAATGCAGTCGGTAGGAGTTATAATTTTTCAGAAATTATTTTTTGAATTTTGAACTTTGCTCTGTGAAAAGAAACTCTTAGATTTCAGCCAGCACTCTGAAAATATTTAAAACAATTTCCCACGATTTTTATCTAAAGTTAATCCAAAGAAATAAAATTTTAAATTGCAGTAAAATATTAAAGCACGTAAAAAATATAATAAAAAATAAATTTTAAATAGATTTAAATATTAATATCAATGAAAAATAAACGTACCGAATAATAAATGCTCGAATTTTAATATTTCAAAAATCCAAATTTATCGAATTCTATGATTGCAAAATTATTCAATTAACGAATTATTAAACTAAGTTAAATTTTTTAATTCGTGAAATTCAAATTTCAATAATTAGTAAATTAATGAATAAATATTTAAAATAATTATAAAATATTTTATCAATCCCGACGTGCTAGATACTTCAAAGAAGTTTGCAGTATTTAATAAATTACTTACCTAATTATTTAATGAATTATTTACCTTAAAATATATTTTCAGCGAATTTTAATTTCTGAATCTTAATTACTTAGGGAATTAAATAATTTATTACTTTTATAATTCGTTTATTATATAATTTAAAAATTATATAATTCAATTTTGGATTCTGGAAAGTTTAAAATTTTAGAATTTATAATTCGACATTTCTATTCTTCGTCAATTTATCTATTGAGTATTTACGGTTATTCCCTTAATGTGAAGCAGTTCCAGATAAAAAAAATCAAATTCAGAAAGATTTCAACTCGGAAGCAGTTTTTTTTTTCATTTAAATTACAAGACTTCCAATTATGCAATATTGAAGGGTGTCACGGCATAACCGTGAAGTTCCACTTTTTTCAAAACACGTTTTATTGGCTCAAAAATTATCTAAAATTCCACCGCACATTTTTATGAAAAAAATGTGAACTTTGAAATTTTTTAAACAATTTTTTCAAAACAAATTGTTTAAAAATGCAAGATACGGAAAAAATAATAGCGTCATTCGATTCTGCGGAAAAAATTACATAAAGTCCATGTATTGGACAATTTTTTGTTCACCCAACTTGTTATGCAGTATATGTAAATACAAATTCTATAACATTCAATTGTTTATTTATACTTCGTCACCAATTGGTCGCATACAAAATTGCGAAATGCATATAATTGATGTAATTTCTTCCGTAGAATCGAATGGCATTATTATTTTTTTCGAATCTCGCTTGTTAAACAATTTGTTTAAACAATTTGAAAATAAATGTTTTTCATGAAAACTCTTCTATTAGTTTTTATGCTATTAGAAATTCAGCCTAAAGAAACATTAAAAAAAAATGAAAAATCCGATGGACTTACACGATTTTGACCGATCTCCAAAAGAATTAACTTTCTTAAAATTTTGTTTATTGAGATCTGTAGAGCTCCATCAAATATCGAATGTACTTTCACATTTTTTTAATGAATTTAATTTTTGAGAAGGTTTTTTGTCTCTCCTGAAAAATTTATCTCGATGGACCTTCATGCTTTTTCCGCGACACCCCGCCTCAGTTGCAAAAATTAAGCTTCAAATTTAATTGAAATTAAATTAAATTGAACATTTCTGGTATTTAATCTATGTATGCTGATCAACGTAAATTTAATATTTTACTGCAATATAAAATTCCAATTTATTTGCATTCATTCATCCTCTAAATCTTCTGCTCACTCACCAGAAGTACATAATTCAAGTCACAGTACTTCTTGGATATTCGTGGGCTCACTCAGGCTCACTCATTCTCATCAATTCACACGCTTTGACGCGGTTGCTATGGAAACAATGAAAAGTTGTAGAGGGCAGCACCTCGATATAGACGAAAAATAGTTAGCTACATATTTGCGGCATCCCCACTCCTGACCCTTGCCGCATCTAGGTAAAATATCTTTGATCGTGGTGACAAATTGCCCGATCCCCCAACGAGCGGATCATCGTACAGCAGGGATGTGCAGTTACGCGTAACTGGAGGGTTTTGAAGTAAAATACCTAAGTGAAGTAAATTACGTGCCAAGATGGCGGGCCTACATAGGATTCATTTCTAGTTACCTCGTTGGTTTATGGCAAATGTGATTGGCTGAGAACCTAGATGCGAACTCTATGTGAAATATTAATTCAATTAAAAATTCAAATTCGAGCTCCGTGAAAAGCAGTGATGGGTAAGTAAAATACTCGTGGTAATTTACTTGGTTTTCTACGGTTATTTACCTGGTATTTTACGTCATCAGTTTTCTACATGATGTAAATTACGTCTTATTCTATATATGAGGGCGCCACCTCTGAGGCAGGAAATTGAAATCTCGAATCAGACAGCCAATCAGAGGTCTTCTACATGTATTTTACATATTCCAGGTATTTTACGCAAAATACCTCCTTTAGGTATTATACGTAAAAAACTTCCAGTTACGCGTGAATGCACATTCCTGGTTGACATTATTATTTTTCAATTAACAATATAGGCATTGATAAAAAAACTCTTACGCCCTTACGAATGCCAATACCAGAAATTCAAAAAAGTGAGGTTATGCACAGTTCTACAGGTCCGCCATCTTGGCACGTAATTTACTAGGTATTTTACCTGTTTTCTACGTCAAATACTTCACTTAGATATTTTACCTCAAAATCCTCCAGCTACGCGTAACTGCACATCCCTGGTGAAAAGGTACCCTAAGAGTTTTTTTTCAATGCCTATATTGTTAATTGAAAAATAATAATGTCAACCAGGAATGTGCATTCACGCGTAACTGGAAGTTTTTTACGTCTAATACCTATAGGAGGTATTTTACGTAAAATACCTGGAGTATGTAAAATACATGTAGAAATCCTCTGATTGGCTATCTGATTCGAGGTTTCAATTTTCCGCCTCAGAGGTGGCGCCCTCATATATAGAACAAGACGTAATTTACATCATGTAGAAAACTGATGACGTAAATACCAGGTAAATTATCGTAGAAAACCAATTAAATTACCACGAGTATTTTACTTACCCATCACTGTCGTACAGTGTTTTGAGCTCCTCTTTGGTACCTTCCCCCAACGTTAGGAGCCGAGAGAGTCTGGTCGTTACCGATCATGCACGAAGCTGAAAAGAGCCAGTTGGCGCGCAATTTAAATG
>CAKNXH010060572.1:32420-52532 GCA_932178445.1 Andricus quercusramuli | reverse complement strand
TTTGCGAGAACGATTTATTGCCCAATGCGAAAATTCCATTGATCCCGTGTTTTTCGTGATTTCAGCGGGAATCAACGGACAGCAATTATTCGCAATACACTACAAAAAATATATCGCAGTTCCTGGCGCGAATATTTATAAATTATGAACATATAAATCGCCTCAACACATTTTTTTAAATTTCTAATTTTATATGATTTTTTTTTTATTTTTGAAAAACTCTGCTAACAAAAAATTTACCATAAAATTGTTTTGCCCATATAATAGAAAATGTATTAAATATTGAAACTTTGTCCCCGTTGCGTTGTTATATATGCATTGTTATACAAAATAGTAGGACATTTTTTAAACTTTTTAAAAAGTTTCCGGTACTTTTTCGAAATGTGCTTTGTTTGGCTTGCTAGTGATAGTTCAGTGAAGTAAATTGTAACTTCATGAAAAATTGTATTATAAATAAATCGCATAAACGAATTCGCAGTTTAAACAAATTTTAAGGGTTTTTTTTATTGACAGTGACGATTCAGTACTACGAATTTATTTATGCATCTTGTTTATAACAATCACATTTGTGATGAACTGACAATGAACTTTTACTGAAGTATCACTAGCAAGCCAAAAAAGCACTGAAAACTTTTAAAAATTGTTGAAGCTGCCAATTTCTTTAAGCAATTTGTTAATGAAAATAACAAAGATAATTTATTATATTTTTAACGTTTGAATGGTAATTGAAATTAAATTAAAGATAAAAGTCGCTTAATAATCGAACACTGTTAAAAAATATACTATTGTTTATAACAATACAATTGTTAATAACAAATTATTTAATCATAATTAACTGCATTAATTCGTGCTTTGCTAATTTTTTCTGATCGATTGTACATTGATATCGCTCGTTTTTAATAGCTTTTTTCTAGAGGAAAAAAACCCTACTAAAAAGATTCACATTGCCACGTTACATTCTTAGCCGCTCCGAGAATTTCGGGCGGTACATAGTTTTCAAATTCATCCTCACTCTCACTCATTTTCAAATTTGGACACTGATAATTGCACAAGTAAATAACTGCTGTGACATTCATAAGAAAGTTAGGTTTCCTGATCTGTCAACACTGAACTTCGTAATCATGTTGTTATGACAATATCTGTTGTCAGAGTCCTACCGCGAATGTGAATGTTGTTTTGTGTTTTGGCCATCAACAGTGTGCGAATATCATATGCGGTTTTCTTCGCCCACTCGAACCAGTTTGCGAATAACATCTCTCAAAAAATGCGTGAATCGGGCGCATGTAGTTGTTTCAATAACCTTTTTTCATCATTTCGCTCCACTGTACTTTACTCAAACTTAGAAGGCCCATAAATTTCGTTTTCGTAGGGTATTTGGGAAAGCTCCTAGCCTCCACTATACAAACAATATAAAAACAAAATAGTGCGACGCTCTTGGCCCAAAACTCGCCCTTATTAGCCTTTCTCCTTTAAAAACAATCTTTCGTTTTAAAAATCCAAATCAAGTAGAGTTCAATATTCGACGCATTTAGACTTCTTGACAAAAAAAAAATTGGAACTAATTCTAATTTGTAATTCAAGTCATCCAAATTGAAAGCGTTTCTTATTTGAAAACAATCTCTATTTCAAACTAGCAAAGCGTAACAGGATCTAAATTGTTCAAAAATAAAATGTGTGAATACTGAAAATTGCGCTTCGTCTATAAATGCTTTCAAACAATTGTCCAAAAATTGTAATCCCCTCTGTCCCTAATGCTACGTATCGAATGAGTTTTCCTGTATCCCTTTTTTATTAGTGTCAGGTCCTTTGAACCCTTTTCTTCTCTCTAACTGCGTTAAGTTATTTATGGAAGAAAAATTGGTAGAAATTTCAAATTTCACTTTTTAAATTGAAACGATTAATTTGTTATTAGTTTAGCTAAATGAGGTTTGTTTATTCTAATATCTACCGTAGGGTAAAGGAATTAATAATCATCGAGGAAATATTCAACCTCAAACTTTGATACCATCTTTCTTATAAACGAAAACTTGCCTGGGCCGAATATTTATCCAAATTTCATTTATGTATGTATTTTTATACAGAAAAATTAAAACTTGAGATAACAATGGTGATCAAGAGACAATGTATCAAAAACACAATTTCTCGAAGTGCATTCCCCAATCGCTCGAGTGCTACACTGTAAAAAATAAAAAAAAATACCACTTAGAATAGTCAAATTACCAACAAAAAAATGGTGCAATTTTACGCGGAGAAGTATTGTCCGCGGTGCAAATTTTGAAAGTTGTTCAAATTTGAGTGTTGACAGTCCTTACTTGTAGAGAATTTTATTGTTTATATTTTTTGTATGTAAACCAAATTCGAAGGCTGTTTCGTTTTTTATTTATTTAAGGAAAACGGAATTTTTCGCCGAAAAAAAGTCAATACCTTTTTATGTTCAACTGGCCAGATCTTTGCCGGGATTCGATATTTTTTCTTGAAAAGTTGTGTGTTAAAAGTCGTTTTAATTCGCAAAACGCGTCATCTTGTTTCCTAGCCCATTTGAAGGTCGCATTCTTCCGTGTTAGGCTAGGTAACGGTGCAGCTATTTTTGAAAAGTTTGGTAAAAAACGAGGAAAGAAACTTGTTAGCCCCAGAAAACGTCGCACCGCAGGGACGTCACCCGGCACCTGGAACTCCTCTATCGCACGCACTTTACCTTCACTCGGTTCGACTCCTTTGGAACTAATTTGAAAACCTAAGAACTCTACTTTCTCAAGTCCAAAATGATATTTTTCAAGATTTAACGTTAATCCAGCTTTCAACAGTGCGTCTAACACTAATTTTAGTCTTTCCAAGAATTCTTCCCAATTTTCACAAAAAAATGAGAATATCATCGAGGTACAGTAAAAGAATCTTATTTCTAAACCGACCTAAAGCTAACTCCATTAGTTTAGAGAAGTAAAACGGGGCGTTAAGGTAGTTTCCGAGTCCCACACTCGTACAAATATTGGAGTCCCGTGGGGCGCCTGTCGTTGTATGCTGTATTGAAAAGATTGCATGGTCCCGCATACTCAATATTTTAATGCGCTCTTGGCTTAGAATTCGTAGTGTCTGTATATACGTTTAGTCACCAATCCTATGTCAGCGGCAGATTCGTAGATCGTGAAACGTCGCAATTTGAAACTAACCATCACTGACCAACTGTGTGTAAACGTGTGTGTGAGTGTAACAAGCTCCTGCAGCAAGCAAAGCAGGAGAGAGGGGACAGTGTTGCCGGATCGCGAATCTCTGACGCTTATGCGTTTGAAAGTAATTAAAATTTCAATGCTTCCCATTCGATTATCTAGGAAAGTACGCGGTGAAGAGATTTTATTATTTTTTTGACATATTTGCATTTTCAAGCAGCACAAGTAGACACATTCTTTCAATTTCTCTACCAGAGCGTTTTATCACTACAAATTAAAATATGGAGAGTGCCTGCGCATTGCCCATGCATTCTGTGTTAAAGTAGTCATCTTTAACATCAATTATCTCGACATCAGTGTGGTAGAAAGATTTGAAATTAATTTAGCATATAAGAAAACATTCTACTTGAAATAGAAGCTCGACTTTAACCAATTCTACCAGAGATCGATTTTTTCGGAAACCACCTTAATGAGACCGAACACTGCACGGGTTTTCGCGTTATTATTTTCGTTTTTCGTATTATTTTCCGTTCTTGACTTTACGCTTTTATCGTTACGCGTATTGTTTTTATAATAATTTTTAACCGTCCTGTCTAATCTCTCGAGATCCGCCAAAAGCTCGTCTTCATTATTATGTGGTGCAGCTGATGCACTTATCATTAGTTCACGTTACTTTAACCCTGACAATATTTGTTCTTTTACTTGAGGGAAAGTTAGAGGCAGGTTTTTGCAAAGCTTTACTTTATTATGATAGTACGAAGCCAAGGTCTCGTCCGGGTTCTGTACACGATTTTGCATTTTAATAAAGGCTTCTGCTAGATCGATTTCACGCATCAAAGTTTTACAAAATGCTTCTCGAAGCAAATTCCAGCTCGTAAGATCCTTTTGACGACTGAAAAACCATGCTCGCGCAGCCCCTGTCAAATTGCATTTGATGGTTTGGATTAGTTACGATTCCGGCCACTTATTTACACAAGCTGCCGTTTCTGCTTGCTCAAGCCCGATTTGGCTTCCTGACGTCCTTTTTCCCCATTGAAACTTTCGATAGTTTTCGAGAAATCAGGCATAATGTGAAACTCGCGTTGTGACCCTTGATTTTGGGGCAACTGTCGCGTTAACGTCATATTTTGCTGCAAAACTTGGAGCATTAACGCAAGAACTTGAACGTAGCTCGCGGGACTACTTGCTGACGGCGCGGGCGGAGGAACATTGTTAGCTGTCGTGTCGATTCTCGGACGGGAAACACGAAACCGGGCGGTGGATTTCTAGGATTAAAATGTGGTCTGTCACTAACCACATTTACCTGCTCTAAATTATTTATATTTGGCTGATGCTATACCTACGGTAATTAACGTGAGTGAAGCTTCCGAAACTTCTTCTTCTTGCTTGCTTGTGGCTTCTTAGATACAAAGAGCCATGTACTCATAGAAATTAATAATAATGGTCCAACTCATAACACACTTAAAACACAGATAGACTAAAGTTTTCCAAGCCAGATACAGGCATTCCAATTCCCCAAGGTCCAAAAAAAACTGGTTATCCTCACAACGTTCTAGATCCGGGAACTGTTTAGTGTTCGGTTGATTGGTTAAACTGGCATCTGGCAGCCATGAAGCACACACTTTCGGTTAGAGATACTCAAACTGTTGATCCCTCCCGAGCGCCGCCAACGACAGATGCCTCCACTCGCCCCAAACCCGCGTGTGATAAGGAAGGAGGGAAGGCACCCAACGCAGGTCAATTCACGCCACGGCACAGTTCAAATTATTAAGCCCGAACACCCCTCCCCAAAAACGCCCCAGCTCGCCAATCAACTCAGCGGATGGATTAAAAATAATCTCGTTGATATCTAGTTGACCGACCGAAGGCAAGTCGAGGAATCTCCGCCTAATATATCGGAAAAACCCAGATCTGCCCGCGGCAAGCCGAGGGCACTGATAAAGGAGATGACTCAGGTTCTTGATCGCAGCCCCACACTCGCAGCCCACCGGTAGACTCCACCCCATCCGGGCGAAATGATCCCCTGTGCATATGTGTGAGGTTCTTAATCTGGTGACCAGATTGATATGCCGTCTCGTAAGGCTAATTCCCCGGAACCATGACCTACATGTTTTAACATTGACATGCCTAAAGTATTCCGCCCTCGAGCCTCCCGTTCTCCCATAAGGCCAACATAGAAGAGCCCAGTCCTGAAAGTCACGCTGACACACCAGGCGAAGTTCGTCAACAGGGACTCCCCTCTGATTAATTACCGGGAGCCTGGATGCAGTCCTGGCTATTTCGTCCGCTGTTTCATTCCCCCTAATGCCCATGTGCGCGGGTATCCAAACGATACTAATGGAGACGCCCGAATGTCCTACTGCAGCAATCCAATCTCCAATGAGTCGAGCAAGAGGGTGACCCGAATGATCAAAAAGTCTGTCCCTTATGTGAACAAGGGCCGACCGGGAATCCGAGAAGATAACGCATTCCGAACCCCTCCCCTCAATAGCATGCTTAACTGCGTAGAATAATCCGTACAACTCCGCCGTCAGTGCAGATGCAAAATCCCTTAATCTAACCCCAAATCTAAACCCAGGTGATGGAACAAAGATCCCGCAGCCAGCCCGCCCCAGCCCCAAATTCACCGACCCATCGGAATAAATCCTAAGTGCACCCGGAAAATGCGATCCCACGAAGTCCTCGAAACGAATCCGCACAAAGCCGGGGTCCCTGAACATCGCCCCTGATTCCAGGTCAAGTGAAACCGTTGCCGTTAAATTCGACCATTCCTCATCAAAATACGATGGTCTCCACGTGGTTAAAACCGAAGAGGTGAACACGCTCATCGAGTTAAAGGCATCAATCTAGCCACAACTCTCCGGACGCACCCTGAATCTGCTGTTTCTTGACAGCTCCGCTAGCGCTTGAAGTTTACTAACAAGAGGGTTCCCACTCCAGCTGAAATTCCTGAGAACGTACCTGTTGGAGAGGAGAGATCTTCTTAAAGGAAGGGGAACCTCACCCGCCTCAGAAAGCAGGACAGAAACCGGTGTGGAGCTCATGCAACCCAGGGCAACTCGGAGAGAAGCGTACTGAACATGGTCTAGTCTCTCAAGAGACGTCCTGCTTGCTCGGAGAAAGAGAGGAGCCCCCCACTCCAAGCTCGCCCTGACAAGTCCTCTGTGAACGGTGAGGAGCAAAGAGGGCGAAGCACCCCAAGTAACCTTGGCTATAACCCTCAGGATGTTGATCGCCCTAGAACCCTTGGATGCAATGCTTGTGATATGAGGCAACCAAGTCATGCGCCTGTCAAGCAAGACTCCCAAGTATTTGAGGGTTGCCTGACAGTGAATAACCACGTCCTCAAGAGTCAGAGAAATCCCCCCCAGGTCGACTCTAGACCTGGAGAAAAGACAAAGCTGACATTTTGGTACCGAGATGGACAGTCCAAGCGTTCCCAGCCAAGGAGAAAGCAACTCGAGCGCACGGAGCAGCAGGTCCTGAGCCTCTCGTATGTCAGCCGTGGTGACATATAGAAGTACATCATCCGCGTACATGGCAACCTCAACCTCGTCCGGTAGACAGTCTCGCAAGAGTCTTAGCGCGAGCCCAAAGAGGTCCAGGTTTTTGGACAACGCACCGTACGCTGACAGGAAGGTAGACTCAGAATCATTCAAGGGAACGAAACTGGAGTCGTAAATCGCCGCACATAATTGCCTTCCTGAATAATTAGGACTAGGAGAGCCCCACATAGGGGAGTGGGCGTTAAAGTCCCCACAGAGGGGAGGCCTTCCGCACTCTCCTATTTTCCTAAACAGAGATAACCAGGTGTCATATCGGATCCCAGCTTCAGGGGGAGAATACACGGCAGCTACCGCGATTTTACCCAGCGAGGAGGAGATTGTGATGCCCACAGCATCAATATCAACACTCCAGGCTCCCTCTGTATCCATTCTGTCAATGGAGAATTCACTCCTAACGAGAATATAAACTCCTCCCCCCACCCGTCCATCCCGGCGATCCGACCTGTACGTCAGATAACCCGGAATCTCAAAGCTAAGCCCCTCTGTAAGCCAGGTCTCCGTGATGCAGAGGAGGTCCAGATCGTTCTGGAAGAGGAGTGATTCAATCTCTCCCTTTTCGCAGGAGACACTGTGGGCGTTCCAATTAGCCAGTAATGCGTAACATTACACTAGCAACTAAATATAACTAAAGCTAGCCGATATATAAAATAGACATAGTTCTCATTATTGTGATTATGTGAAAATATTTCCCATCACTCTTGAAAACTATGTAGTGCTTCCTGTGTGACCAGGATTAAATTAGACTTAGGATAACAACTAACTCACGTTCACGAGTAGAACAAATAATTGGGATAGCCTACCCTTGTTACTCCAATCGCCAATATAAAATTCAAAAGCCTAAATGTCACAAACACAAACAACAGGTTAGAATTCAAAAAGCCAATTTACATGAACAAGGGTTATAGTAAAGATTTAAATTCAACTTAAAAGTAAATAGTACTGAAGGGAATTGTGAAAGGTTTTGAATTATTCAAAATCAAAACCGAATAAAATCCACCTAAACCGTCAATCTTCAATTTCCTTCCTTTGCAAAAATTAATTAGTGCATTCTTGTATACCTAGTGAACAATTAGACATATGCTAACAATTAGTTACTAGCGACCAGGCTCGATGTGACACAAGTATCATTCAAATAGAATTCAAAGAGCCTAAAACAGCCAAAAATGATCATAACAAAAGTTATTTTAAGTTCAGATTTCCAGTTTTAATCCCACCAGGGAGACCTGCAAAAATAGAACAAATAACTAAATTCTATGTAGCAAATGTATTTTAAATCAAAATGCAAAAATAAAGTAACACATTGATAGAATAATAATAGAAATTATTTATAATTCAGATTTCAAGTTTTAACCCGCTGGATTCTTTTATATGTTCAGATTACCACAGGCCTGGAATCATAAAGACAAAAATTAATTTATAATTTAAATTAAATTCCAATTGTTTAAAACAAAGTGTATATCTCGAGTTAAAATTAAACGTACAATAGCTAGTATAGCAGTTAAGTTTCAAATTATTCAAAAATAAGCAGACAGCAAAAATTTGTTTAATTAAATCTTGTGTGGCTAAGAGCATTCCAACAAAAGCTAATGAATAAAACAGGTAACTAGATTCCATATATCATGTGCATTTTAAAGTTAAGGTGCAAAACAAAGTAATACAGCCGATAGTAATAGTAACAAAAGTTATTTATAATTCAGATTTCAAATGCAAAAATTATTTAATCCACGATAGATTATGTATAACGAATGCAAATAGATAACTAGATTCCATATAGAAAATGTATTTTAAAGATAAGATAAGATACCAAAGCTAAATAGCACCAAAAATAGAAATAGTAACAGAGATTATTTATATTTAAACTTTTAATCCCACAGGAGCGTTTACAAAAATTTACATATATAATTATATTCTTGAATAATTGAATTGATTGAAAACTGGTAATCCAAAGTTTAAAGTTTCAATCTTCACCGGGACCATTTGCACAAAGTTTTATATCATTCAAAAATTGTGATAACATAAGAACTATAATAAAAACTATAATAATTACTATTCTATACTTAACTTAGCATTCAAAGAGCGTAAAAAAGCCCAAAGTAATAACAACAAAATTAATTTGAAATTCAAATTTCAAATTTAGCCACTGAAGGGATTTGTAACTGATTTAACCTTATTCAAAGTTTAGAACAGGATAAGAACCAGATAAAAAAGTAACAAGTAACTAGTATTCCAAATGTATTCTGTATAAAAAAATTCTGTATAAAAAAAAATGTATTCTGTATTCCAAATGTATCTTGAAGGTTGAAAGTGAAACGAGCTTCAAGAAAAAGAGAAATAAGACAATAAAGGTTACTGGTCATCACTAAAGCCCTGAAAATCTGCCTCAGTGTCCTCCAAGCAATCCCGGCCAGGAGAAAAGGGTCTCTCTCTGTGCAAGCCAGACACCGCTCTTCGAACCTGCTCGCTAGTTGGGTTGAGTCGCCTCGTGCTGAGGGCTGAGAATAGGGTCCAGAGGGGGAGTACCAGGGGGAGAAGCAAGAGAGTTACGACTCCCTGGACGAAAGGTTCCCATCTCCTCTAGGCACCTCTCCGCCTCATCGTAGCCGCAATTGTTCCAGAATCGGTATCGTATAATTTCGAACTCATATGCATAGATTCTGCAATCCCGAGAGGAAGCAAGATGCTGTCCTCGACAATTGGAACACTTGGGAAGACTTAGCCTGTTCTGACAGCTATCCGTTTTGTGAAAACCAGCACAGAATTCACAAATAGGTCGCGACGCCCTGCATTGATCCGATGCATGACGGAATCTTTGACAGTGGAAGCATCTCCTAGGTGGGGGAATGACAGGAGTTAGGTTGAAAACGTAATTAGAGATCGTAAGAGTGCGTGGGATCTCTGTGCAAGAAAAAACAAACTCCACTCTTTCATTCAGAGACCCGTCACTATTTGTCCTACGTCAGGGGTCTCCACAATCGACAAGTGCAGCGTGGCCTACGATCGCTCCACCTGTTTCAAGATCTACCATTTTTTTTTTCGAAGGAAAACTGAGAGAAAATTTATGACCTCTTGGGAAAAAATCCCTGTTGGAAGGGCTCAGTTCTGAAATTTGAACATGGAGGACCCTTTTTTTTCAAAGGGTTTCAAGCGGCTCGAATCAGGTAAAGGATTTTGACAGTTCTGGGTCAGAGCTTGGTAGATCCGACCTACTGGCCTGGGATTGCTAGTAGATACAGGATCTACTTTTGGAGACCCCTGTCCTACGTCTTACCGAAACCACCATCTCCAAAGATTCCGAGGACATTCTAGCAACAATCTCCTGAACAGAGTATCTAGGAGGTATATCATTGGCGAAAGCCTTCTTGGCCGTCAAAGAAGGAGGAATGTATATGTTGTATCCCATTCCTTTGAGCTCGGGGGACATAACCAGGGTATTTGCTTCTGAGCGATCAAAACAGAAAATTTTAACACGGTTTTGACCATTTCTGAAGATCTGGCACGGTTTTGTAATCACCCTGTCAATCCTGTCCGATAATTCAAGTGGATCATACCTACCGACATTCCTGCCTTGTACTGTACTCTCAAGAAAGACCATATAAGGTGGAGGAGCTGAGTCCGGATATAATGAAACCGAGGAGGCTCCTGGCTTGGACCAGAATAGAAAGGGTCTAGCCGGATAAGATAATCAAATCTGCCTTGTAGGGAACCTCTATAACTAAATACAACCTCATATTCGGCATGTATAAAAACCCCTTTTCCTAGATTTTCAGACCCCTAGATCCCCATGAGGCAACATGGGACACCATTGAGTGCTGGCGAGTTTTTTTGCAATATCTCGGTCAATTTTTGAGCTAGGAAATATAAAAAAAAATCAAATTTTTATATCGGAAACAAAGACCGACTCCTCGCTAAAAAAAGCTGTGTTATGTTTTTTTGGCTCAAAAATTCCTGTGATTTTTTTCAGATTTTTAAAAGTGGTAGAACGACCTCAAAAAAATAAAAACCACTAAAAACCGCGTTTTATGCTTCTAGCTCTTTTTACATCATTCCTACGATGAAACCAATCAAACCATCGTATTCTACGTAAAAATATACAACGAAAACGTGTATTAATTTTTTGAAAATAATTTTTGGCAGACCTTCAAAAATTCAGCAAATAAAAACGATGAGCCCGGCTCACATGCAGTATAGACATTCCAGATTTTTACTTTTTCCAATTGCAAGGGAAACCCAACGTAGAATACAATGACGCAATCAGTTTCATCATGAAAATTATCCAGAAAGCGTCAGAAGCGAAAAACTACAGAAAAGTTCGGTTTTTGAACACTTAACGCTTTATAGAAAAATATTACGATGAATCCAATTGCGCCATCGAATTCTACTAGAAAAAATATATAAGGAATTATGTATTTCTTTTGCTAAAGTAATTTTAATAGTCCTTCACAAATTGAGCAAGTAAGATCATTCGACCCGACTCACACTGACAATAAATAAAACGATAAGCCTCCCGCTCAGTGAGCCGAGCCGATCGTTTATGCAAAAATTCAGCAAATAAAAACGATCGGCTCGGCTCACAATATTAAAAATTATTGTCATTTCACAAAAATTATTTTCAAAAATGTAATACGTAATAAAAAAATAAAAATGTAATGTTTTCGATGTCTTTTTTTGTGTAGAGTATGATGGCGCAATCGTTTTTATCGTAGGATCTATTTAGAAGGAACTAGAGACGAAAAACGGTGTTTTTGAGTGGTCTTTCGCCCCTAGCTCTTTCTACATAATTCCTACGATGAAACCAACCACGCCATCGTACTTACACGTACAAAACTACATCAAAAACGTGTATTATTTTTTTGGAAATAAATTTTGGTAGACCTGAATGACTGATGATTTTCAATGTCATTTTTACAAAAAGGAAATCTAAATGTATGAACTGTGTTACAGAGCCCTCCCAAATAGCCATACACCCCTGAGGGCCAGGTGACTGAGCGGGAGGCTTATCGTTTTATTTATTGTCACTGTAAGTCGGGTCGAATGATCTTACTTGCTCAATTTGTGAAGGTCTATTAAAATTACTTTAGCAAAAGAAATACATAATTGCTGATATATTTTTTCTAGTAGAATTCGATGGCGCAATCGGATTCATCGTAATATTTTTCTATAAAGCGTTAAGTGTCCAAAAACCGAACTTTTCTGTAGTTTTTCGCTTCTGACGCTTTCTGGATAATTTTCATGATGAAACTGATTGCGCCATTGTATTCTACGTTGGGTTTCCCTTGCAATTGGAAAAAGTAAAAATCTGGAATGTCTGCACTGCATGTGAGCCGGGCTCATCGTTTTTATTTGCTGAATTTTTGAAGGGCTGCCAAAAATTATTTTCAAAAAATTAATACACGTTTTCGTTGTATTTTTTTACGTAGACTACGATGGTGTGATTGGTTTCATCGTAGGAAGGATGTAGAAAGAGCTAGAAGCAAAAAACGCGATTTTTAGTGGTTTTTATTTTTTTTTGAGGTCGTTCCACCACTTTTAAAAATCTGAAAAAAAATCACAGGAATTTTTGAACTAAAAATACATAACCTAATTTTTTTTAACGAGGAGTCGGTCTTTGTTTCCGATATAAAAATTTTTGAAGTTTTCAAATGGCTGTAAAAATTTGAATTTCGCGCCAAAAAATTTTCTGCTTCATAGGTTTATAGGGCTTGAAAAACCCTACAATTTGATTTTTTTTATTTTTCCTAGCTCAAAAATTGACCGAGATATTGCAAAAAAAACTCGCCAGCACTCAATGGTGTCCCATGTTGCCCCATGGGGATCTAGGGGTCTGAAAATCTAGGAAAAGGGGTTTTTATACATGCCGAATATGAGGTTGTATTTAGTTATAGAGGTTCCCTACAAGGCAGATTCGACTATCTTATCTGGCTAGACCCTTTGTCGGGATATGGCCTCGCAGGGTCAATATTTCCGTGAGAAGGAGATAGATGGGGAGCTTCACAGTCCCCTTGTGGGGGGGAGGGAGCAGTACGCAGATGTGAAATAGTGGAATCGGCATTAGCGGCGCTAATGTTCGATTGCGCGAAATTCAAAAACAGAAATTAGAAATATGTATAATTTCTGGAAGTTTGAGTTGAGTCTGTACATGAATATAAGTAATTTTTAGAATTCAAGTAAAAATTAAAGTCAGATTCTTTACTACAATTCTGTTCTAATTACACCAAGGCTAGCAAATGAGAAAGCATTGGTTTAATATGTATAATGTATAAATATTGAAGTAATAGATTATTTATTTCAGGTACGGGAGATACACCTTGGAATAGAAATGACGTAGACTGTTTTAAATAATAAGTTGGAATAAAAAAGATATTGAGTGGCTGGACTTGAGTTTGTAGGCTGGGGACCTGGGGTAAACAACTGAAAAAATATTAAATAATAATATATTATAATGTTGCCAGCTGTTTATATAAATTGTTTAGTGTATTTTAAATAATTTAATTATCAGAGGCATTCTCTGGAAAACGGGCCAGCCTGAGAAAAATAGAATAATTTTATTTTTTATTCAAAATATAGCTTTTTGTAGTAAATTTCCCAAGCTCTCGAATAGAAGAAATAGAATATTGAAATGTTTATTATCTTGCATTTTCCAGTAGAAAATAAGTCTTTATAGACGATGATAATGCTTTTAATTAACTAATAAATACTTGTATGAACGTTCTCAGCAATAATAAAAATTATAATAATAATAGTTTAATAAAATACCTATTCGAAAAAAGTAAATGTTAAGACGGGATGTATTAAATACATAGAAAAATAATGCTCATCTATGTTTATTCAAAAATCTTATTTTATTTACAAAAAAATCAATTTTCAACAACATAGTTAAAGTTTAACCCAAATAATAAAACTTTTAACACAAAAATACAGTTTTTGAACAAACTACATAAAGTCTGAAGCAGATAGTTGAATTTTAAACTGAAAAAGGTAATTTGTTCTACAAAAGTTCAACCAAAAATCGAAAGGTCCAATTTACAGTTGAAGAAGTTAATTTTCAACACAGAAAATGAATTTTCAAGAAAACAGTTAAATGTTCAACCAAAGAGATCAATTTTCAAATCCAAAAGACAATAGATTGCCGGATGCTTGGAGATATTACTATGATTTACTTTAGAGAGATCTGTTCTTCAAAAGGTTTTTTTTAATGATTTTTTCCCCTATAAATTTGAAAAATCCCTTCAAACACCTAAAATAAAGAATTTTCACCCAATATTCAACTTGTTCAACCATTTTCTACAAGGTTTGGATTCAACAAAAAATAGAATATTTACATTTTCTGTTGAAACAATTAATGTTCTACAACAACAAAAAAACGAATTTTGAACCAAATAGCTGCATTCTCAACTAAAAAAAAAAAAATTACAAGCAAAAATGGAACAGTTCAATTTTTAGTTTAAATAATTAATTTTCAACACAAAAGAAATAATCAATTTCTTTTAATGATTCTTAAAAATAGATTACATTAAATAGTGTTACCCTTTATATCTTTAACCTTTGCCCTCAGGTTTATTGTAGCTTTAAGATTCTAAGCTCTAAGGGTTCATGATAATTGTTTCGAATTTATAACTGAGCTTAAATTAAATTTAATTGAAAATTTCACCAGGTGACAATGCCGGGAAAAGCCACAAACCCAGGTCGGCCGGCGCGGCGGGGACCCCCTGTGGAGCGACTACTCAAACACAAATTGAGGTCTATAAATAAAAAAAGGGGCGATGACCAAAGGAGCGCGAGCTACCTGGGTTACCTTCCCCTTCCAGTGGGACCCTACCACTCTCGGTGCCGAGTGCGCGCCTGCGTCTACCGTCGACCCGTGTCAGCGGGAGGTCCTTTGTACTCATGAGGAATAAAATATAAAACATCATTTTTTTTAAATTTTGCAATTAGTAATTTGGAAATATTATATTCGAAATCTACGATTCTTGGCGATTCCAACGATATGTTACTTGACTTCGTAAGTTAAAAATTAGGAATGTTTAATAGGCCATATCCCGTTTTTTCGGATTGTAACGCTCGGATCGACTAGTTTCTAGACAGATCGGCTTATCTCATTTTTTTTGTGTAGAAACACTTTTTCTATATTTTTAATTGAGTGCATACATACTATATATATTAGACTTTTAAAATAATGCAAACTTTATTTTTTCCAATGATGCATTCATACATCAAGCACTTCTGATGTTCAAAAATTGTTCATGTTTTAATGAAATGAATATTAGGAGGTAATGAATTGAAATTCATATCCGACCAAAATAGACAAAAAATTAACTTTCAGATGGCCGAGGTGTTGAGGCGACGGGACAAAGTTACAACAAGATAATAGGAAGTCACGTCAGAAGTTCGACACCCGGCTTATGTCATTTTTTTTGTGTAGAAACACTTTTTCTATATTTTTAATTGAGTGCATACATACTATATATATTGGACTTTTAAAATAATGGAAACTTTATTTTTTTCAATGATGCATTCATACATCAAGCACTTCTGATGTTTTTGACACCCGGCGTATGTACAAGAGACTTGTGGAAGCTTATTTCTTCATTTTATTGTGTACAAAAACTTTTTCTATATTTTTGATTATTGAGTGCATAATCTATATATTGGACTTTTATGGTATAACAAATAATTTTATTAATTAATTATTAATTTTTTAAATCAAAATAGCCGATCTGTCTAGAAACTAGTCGATCCGAGCGTTACAATCCGAAAGAACGGGATATGGCCTATTAAACATTACTAATTTTTAACTTACGAAGTCAAGTAACATATCGTTGGAATCGCCAAGAAACGTAGATTTCGAATATAATATTTCCAAATTACTAATTTCAAAATTAAAAAAAAATGATGTTTTGTATTTTATTCCTCATGAGTACAAAGGACCCCCCACTGACACGGGTCGACGGTAGACGCTGGCGCGCACTCGGCACCGAGAGTGGTGAGAGGGGTAGGGTTCTACTGGAAGGGGAAGGTAACCCAGGTAGCTCGCGCTCCTTTGGGCTGTACCCAAAAAAAGATTAGTTCTACACCAAAATGGGCGATCGTCTTTTCATCCACGGCTACCTGTGTACCCTTCCCCTTCCAGTGTGCAACGACACTACCCCTCACTGGATTCGATGTTGCTCCAGGCCCTCGATCTTAGGTCCTTTGTCTTTCCACTTACCTATTTCTTCACTATTTCCTCGCCTATTGCTTAATTAAAAATGCTAATAGGTCGACAAAATCTCTAACAATCTGACGAGTTCGAGATTATAATCGTAAATATACGTAGATTCTCAACGATTCCGATTTGAAGTTAAAATTTTCGTAAGCTCCCAATTCCCATTATGTTAATAAGGTGATTCAAATTTTTATCTTTTGTTTTTTTTTAATGGTACGATTGTAGAAGCTTTCAGAAAAAAAACGTAACCTTCTAACATTATTTAAAGAGAATACTATTAAAATAATAATAACTTGATAGTTTTTCATGTATAAGAGACATAATGTTAAGTTATGAATGTTTCGATGACCATGAGAAATTATATCTGAGAAATTGAAATTTTGTTCCCTTGAAAATCGCTCTGCAGCAAAAATACGAAATTTTAAACAACTTTTTTGTTGAATAATTTATTCAAATACTGTTTAAAAAATGTTCTTTTCCTTGTCGAAGGAAAGTTGGCAAAAAATTTTTTTCGCAGTTGTAAGAATACAAATTGTCAAGGAACATGGCATTTAAACAATTTTCTTGCCTTAAACATTTTCTTTTTAACGGCATCCCTCTGATGAAAAATATGTTTTTCCTTGATTTTTTGTGTACAAATTTTCCTTCAAAAAAGTTTTATCTTTCTAAAAATTATTTTATTTTAATTATTCAAAAATTTTTGAATTTCAATTTTTCCAAATTTAAGATCACGCTGTATATATATATATATATATATTTATTTATTTACTTATTTATTTATAATGAATAAAATATTGTAAAGTATGTATGTTGAAAAAATAGAAAATTATAAGAAATAATTGTTGCGAGAGTTGAAACGGTAGAATCTATATATATATATATATATATATATTTGGAATTACATTCATCTCAAATTTGTCCATATAAAAAGTTGATATATTAAACGTATTTATACTAGATTAGATTACACTTAATCTACTTTTGCGTATTCGAATGATTTTCTTGGACATACTTTTATTTTTGAAATAGGAATAGATATAAGTGTTAAGACAAAAGGATTGCCTCCACAGGGGACCTAGCATCAAGAGCGTGGAGCAATTTCGAATCCAGTGAGGGGTAGTGTCGCTGCACACTGGAAGGGGAAGGGTACACAGGTATCTGTGGAGGAAATGATGACTGCCCACCAAAATCAAAAACATAATAGCGGTCTTTTCCAAAAAAAGGAATTAACTTTCAACCAAAAGTAGATAAATTTATTTATTTTAATGTAATATTGTAAAATTGTCCGATTTATAGTTGAACATGTAAAAACAAAAATCATTTAAACTTGAGAAAGATTTGATTAGATTAGACGATTTAAAATTTAAATGGTTGAATTTAAAAAAAGTACAATCAACATTTTGAAAAATAATTTAATAATTTAAAAAATAATAGAGTTTTGAAGAGTAACCCATCTGTCGCGAAACCCATCTGTCATGAACTTATAAGCATGCAGACAGATATGTTAAATTCAAGGTGTTATATACTAACGATAACCAGTGTCATGATATAACTTTATTTGAATTTTTAAACTTTAACACATGACGTAAACCTGCGGTCTTATTTGAAATTTGAACACATTTTGACAACACTAGCGCCGCCATCGATGCACTTCGGCACTTTTTCCGTTTCACGTAGGTTTAGTTTCGGAAGCTTCACTCACGTTAATTACCGTAGGAATAGCCACTTCGTTTATAGGTTGTGGCAAGACCGGGGTTGTAGCATGCTTGCCTCCTAGTTAACTTGCCTACGCGGTACATTAATCAAACCGTCGCCCGTTACGTTCCCTGTAACTTTACGCTCATTTGGAACATTTCTGCTTGGACTCGTTTACAAAAGATTGACGCGAATCATTAACATCATTTCGTGCGGATTGGTTACCTCGAAATGTAGTAGAACGGCCTCCTCTTCTTGCTTCCTGATTGTACAAACCTCGTTTGTCGAACGCGTCGATCGGTCCTTCTCGTCTCAAGCCGTTTTGATCCATTAATTAATCCTTAAGAAACTTGAAAAATTTATTTCAAATGTAACAAAATTTATTTTTCATTCTACATTGCTGGAAACCTATTCAAAACTTAACTTATTTCGGAAATATTTTCAGAACTTCTAAATATCTTTTTACATAATATGAATGTTTCCGGCAAATTGAGCCGTTACATTGTCTAGATTATACCACGACAATTTGGAAAATATTTTCAAAAAATCGTTTTAATTTCCCATGAATCTGTAGAAAATGTTCTTATTCTCTTCAAACCTATACAAAGTCTAGAAAGGCTTCCAAATTTCATTTTGAAATCTAAAAAAATGTATAATTTATTAAAAAATTTTTTGAAACATTTCCAAATTCTGGAAAAAAATGTAAAAAGTTGAAAGTCACTTATTTTATTTTGCAGGATTTTTAAAGAAATTTTAGGAACAGTTCGAATAATTCTAAAAGATATGTAGAAGTTTTGAAAAAACGCAAACATTATTTACAGATTGAAAATATTGTAAAATTATATATTTTTTTAGATTTCTAAATAAAATTTGCGAGCATTTTGAGATATATGATAGGTTTCAGGAGAATGAACAAATCTTCCTGACATTTCTATTCAAATTGAAATGATTTTTTATTTTGACTAACGCATTTCAAAAGATAAAATTGAAAAAATGAAACATTCGAAAAAATTTCCCAAATTATGGAAAAAGAATATAAGAAACTTAAAGTCACTTTTTTTATTTTTCAGGAAAAAAAATTAGGAACAATTCGAATAATTGTAAAAGATGTGTATAAGTTTTAAAAAAATTCAAAAATTATTTACAGTTTGAAAATATTCGAAAACATTGGAAGCAAATTATATATTTTTTTAGATTTCGAAATGAAAATTGCAAACTTTTTGAGATAATAATCGCTGGGGATTGTATTGACCCTCAAAAATTTAAATTTTGTGGAAATTGTTGATGAAAGTTGTTGGCCTAAAGCCAACAACCCAATGACCCTAAAGCCAACAACTTTCATCAACAATTTCCACAAAATTTAAACTTTTTGAGATATTTGATAGGTTTGAGGAGAATGGAAAAATGTTCCTAACATTTCTACGTAAATTCAAATGATTTTTTTCATTTTAAGTAATGCATTTCAAAAGATAAAATTGAAAAAAATGAATCATTCGAAAAGATTTTCCAAAATCTGGAAAAAGAATCTAAAAAATTCAAAGTCATTTTTCTATTTTGCTGGTTAAAAAAAAATTTGTAACAATTCAAATCATTCTAAAAGATATTTAGAATTTCTGAAGAAAATTGAAAAATTATTTACATGTGGACATATTGTAAAATATTCTAAGCAAATTATATATTTGTTTAGAGTTTGAAATAAAATTTGCAAGCCTTTTGAGATATTTGATAGGTTTGAGGAGAATGAAAAAATCTTCCTAACATTTCTACGGAAGTTGAATGATTTTCTATTTCTAATAATGCATTTTAAGATAAGAATGAAAAAAATTAAACGTTTGAAAAGATTTTCCAAATTGTCGAAAAAAAATCTAGAAAGTTTAAAAGCAATTACTCTCAATTTGTCGGAAGCATTCAAATTATGTAAAAAGATATTTAGAAGGGTACTTTCTTGCTGCCACTTGTCCCGCTGTGCTTGTCACACGCCCACACCCTCAATCGCGTGGCAAAACTGCACATTTGGAGCCATCCTAGTCGGCACAAAACCATAAACATCCCAAGAACGTCCAATATCAGTCCAATCAACGTCTCTAAGACGTCCAATGTCCTAAAGACGCCTTCAAGATATAGGACGTTCTCAGGGCATCTTTCGTACTGACATTAGACGTCTTAAGGCGCTTCGTCGAGCTTGGTTTTTAGCCCATGTATTCGTTTTGACATGAATCCCGCTAAACGGATGAATTGTTCAATGTAATATTTGAACCACATAATGTGAAGGGCATAGTGCCTAACATTAATGACTCTTTTTTTTTTTAATTGTCTTGTTTTTGTGTTTTTTTAATTAATCAAAAATATGGTTTATTTCTGCGCCTGTAAACGAGTAATCCGCCACCGGGAAAGTACCCCCGTTGAACCGAAAACAGGCGCTGTGATTTTCCTTGGAATTTAGACTAATTCACCGTGACGGTTTTCGAGTATGCTGAACCCAGGG
>CAKNXH010060572.1:0-10621 GCA_932178445.1 Andricus quercusramuli | reverse complement strand
ACAGATTGACTTGATGATATTGTGTTTCTAAAATTTTTCTTACAAAATTTAACAAACAGAGACATTAAGCCTTAGACCTTGATATTTGTTCTTTTGAGTTTGGATTTTAATGCCTTTCTCAGGGAATAGGTTTCTGGGTCAACCCTAAAATTATGACATACGTTTAGCCTTATCCTAGAGTGGTTGCCTCAGTCATTCAAAATTTCAGCAACTAATTTTTTCCGTGAATGATCAGTTATCTGTTCTGAATGAAGAAACAAAAAGGAAAATAGCTCCACGATGATTAGGAGAAGAGATAATTTTTTTTTTCTTAACAATTACTGCTGGTACAATTTTGAAGGTAGAGAGCTCACATTTTAAGAGAATGTAGATGAAGATTTTAACTAATTTCAGAAAAATGGTCTGAATTTTCATTTGTGAATTGAGTGTTTGCCATCGCGGAGAATTTGCGGACAGCATGCAACTCATTGCGTGACGGCGGAGTAGGGGAAGCAGTTTCTGCTTGCGAGGCATTCGCGTTCAAAGTGAATTACCGTCTTCAAAATGCGTCAACTGCAAAAATCTCGAGAACAAAGCAACATCTTGAGATGTTTTTTTTTTAATTTGGGCTAACTTTTTGCGCTGATTAACAATCCTACATCGAAAGTTCGCAAACAGTGCATTTAATGCTTCAAATTTAAGGTTGTTTTCATTATTTTCATGAATTACACAATTTCTGAATTAATTTGGCCATTAAATCTGAATGGTATTTTATCGATTTGAAGTCTATTTCATTGTGTTTGAAAAAATTCAAAAAATGTGTATGGAATATAAAATTTATTGTCAGACAAATGCAGGTTGTCGTCACCCCTATTGAAAAACCCTGTACGTATTCCTTTGCCATCAGAACTATGACCAGATCTCGTACAAGAAACGTTGCGGGTTCAGCATAAGAAATTGAGACATGAACCTGTAAACAAACATGTACAGGAACATGCTGGAAATGAGGGAACCCTTACGGGAACGTGTACACGCCCTAAGTGGCTACGATTGAGCATGTAGGGGATCCACCAGGGTGCGCTACGATCTAGCCATCTCGCTTGTCAGTTGAATCTGCAAGGATATAAAAATAGGCAATGTATTAAAGATATATATCTATATGTTCCTTCACATCCATTAAATTTATTATATTAGAAATTTGCCGATACGGCGGAAACCGTGCTAGATTCTTTACAGGATCCACTACATGTTTATTCGTCGCCACTTAGGACGTATACAGTAGGGTGGTCCAAAAATGCATTGCAAAATTTTTTTCATCCTAGAGGGCAAGTCCCCTCGCCAAAAGTTTCCATTTCCGGAGAAAGAAAATCCCTATTTTTTTTCGAAATTCGAATATTAACACGTGCCACCGGGCACTTCAAAGTCCCATTTAATTAACATGGGGAAATTTTGGATTTTCGAAAAATTGAACTCATACTTCAGGGTTTGATCGAAACGTGCCAAACATTTTAGGGATTGAAGAGGAGTACCTATGAAATAAAAGGATACTAATAACTTTTATTTTCAACTGACCCTCCCCCCCACAACGCCCTATATATGACCCAAAATCAAAAAAGTACATTTCCACGTATTATTGTTACTTTTCAGCAATTTCCGTCGTCTTTTTCATACAAATAATTACTAATGGACAATTTGAATATTTCCCATGACTTTTTAAACAATTTTTAATTGTTTAAACAAATGTAACTTATTTAAACAATTACTTATTCCCAAAAAATGTAAAGAATAATTGTATTTTCTGATTGAAATGTAATAGTTTGTCATTGTTTGGAGTAGTTATTATTTTTAAAAACATGTAATTATTTAAACAATTACTTATTGTTTATTCCCAAAATTTCTGAAAATTGACCCAGAGATGTCCAGTTTTTTATCAAATTGGTATCCTATGCTACTTTTTTTTAAAATAAATATATAATTTTAATACATTTCTTATAATTTTTAATAAATTTATATTTGTTTAAACAATTTTGATTTGCCTAAGCACTTATTTTTCTGACTGTATAGTGTATAGAAAGAATATATCAACAATTTTGTAATTGTTTAAACAAATATAATTTGTTTAAACAATTATTTTTCCAAAAATATTTTTTAATCATATTTTCTGAATTAAACGAAATATTGAATGATTTCGAGGAGTAATAAATTTTGCTAAAAAATTTATGTTATTGCTTATACAATTAATTATTGTTTTTTTCTTCAAATTTTCTTCAAATTGAGTATGAATGGTTTACATCTTCTTTGGCGTATTATTAAATAAATCATGGAAGTCATAATAAAATTTAAATCATAAAATTGTATTTATCATTATTGCTTTCTTCATATTTTTACAATCTTTGTCATAATTATATTATAAAAAAGCCCATTCACTAATGCAAATTATGATTCAAGTTTCAATAGATTGCTTTTTTCCATTTTCATACTCGTTATAAATATCAAAACGTGTCGCTGATTCTCGTTTTAGCTTCATACGATTATTTATAAAACATTCATGGATCATGTAAATCAAATAAAAATTGTTTAAACAATGACACGACGTTTTTAACAGAATTAACTACTCGAAATCATACAATATTATGTTTAATTCAGAAAATATGAGTTGAAAAATATTTTTGAAAAAATAATTGTTAATATATTCTTTCTATACACTATACAGTCAGAAAAATAATTATATGTATTTTATTTGATTTAATTTTTTTAAAGTTATCGAAAAAAACTGCTTAAGCAAATCAAAATTGTTTAAACAAATATAAATTTATTAAAAATTATAAGAAATGTATTAAAATTATATAATTATTTAACAAAAAGTAGCATAGGATACCACTTTGAGAAAAAACTGGACATCTCTGGGTCAATTTTCAGAAATTTTGAGAATAAACAATAAGTAATTGTTTAAATAATTACATAATGTTTTTAAAAAAGTAACTACTCCAAACAATGACAAACTATTACATTTCAGTCAGAAAATACAATTATTTTTTACATTTTTTGGGAATAAGTAATTGTTTAAATAAGTTACATTTGTTTAAACAATTAAAACATAATTAAGACATAAGAATTAAGACAGAAATTGCTGAAAAGTAACAATAATACGTGAAAATGTACTTTTTTGATTTTTGGGTCATATTTGGGGCGTTTGGGGGGGTAAGGGTGAGTTGAAAATAAAAGTTATTAGTATCCTTTTATTTCATAGGTACTCCTCTTCAATCCCTAAAATGTTTGGCACGCTTCGATCAAACCCTGACGTATGAGTTCAATTTTTCGAAAATCCAACATTTCCCCATGTTAATTAAATGGGATTTTGATGTGCCCGGTGGCACGTGTTAATATTCGAATTTCGAAAAAAATAGGGATTTTCTTTCTCCGGAAATGGAAACTTTTGGCGGAGGGACTTTCCCTGTAGCTCGAAAAGCGTTTTTTGGACCACCCTAGTATACACGTTCCCGTAGGGGTTCCCTTATTTCCTGCATGTTCCTGTACATGTTTTGTGTACAGGTTCGTGTCTCAATTCCGTATGCTGACCCCGTAACGTTTCTTGTGCTAGCTCTCTGGTCCTACTTCTAGCTAATGACCACGTACAGGAATAGTTACGGGTACCCGTACAGGATTTTCCAACAGGGACGTTTTATAAAAAATTGAGAAGTAAAGAACGGAACGTATCACCGCAAATTATTCAAAGTATTTCTTTCTAAGTACAGGTATTTATTTAATACGATGGGTATGAAGACACGAAGAGAAGAACAAATTTGTATGTATCATCCACACTAGCGCCAGTTTCTCGCAAGCTAAAATTCGTCTTCGCTTTCGTCGCTTTGCAAATTTATTAAATACAAAGAACGTAAGGAAACCTATATCGGAAGAAATGTGTCTATGTTTCTAATGAACGCATGTTTTTCGCAATATAAAATTCGTCTTCGCTTTGATCTCCTTGCGTATTTCTTCAACACAAACAGTTGAAAGGTACAAATGTCAGGAGAAATGTGTGCACTGAAAAATATGGGCAGCTAAAACAGTACAATACTAACGAATACAATCAACAGAACAGAAATATATTTAAAACATTTCATTTTTTTGAATCAATATTAACAATAATACGGAAAATCAATCTTCGCTTTCTCTTCTATTGAAGTGGAGTCGAAAAGTTCAACTTCATGGCGAGTTCCAGTTAGAAAACAGAAAAATTGACAAATCGAAAAATTACCAAAATCAGTTTCAACAAAACATCACGCACTCAGTATAATGGACAATAGAATGTTTATTTTAAACACATTTCTGAAAACATGATTGAACAAACTTAATAACAATAAAACACAGTTCACATTGACTGGGAAAATAAAGTCAGGAATCGGAAATCGATGTCCTACTTAATTTTTGCACCCGAATGCCACACACATACCTGGCATTTTAAAAATAATGCGAATAATTCTAAAAGGTCGAAACACCTCAACACTGCAGAATTCGAATAACATAGCAGACGATGCGCCGTGTACATCCCCACACGCACTAGCGACCCTAGCGGCCGCAAGTGTCAGTCGCCATCCCCATAAGGGCCAAAAGTACTTCCAAAGGTATAATTTGCTTAACTTATTGGCTTTGAAAGCCATATGTCATCTTTTGTAAATATTGATTACATAAATATGTATTAAAGTATGAATATTTATATGTATAAATCTTCACCTGCTAAGCATGTATTATCGTAAATACTAAAAATTTCCATTAGTTTCAGGTTTTTCAAGATTAATTTTTTTTTAATTTCAAAAGGTTTTGCTCATAGCGTAAAACTTTGTTTTTTAATTATTTAAGCAATTATCTACTCTCTAACGTCGACACATGACTTGATGACTACCAAACCTCAAAATGCAACCACTGAACGATGTGGAAATAGTTATTTGTGATAGAAGTGCGTAAAATAGGTGATTGTGTGCGAGTGTGAATTTTGCAGCATAAGCCGGAGGCTCGAAGCATGAGTCTATGGTTATAGCGCACGAGCGAAGCGAGTGCGAAAACGTAGACGAGTGCTTCGAACCACAGGCGAATGATGCAATCATACGAGTTAAAAATCACCTACGCGCACGTGTATCACACGCTATTTTTTGCAACGCCCGTCCAAAAAAGGTTTGAAAAAAAATTTGTTGAAAAAAAATTTTGAAACAATTTTTTTGGAAAAAAATTATTGAAAAAAAATGTTGGCGTTTAAGCTTTTATGCCCGGGGGGGGGGGGGGGGGAAAAAAACCCAAAAAAAAAAAACAATCATTAAAACATTTATTCAAGTTAAATGTAAATTTATTTCAAGAAGATATCAACACCAGTGTTCAAAGTTACCTATGCCAGTGTCTAAAGTACCTCATCTCGAATGTGCGCATGCGCATCTCTTTCACCAGTGTCTAAAGCCATCTTCAAACTGCGCTTGCGCGGAAATTTTTTCACGCAGTCTGCTCAAATAAGGTACTTTAGGCATCATCTATATGCATGTAAACGTCAACTTTTGAGGTGGGTGTTGCAAAAAGAAAATTTGACGATTTTTCATTTTTAAGTCTGCCCCCACCACTTATAGAAAAACTGCTGTAGATCAAAAAGTTTTTGGACCACCGAACTGTTGAAAGTTTTAAAATCTTTAGAAATGTCCGAAATCTTTGTGAAATCTGGTGTACACGCCTTTTTAAAATCCTTGCAATCTTTATGATATGTTCGAAATCTTTTTAAATATTTGTGAAATTTTTCCTAAATCTCTGTTTGTGAAATCTTTCTTATTTGTTGAAATCATTGCATTATTTAAAATCTTTTCATATCTTCTGAAGTGTTTTGAAATCGTTTAAAATCTTCTAAAATCTTTGAAATCCAAAAAATCTTTTTATTTGTTCTGTAATGAGTAAAATATAAATTATATCTTGATGATTAAAAAACTTTTCAGTGGCAAGATTTCTTCTAAACGAAATGTTTTTTTTTCCATAATAGACCAAAAGATTTTGTTACTTTCGTACTTCAAAAAAATAACTGTTTCAAAAGAAAAAAAAATTAATTCAAGGTGTGTTTTCAAGGTCGCTGGCGAGGTCGCTGGACACCCTGTGATAATAAAGAAGCAATATTTGCTTAGAACTTTTGAGTATCCGAATGGATTTATTAACAGATTGAGTTGACATATTTTAAATATTATTTCCGATTGTGCATTACGAAGCTCAAGACCTGATGTTCGGAGCATAATAAACACAGTAAATTAGTCTGAATAAACACTTTATATACTTAAAAAAGTGTTTAGTCAGACCATGGTATGAACAATGTTTACTTAAACACCTAAACCTTCTTTGTACTTTTTCCACATGTCGAGGGGTCCGTGCTCGGGAAGGTATTTGACGTTGCTGCCATCGGGCCAAAGACGACCAGTGTTCTTCAAATTTTCGTACTCGGCGCGTTCGTATTTAGTAAATCCCCATTTCTTGGAGACGTAAATCTTCTGGCGACCGGGGAACTTGAATTTTGCACGACGGAGAGCCTCGATCACGGCGGCCTTATAACGGTCGGAGGATCGCACGCTCATGATCGGTTGACCTATGCGAACGCGAGCAACGGTTCCTTGGGGCTTTCCAAAAGCACCTCTCATTCCAGTTTGAAGCCTGAAAGTTAAAAAAATATATTTCACTGAATTTATTCTGATGATTTTTTAATGAATGTTCATTTTTTTATTTCTATGATTCTTTCTATATATTGGTGACATATAAATCAGTTTTGTCGAAAGTCGCGGTAAAAGGTATGTAAGTCCATCGGGACAAATTTTTCAGGAGAGAAAAAACCTTCTCAAAAATCGAATTCTAAAAAAAAGAGAAAGTACACTCGAGAGTTGATGGAGCTCTAGAGATCTCAATAAACAAATTTTTGAAAGTTAGTTAATATTTCTCAAGACACAGATCCAGGGTGTCCAACGATTCTTAGGAACGAAATTCAAGGTCTTTTCTAGGTTTTCCAGGGCAGGGAGTCAAGTTCTTCCAGGTCTCCTTATTTTACATCAAAATAATGAAATAATGTTTGTTATAGATGTAAAAATGAGCCATTTTATTTTTTATTGGCCAGAAACTTTTAAAGAAAGCAGAACCATAAATAAACAAATTCTTATTTTTTTGCGAACATAAGTCATCTTTTAAATCTTTGTGGATTTGTTGAAATTTCTTGAAGTACTTAAAATCTTTGTGAAATCTTGAAATTTCTGTGAAATCTTTTGGCATATTTTCAAATTTTATGAAATCTTTGAAATATATGTGAAAGCTTTCTTTAATCTTGGTTTTTGGAATCTCTTGTGTTCGTTTGAAATCACTTAAATCTTTTGAAATCTTCTCTTTGTTGAAACCTTTTAAATTATTTGTGAAACCTTTCGTATTCGCTTGAAATCTTTGAAATCGTTTAAAATCTTTTTAATGTTACGAAATCTTTGGAATTCTCGTATTCTTTTGAAATCTTTGTGAAATCTTTTGTGTTTATTTGAAATCATTAAACCATTTTTAATATGTGTGAAATCTTAGATATCCGGTTTACTATAACCTTTTTAAAAGCTCTGATATCTTTTGAAAGTTTTAAAATCTTTTAAATCCTGGCAACTTTTATGAAATGTTCGAAAGTCTACGAAATGTTTCAAGATCTTTGAAATCTGGCGTACTGTACCCTTTTTCAAATCTTTGAAATCCTTTGAAACATTTTGAAATCTTTAGTAATGCTTTGTAATCTGGTGTACATTTTTTTACACTTATTGCTGTGAAATATTTGAAATCTTGTGTACACGCCTTTTTTAAATCTTTGTAAAATGTTCATAATCCTTTGAAACAGTTTTAAACCTTTTGAAATCTTTAGTAATGTTTTGTAATCTGTTGTAAACTTTTTTTTTACACTCATTGTTGCGAAATATTTGAAATCCGTGAAATCTTTGTAAAATGTTCAAAATCCTTTGAAATATTTTGAAATCTTTAGTAATGTTTTGTAGTCTGGTGTACATTCAAACACCGAGTGGTTGAACCCTTGAAAAATCCGTTATATGGACATGGCTCAGCCTAATTCTAAAACTAAATTAACATAGAAATTTTCAACTTATAAATTTAGAATTATTCAGAATATAAAATGCCTAGAAATCTCTTTCTTTATTCTGTAATGAGTAGAAGATCAATTATATGTAGATAAATAAACAATTTTTCAGTAGCAAGATTTGTTTCATAATAGACTAAAAGATTTCAATTACTTTTCGCATTTCAATCAAACTTCAGGTTTTTAAGGTCGCTGGACACCCTGAGATCGTCAAAAATCGACTGCTCTCAATACCGTCGAAGTCCATGGATTTTTAAATATTTTTTAGATCCTAATTAACATAAGGTACCTGCCTCAGACATTATAAATGCATTACGAGACAAATAGAAGGTTGAGAAGTGAAAAATCGTTTTAAAAAAAAATGGATTTTACAATTCTACAGTGTTATTTTTATACAAAATATTAATATTATTTTTATTTTATTATTATAATATTAGTTTCTTTGTATTTAGTATAACAACAGTATGTAATTGAATACAAAGATTTAAATATTCGTATGATTGATCACAGTTTATCGAGATAAAAACCCACTACCGGCTCGAATTTGGATATATTCTTTCACCACATTGTCCGGTAAAATTTTTAGAGAATTTTGAAGCCAAAAACGTGTTTTCAAAAAAATGGCACTTACATGGTTATGCCGTGACACCCTTCAACTGGCAAGATTACGATATCCATGGCGACCAAGTTTTAATGCGGATTCCTATAGGATTTGTTGTGAGAAACACGAATCTGAAAGTTTTAAATCGATTTCTCGAATAGTTTTCGAGATATTCATTTTTTTTTTACTTTTTTGTTATTGAAATTCTGTGAACAATCACAGGGGTGCCTTCCCACTCCCATAATGCGTTGGAAAAGGGTCAAGGGTGCGAACTTACATTATTTATGTGACCAGTCGCAGACGTGTCATCTCGTCCCCCATGAGGCACTGGAAAAGGTGGAGTGGTGCGAGCTTACATTATTTCTTTTACCAGTCACAGGGCTGCCTTTCCGGTCCTCCACGAGACGTTGGAAAGGGGTAGAAGTGAGACCTGCATTATTCAGATCAGTGTTTCTCGCAAAGAATCCCACTGAAATCCATATTCAGAAATTACGTTAATAAAAAACAAAAGTCAATAATTTTAACATAAAAAATCGATATATCAATTTGAAACTTTCAGATCCGTGCTTCTCGTAAAGAAATCCTATAGGAATCCACATGAAAACTTTGTCGCCGCGGATATCGCAATCTCGACCTTCAATCACTAAATTGTCATAATTTGAGTTTGTAACAAAATTTATTCATTTTCATTGAGGATTAAATGAATTATATTAAAAATTAAACCGGCAATTAGTAATGATTGAGAAGCATTCTTACCTATCAGCTCCAGCGCACGATAACATTTTGTTAATGCGAATAACGTGGAAGGGATGAAGCCTCATTCGAATGTGGAACTGATCTTTACCCGCATTCTTAACCATATATTTGTTGCAGCAAATACGGCCCGCTTCGAGCGCTTCTGAACTTAACTGTTCATATTCGTCCGAAACTAAATGCACGCATAGAGGAAAGTCCTCGACGCATGCTTTCTTCTTTCCCAAATCGAAGATTCGGATCTTGGGGTCGGGGACACCACGACAGAAACGTGATTTTGGGTATGGTTTGTTTTTACAATACCGATAGCTGGAGCAAAACAAATCATTTTATTATGTCACACATATCAGAAAATTCTTACTAATTTTTTGAAATTCAACTCAAAGTTCAGATATTACTTTCGAAGACCATAAAAATAAAGCACTCGCCATTTCGACTTGAAATTTAACTATAGTTGTATAGTATAAAAATATATTTTTAAACAATTTTGACCAAAATGATATTTTTAACACGTATTCTACATTGTAAAAAATAACAAAATTGTACCACTTAGAATGGTAAAATTACCAACAAAAGATTGGTGCAATTTTACTACTCTGATTATGGAATGAATACCACTTGCAATTTGCATGTTAGAAGTCCGAACCAATCTTGTAACTTTACCACTTTCCAACTGACGCCATAGCAAGGCGTTGAGAAGTACAGTTTCTGCTTGTGAATCTGTGATTTTCAGAGTAGGTAATAAATGGACCTACTTTCAGAGTGTACAGAAACTGTTCAAAATTCCTTTTCCCAACGTAATCTCACGTCTTGAAATTTGATAATTGATAACGCGACGTACTTGCACAGCTCTTAACGTAGTATAAGTACAAGTAATTGTTAAGCAGTCCTATCCGACTACTGAGAAAAGTAGTTGTCGCTTACAGGTTCCACTTCACGCGTGAACTAATCCGTCGGGCGGCGCGTCGATCGTCCTGTTCCAGAAAAGCATTGGTCTTATGGAAAAGTCAATAAATAATATTAAATAAAAACATTCCGGATCATTTCAGTTTGCAAAATTAAGACCAACAACTCTTTGATGGGTAATTGATATTTGAAAAATATAAAAGTCATTGAAAGCTAAAAGGATTATTGAAAAAACATTGTTTTAAAAGTGCTATATATCG
>CAKNXH010060571.1:58503-89818 GCA_932178445.1 Andricus quercusramuli | reverse complement strand
TCCTTGAAATCTTTGTGATGTATTTGAAATCCTTGAAATCTTTGTGATATCTTTCAAATCCTCGATATCTTTTTGATATTCCTAAAATCGTTAAAATCTTTTATAAATATTTTTGCAGTATTTGAAATCTTGATAAAATCCTTGAAACCTTGGAAAGCTGTGTGAAATCTTTGTTATCCTTCAAATTTTTTGAATGTCTTTGAAATCATTGAGATATTTGTGAGATATTTGAAATCTTTGTGATATCTCTGAAATCCTTGAAACCTTTGTGAAATCATTGAAATTCTTGAAATCTTTGTGATATATTTGAAATACTTGAAATCTTTGTAAGACATTTGAAATCTTTGTGATATCTTTAAAATCCTTCAAGCATTTGTGAAATCCTTGTAATTCTTGAAATCTTTGTAAAATCCTTGAAATTCTTGAAATCTTTTTGATATCTTTAAAATACTTGAAATCTTTGTGAAATATCTGTAATTCTTAAAATCTTTGTGATGTATTTGAAATCATTAAAATCTTTTTAAGACTGATGAAATCTTTTTAAGACTGCTGAAATCTTTGTGAAATATTTTGAAATCTCTGTGAAATCTTCGAAATCTTTGAAATCCTGATGAAATCTTTGTAATCCTTGAGATCTTTGCGATGTTTTTCAAATACTTGAAATCTTTGTGAAATGTTTTGTTGTCTTTGAAATCTTTGTAAAATCCTTGAAATCTTTGAAATCCTTGTGAAATCTTTGTAATCCTTGAAATCTTTGTGATGTCTTTGAAATCCTTGGAATCTTTATGAAATATTTTGTAGTCTGAAATTTTTGTAAAAGTCTTGAAATCTTGAAATCTTTAAAATCTTCGTGAAATCTTGTAAAATCTTCTGAATTCTTTCTAAATCTTTTGAAATCTTTGAAATCTTCCTGAAATATTTTAGAGTTTTGGAATCTTTGTAAAATATTTCAAATTTTTGAAATCTTTGGAAATATTTAAAAATCAGATACACTAAAAAAACCAGAAGATTTTAATTGCCCTGCGTTTCTTCTATTTTCAAAAATTTTACTCGACAACATGAAAAAATTAATGAATTTTCAAAATTGATAAAAAATTGTATATAAAATTTTAAATACAAAATTAAGATTTTTTAAAATCTAGAGATTTAAAATTGGAATAAAGTTACAATTTAGAGCTTCCAATATTCTAAAAATGGGAGAAAATTCAATTTGGAAACATTCAATGATAAACAACTAAAGATAGTAAAAAAAGTAGTTTCTTGCACATGTTCAAATTGAATGAATCCCACTAAAAAGTCTTTAAATTTTAATGTGTCGATAAATCTTCTTCAAATTTTAAAGCCACTAAATTCCAAAGCTCGTAAACTTTAGACACCAGATTTCACCTTTGATTTAAATTTTAATTAAACATGCTTTTATTGTTCCTAATAAAAAATTGTTAAAATTACTAAAAAATGGAAAATAAAATTCAAATGAAATTAACCATAATTTTCAAGTCAATGAGTATGAGCTAGAATAATATACCGCTATTAAAAAAAAACCATTCAAGTGGAAATCACTGTCCCACGCAGTCTCTTTTACTTCCTCAAGTTGAAGCCCTAAAGTGTCAAATAAATTTCCATTAAAATTTTTTTTCATAAATTAGCAGTTTATTCATAAAATATATTTTTAATTTCTGAACGTTTCTTCGTTTATTTAAAAACTGAGTTTTGTTTAAATTATATTATTTTTATTTTTATTATGCAAATGAAATAATAAATTAGTTATAATAATACAAATAAATCAATTGTTTAAAGCTTTTAAATAATATAAAATTGAATTATCAATCATTAATTAAAACAAATGTTGAAATAGCTTTAAGAGTTTGAATATTTAACTACTTGGTTGAAAATTAACTTTGTTGTTCAATTTTTAAAAATGTATAAATAAATCTTTTATTTAATTTTGACGAATTTGAAGATTCGAAGTCAAATTTTCAATTCTAAATCTTTCAAATTGGTGAATTTTAAAATTATTAAAAAGAAATTAAAAATAAAAGAATTAAAAATGGAAAATTCTTTTCCATTTTTAATTGAAAAACTAGTTGAAAAATAATATTTATTAAAATTATTCATTAAGTTACTTAAAATTTGAGACTTGAGAATTAAGACAAAAATTAATTTGATCCAAAATTAAATTTCATTGGCAAATGAGAATAAATTTCTAGTAAAAAAAATCTATTTAACAGAATTTTATATAAAATAAGAATTAATACAAATTCTCCCATTTAGAAACATTCAAAATTAATTCTGTGTGCAGAAATAAAAGGATTTTTTTGTCACTAAAAATAATATGAATTGCAATATGAAAAAAAATTGTGATTTTAAAAAATTTGGTTCGTTTAAGAAAAAATTAATTAAATTAAATGGGCTAAATTAATATTTATTTTGAAAAAATCGCTATTATTTCAAATATTTTATCGTTAACGAAAAACTTTTACTTTAATTAATTTTTTTTTTAATTCTGAATTTTAGATTTACATATTCTACTTAAAACTGTATACGAAAAAAAATCAGAATTTTTGCTTCCGTGGAATACATTTTCAAAATAAATATTTATTTTGGGCTCCAGGGACCGCTAAATTTTTTTTTTTTTTTTTGAAAGAAATTTCAGTAGAAGAAAATCAAACAATTCTTGTTGTTTTTTATTATTATTATTATTGTTTGTTCAATAGTCTGCTATTATATTTTTGGTTAAGAATTAATCTTTTTTGGTTGAAAATTCCATCATTTGGTTGAAAATTGAATTATTTTTATGAAAATGGAACAATTTTGTTAAAATGACATCCTCTTTGGTTGAAAATCAAATTGTTTTGTTAAATAATCGTCTTTTTGAGTTGAAAATTTAACTATTTGGCTAAAAAATAACTTTATTGTTGAAAATTCAACTATTTGTTTAAGAAAATTTTTTTCTCCGCTGCAAAATTTTCTTGATTCTAATTCAACTCTTTTGTTAAGAATTCATCTCTTTAAATGGAACTTGGATCCTTTTTGTTTAAAAATGCAATCACTGGGTTGTGAATTGAATCAAATTTAATTTTTTTCTTTCAAAATTTAAATATTTCTTGTTTGAATTTGTAAATGATTTGTTGAAAATTTATTTTTTTGGTTGAAGATTAATAATTCTATTTATTTTTTATTTTTAGGAATCGTTTTTTTTTCTAAATTTTTTTTTCATTTTTTTCACCATTCAAAAAATCAATGGTTAAAAAATGTTGATTCAGACTAGTAGACAAAAAAATTAACATCACAATTATTAATCATTCTAGTTGAAAATTAAATTAATTTTAAAATTTTAAATTAATTTAATTAATTTAATTAAATCTCTTGTTGAAAGCTTAAATATTGTGTTGAAAAATTCTTGTCTTTTTGGTTGAAAATTAATTTTTTTGATTGAAATGGTAACTAAACAATTTTTCAAAATCTTTTTAGTTGAAAATTCAACTCATTTGTTTAAAGTTGAACTATCTTGGTGAAAATTAATTTTTTGGTTGAAAATTCATAATTTGAGTTGAAAATTGATACTTTTTGTTTGAAAATTCAACGATTCCATTCTTGGTTCAAAAATTCTCTTTTTTGTTGAAAATTTAACTATTGTTTGACAATTTCTTTTTTTTTATGCTGAAAACTGTTGAACTCCTTTGGTTGACAATTCAACGATCCCATTTCTGGTTCAAAAATTTTCTTCTTTATTTGAAAATTCGACTACCTAATTGCATTTTCAACTACATTCTAAAAATTGATTTTTTGTTGTTGAAGATTTATCACTTGAGTGGAAAATTCATCTTTTTAGTTGAAATTTTTTTTCAGCTGAAGATTCGTGTTTTGGTTTGGAAATTCTCCTCTTTTGGTCAAAATGTAATCTTTCTTTGGTTAAAAATGCAACTGTTTGATTCAAAATAATAGTCTTTGGTTCAGCATTTTACTATTTTATGGAAATTTTGTTCTTTTCTGGTCAAAAATTAACTTTCTTGACTGAAAATGTTATTATTCGATTTTGGTTTAAAAAATAATCTTATTTGGTTGAAAATTTGACGAATTTCTCTTTTTTAGTTGAAAATTCGACTACTTCATCGAATTTTTAACTAAATTGGTAGAAATTGATTTTTTTTTTTGCTGAAGATTCATCATTTCAGTGGAAAATTCATCTTTTTAGTTGAAATTTTTGTTCAGTTGAAAATTCGTGTTTTTGGTTTGGAAATTCTTCTCTTTTGGTCAAGTTTTCATCTTTCTTTGGTTAAAAATGAATTTTCAACTAAATTGGTAGAAATGGATTTTTTTTTGGTTGAAGATTCATCATTTGAGTGGAAACTTCATCTTTTCAGTTGAAATGTTTGTTCAGTTGGAAATTCGTGTTTTTGGTTTGGAAATTCATCTCTTTTGGTAATCAAATCTTTTGGTCAAAATTGCATCTTTCTTTGGTTGAAAATGCAACTGTTTGATTAAAACTAATTGTTTTTGGTTCATGATTTTACAATTTCAAGGAAAATTTGTTCTTTTTTTGGTTGAAAATTAATTTTTCTAACTGAAAATGTTATTATTCTATTTTGGGTTAAAAAATAATCTTGTTTGGTTGAAAATTCTGGATCAATAAAAAAAATTCATTCAAAGCTGAAAAAGTAAATTTTAATTTTAATCAATTTGAAAAACCTCTTTAAAAAATTTCTGGTTTTTAAATGCATTTTTTACACCATGGACTGAAAGTGTCATTTTGACGAAACCGTTATTCACAAGCATTGACCGCTCGTTCCACATTCTTGATTAAAATTCAGGAACATTCGTGATTTGCCATCCTATCACTTCACCTACGCTTTTACGGTTAGGAGTTTATATACACAAGTTGGATTTATTTTTAGCCGATGGATTTGGCCATCAGTCATCGGGGAGGGTCCTAAGAGATTTCCATTATTCAAGTGCCTGACTGAAACTTTACAAGAGATTATTGCCTCTATATGGATTTCTTTTCCCTAAAATGTGTATTCTACCTTTTATCGAACTCGAATTGTGAATTAGGGTTTTAGAGCTCTTTTTCTGATTTTAATTGAAAAAAATCGAATTGAAAAATAATTAATCCCTCTAAATCTGAATAGTTTTGAATAGGAAAAAATTTACCCATTGAATCCATTTCATTCCGGAATTTGTATCCGAACTAAACAGTTTCATTCGGATCTAATCCGAAGTCGAATCGAAGATTTCTATCCGAATGAGTAAGCGGTCGAACTAAAGATTCTTATCCGATTCAATCCGATCTAATCCGAAGTTGGAACAAGGATGCCAATCCGACTGAATCCGACCTAATCCAAGGTCAAACCAAGATTTCTATCCGACTGAATCCGATCCGAACCGATTTTGAAACAAGTATTCCTATCAGATTTAATCCGAAGTAGAAATAAGAATGAGAATCCGATTGCTAAGGACATAATCCGATTTTCAAACAAGGATGTCAGTCCGAATGAATCTGAACAAATACGAGGTGAAACCCAAGATTTCTATCCGACTGAATCCGAAATAATCCGAAGTCAAATCAAGATTTCTATCCGACGGCGTCCGAAGTAATCAAGAGTCAAAACAAGATTTCTATCCGACTGAATCTGAACAAATACGAAGTGAAACCCAAGATGTCTATCCGACTGAATCCGAAATAATCCGAAGTCAAACCAAGATTTCTATCCGACTGTGTCCGAACTAATCAAGAGTCAAAACAATATTTCTATCCGACTGAATCTGATTCAATCCGATTTTGAAACAAGGATACCTATTAGATTGAATCCGATGAAGAAATAGGAATGAGAATCCGATTGCTACCCACCTAATCCGGTTTTAAAACAAGGATGCCAATCTGACCGAATCCGACCTAATTAGAGGTAAAACCCAAGATTTCTATCCGACTGAATCCGAACTAATCCGAAGTCAAAACAATATTTCTGTCCGACTGTATCCGAACTAATCCAAGGTCAAACGAAGATTTCTATTCGACTGAATCCGATTCAAACCGATTTTGAAACAAGGATACCTATTAGATTGAATCCGATGTAGAAATAAGAATGACAATCCGCTTGCTAAAGACCTAATCCGGTTTCAAAACAAGGATGCCAATCCGACTAAAGCCGACTTAGTTCAATGTCGAACCAAGATTTCTATCCGACTGAATCTGATCCAATCCGATTTTAAAACAAGGATTCCTATCAGATTTGATCCGAAGTAGAAATATAAATAGCAATCAGATCGCTACCCATCTAATCCGATTTCCGAACAAGGATGGCAATCCAACTGAATCCGACCTAATAGGAGGTGAAACACAAGATGTCTCTCCGACTGAATCTAAACTGATCCGAAGTAAAACCAAGATTTCTATTCGATTGAATCCGAACTAATCAAAGGGCAGACCAATATTTGCATCCGGCTGAATCCGACCTAATCCGAGGTGAAACTCAATATTTCTATCCGACTGAATCCGAACTAATCCGAAGTCAAACCAAGATTTTTATCCGACTGTATCTGAACTAATCAAAAGTAATACCAAGATTTATATCCGACTAAATCCGATTCAAACCAATTTCAAAACAAGGATACCTATTAGATTGAATCCGATTTAGAAATAAGAATGACAATCAGATTGCTACCGACCTAATCTGGTTTTAAAACTAGGAGGACAATACGACTGATTCCGACCTAATCCAAGGTCAAACCAAGATTTCTATCCGACTGAATCTGATCCAATCCGATTTTGAAATAAGGATCCCTATCAGATTTAATCAGAAGTAGAAATAAGAATGGCAATCCGATTGCTACCGACCTAATCCGATTTCAAAACAAGGATGCCAATCTGACTGAATCCGACCTAATAAGTGGTGAAACACAAGATTGCTATCCGACTGAATCCGAACTAATCCAAGGTCAAACGAAGATTTCTATTCGACTGAATCCGATCCGAACCGATTTTGAAACAAGGATTCCTATCAGATTTAATCGGAAGTAGAAATAAGAATGACAATCCGATTGCTAAAGATATAATCAGATTTTCAAACAAGGATGCCAGTCCGACTGAATCCGACCTAATCCGAATTGAAACATTAGATTTCTATCCGACTGAATCCCACCTAATCCGAAGTCAAACCAAGATTTCTATCCGACTGCATCCGAACTAATCAAAGTTCAAACCAAGACTTCTATTTGACTGAATCTGATCCAATCCGATTTTGAAACAAGGATCCCTATCAGATTTAATCCGAAGTAGAAATAAGAAGGACAATTAGATTGCTACCGATTCCGATTGGTTTGAATTAATTTTGATTGAGTCTACGGATTGGAAAGGATTGAAAGGTGAGTTCGGATTGGTTTCGGATTCATTCTAATTGAGGCCACGGATTGGAGAGGATTGAAAGGTGAATTCGGATACTGTTTCATATTAGAAAAGATTAAAAGGTGATTTCGGATTTGTACAAATTAAGGCCGCGGATTGGAAAGGATTGAAGGGTAATTTCGGATTGATTTCGGATTAATTCTGATTGGAGGGTACTTATTGAAAAGGATTGAAAGTAGTTCGGATTACCTTGGATTATGGTCATGGATTGAAAAGTGCGTTCGGATTAATTCGGATTAGGTTCAGGGATTGAAATAATTAGATTTTGAAATTGAAACGGATTGAAGTTGCTATTAATTACAGATTGAGAAGGATTAAAAGTCGTTCCAAATGATCTCGGATTCAGTCGGATTGGACATCGGATTGAGAAGGAATGAAAGTTTGTTCGTAGAGTGTCGCATTTATTCGGTTTGGTGTCGGATTCAATCAGGTTTATTCGGTTTGATGCCGGATTCATTCTGATTGAACTTTAAAAAGACTCAGGGATTAAAGAGCATTCAGAAGGATTAAAATATCTTTCCGGATGGGTCTCGAATTCATTTGGGCTGAATCGTGTGTTCGGATTTATTCGGATTGAAAAAATGGATCGAAAAGTGTCTTCGGATCGATGTCGGATTCATTCGGATTGAGGACCACGGATTGAAAGGAAATCTTCTGATTCATTGGGTTGAATTTGTAGTTGACGCTAGGATTAAAAATAATTTAAAACTTCCTTTGGATTAGATCGAAATGGAAGTATCTGATAGGAATTCCTTCCGAACCAATCCGATTCATTCCAGAATCGGTATCCGATCCAATCCGAGTTAATTCGAACCAACCCGAAAAATTCTACATGTAGTTCGATCCAAATCGCTCAAAAATCAATTCGACTCAATCCAGTTCAATCCGAATAAATCCGAACCAAATTTTCAATCCCAATAAATCCGAACCAAATTTTCAATCCGAATGAATCCAAACTCGGATTGACTCAAGACGATTTTCAATCCGAATGAATCCAATTGAATTCGAACTTAATCGGATTGAAAATTCAGTGTATATCAATCGGAGTTCGGACTGATTCGGATTCATTTGGATTAAAACTTTGGTTCCGATTGCTTCGTCTTGGAGTTCGGATTGAACTGGATTGAGTCGGATTAATTTTTTAACGATTTCGGTCAAACGAAATGTCGAACTTTTTTCGGATTGGTTCGAATTGACTAGGATTTGTTTTTCTGCACACTATAAGAATATCTTTGCTATAAGCCTCGAAGATGTTTAATTCTTCTGAAAATACAATTTGGTTAACCTAACTTTTTTCAAGGTCACTTTCTCACTTCCCTTTTAACTTTTCAGATATTCTTTATAATATTAAACTGAAACTTGCTCATTTTGAAGAAACTGAAGAGACTCAAAAAATAATAATAATAACAGTAAATAAAAAAAATTTCAACTTGCAATAAATTTGAGTCAGAATCTACTTATTCACAAAAAACGAAAAATCGCGAGAGGAGCGAGAGTCACGTCAGATGGCAGCACCAGCGTTCGTACGCCTGCGCTGTACAAGAGAGACGCCATTTACTTTCAGCGGTATATTTAAAATAAATTTGAGGTGCTTGAAGGAATTTTTTCGATCCAACAATTTAAATATTAATTTTTTTCTTGAAGAATTATCCATCTGTTTTTACCTATTAGTTTCACAATGATTTTATGAAAAAAACTTTTTTTTTTGCTTTTTACAAATTATTAAAATGTTAATGAGAAAAATCCAATTTTATTTTATATTAACAAGTTTATAAAATTATATTTATTTTATTATTTCTATTTTTAAGACACACAATGCTACTAATTGCATTAGTAAAATGATCAAAAATCAAATACTTGGTTCAAAATTTAACTACTGTTCAAAATTAATTTTGTTTTTGTTCAAAATTCATCACTTAAGTTGAAAATTCATACAATCTGGTTGAAAACTGAACTATTTTGTAGAAATTTTTTTATCTTTTTGACTTGAAACTTCAACAATTTGGTTGAAAATTACATTTTTGGTAATATAGAATGTACTTTAATATTTTAAAGATTTGATTCAGCTTTTATTTTCCTATTTTTTTTTAAATCACACCATTTTCCCTATTTTGAGAGAATTTCGGGCTACATTACCCTAAAGGGAAGTTATAATTCTTAATTCCTACATTACCGACATTAAGATTGTTCCACAGTGCGAAAGGTTCGTGTCTGTTATAATAAGTTTCTAGAATAAATTGGATGACGTCATCAAGAATGTTCTATTAAGGCCATGTGACGAGTGGGTCACGTGACCGGATTCCTACCTTACCGACACTTTTTTTATTTGTAAACTTATGTTCACACGAATAGCCACATCGAGTTGAAATTCTGGGATAATAAATAAGAAGCACTAAGAAATGCGGCTCTGGTCCTAAATTTTTATAATTATGAAAAAAAAAAATCTTGTGAATAATTTTTTTTTTTTTGCTTTTTTCGTAATTGTTAAAATTTAGGACCAGAGCCGCATTTCTTAGTGCTTCTTATTTATTATCCTAAATTTTCAACTCGATGTGGCTATTCGTGTGAACATAAGTTTACAAATAAAAAAAGTGTCGGTAAGGTAGGAAACCGATCACGTGACCCAATCGTCACATGGCCTTAACTTAGCAGGGACACGAACCACTTTTGATGTTTGTGCACGGTAAAACATTTTTCAACTTCAAAACCCCCTTAAGGGCTCTAAAAACCACTCTAGTTTCCGCCAGATTCATAATACATCTACAAGACTGCATTGTTTATTATAATATTTTAACAAAATAATCTAAAGGCGATTATACTGACCGGAAGATAGAGATTTTTTCAAAAAATATCCTTAGTTTTTTTTGTAATAGGAAATTGAGTCTTTTTTTGCGCCTGTAAAATGCAACTGTCCAGCTAAACTGTATGCCGGGCTGACTTGAAACTAGTCCGAGTAAATGCAGCCCGGCATATACAGTAGCTAGCGTGTTGCATTTTACAGGCGCAAAACACTCAATTTTCAATTACAAAAAAAAAATACAAGAACATTTTGCGAAATAATCTCCACGTCCTGGCCAGTATAAGTGCCTTTAGATAATGTGGGTAAAATATTACATCAAAAAATGCATTATTAAAGACGTATTATGGATCTGGCGAAAATCCGGGTAGTTTCAAGAGCCTTAAGATATTAACAGAAATTAATTTTCACTTCTGACTGACATTGATGGCGCTAGTTTCCAAAGTTTGAAATGTAATAATAGATGTTAAGCGTCAAGGAAACTCTGGTAGTTTCCGTAAGGGTGAAAATGCTGTATATATCTATAAAGTAACCCGAGCCCTTTATTGACGAAAATATCGCAGTTCACGTCGAGTGAAATAAATTTAACCTCTAGTCAGTGACAGGGAAATACGTTTCTGTTTCAATATTATGAAAGGGCATCAGTTCACTCTTGAACACTTAGTCAAACTTTCTCCAATATATGAACAGAGAAAGCCACCACTTTGTGGCTTTTCAAGCGAATATCGACCATATAGCTAAAAATGAAATCGCATTAGCGTCCACTCCATCTATCCTCCTCTACTTGATTTCGGGTTCAATGTTAATTACCGGTTTCAACTTTATAAAGTTTCCTCTCAATAAAAATTAATTTTACACTTTGAAAATCTACTTTTATGGACCAAAATCCTTATAATCGATAATATAATATAGAGTATACAACTAAATATTGGGGGTGAGTGAAAATTATAAAATTAAGGCTGTGACTATACCCACGCAAAGCCTTGAACGTTTTGCAAGTTTCATTGGACGAGCTGGACAAGGGATTTATTTTCCACCAATCCCAGGCCGGCGCCAGTTTTCGGCCATCTTTATTCAAGCGTAACTCTCGTAACTTTAGACCCTTGGTAAAATTAATCTAATCGCTTGATCTGTCGCAAAAAAATGTTCAAGTTGACATCGGCAAAAAGAAAAAAAAATTGAAATCGATTAACTTCTTCTGTTCTCTTTTGTTATTAAAAAAATTTAATCATTCTGATAATTCAATGAAAAATTCCTATTTAATCCAAAATTTGTTGAGTATCTCAAACCAGAAATTCCTTCAGCTGGAACCAAAGAAATATGTTATCAATTTGTTTTTTTCGAAAAAAATTTTTTCGTCATTTAGAGATTTTGGATTTTTTAATTTTTCTCACGATTATGGAACGTCTTAAACACTACGACAAACTTGTATTTCCGTAATAGCAAAATAATAAAATTTTTGTATAGTTTTAACTAAAGAACTTTCAGGTTCAATATAATTAAATTTTTTCCAAAAAAGGGTACATTTAGCTGAATCCAAAAAAAACATCTTTTTTGCACATTTCCAAAAAATTCGGAATTCAACCATTTTTTTTTTATTTTACAAATATTTGTTCACTTTTCAAATTACTTTACTACTTCAGATTATTTTTTAACAAAACAGTTAAATTTGTATGAAAATAATTTAATTTTCAACAAAATAGATGAATTTTTAACCAAATTGTTGAATTTTCAATCAAATACTTGAATTTTCTTCATAAAAAAATAAATTTTCAACCAAATAGTGAAATTTGAAACTAATTTGGTAGAAAATTAAACTATTCGGCTAAAAATTATCTTTTTTGTTAAAAAATTCATATTTTTGGTTTAAATTGAACGTTTGGTTAAAAATTAAAATACTTCTATGAAAATTTAACTTTATGGCAAAATATTTTTTGTTGAGAATTAGGCAATTTTTGCTTAATTTCACAATTTTATTATATTTTTTTAACCAAAAACTTGAATTTTCTACCTAAAACAACAAAATATATAAATTTTCAAATAAATTGCTTCTATCAAAAAAGACGAGTTTGTCTTTTTTGGTTCAAAATAATGAATGATAAATTTATTAATCACAAAATACGTGAATTTTTAACAAAAATGTTGAATTTTCAACTAAAAACAATCAATTTTCAACCAAAAATGGAACAGTAAAATATGTAGTTTAAAAAATCGATTTTCAACCAAAAAGAAACGATGAAAATTACATTGGGAAGAAGATTTTTTAACAAAATAGTTTAATCTTCAATCAAAAAAATTAATGTTCAACAAAATATTTCAACTTTTTGAAAAATTGGTAAATTTTCAACCAAAACGGTGTATTTTCAACAAATGAAATGAATTTTTATCAAACTTTGAACCAGAAAAATAAAACAAATTTAAACCAAAAAGACGAGTTTTCTGCAAAACTGTTGAATTTTCAATCAGTAAATATTAATTTTCAACCCAAAATCTGAATTTTCAACAAAATAAAAGTTTAATTTTCAACCAAGGAGATGAATCTTCAATAAGAAAAATTAATTTTTAACAAAGAAATTCGAATTTTGACCCAGAAATTAAATTTTTTAATTAATAAGTTAAGTTTTTACAGAGTTGAATTTTTTATTTTCAACAAAATAATTAAATTTTAAACAAAATAGTTCAATTTTTAACTAAATAGTTGAATTTTCAACTAAATTTTTGCAATTTTTCAATTTTTCAATTAAATTTTTCAACCAATGAGATAAGTTTTAAGAAAATATTCATATTTTCAATTAAAAAGTTGAACTTTCAACGGAATAATACATTTTTTTAACAAAATATTTAAATTTTCAATCAATAATTGAATTTGCTAACATAGAACGATGAATTCTTAATAAAAAATATAATCGTTGATATTTCTAGCATAAAAAAGGTAATTTTTAAACCAAAAATGAGAAAGTTAAATTTTTAGTGAAAAAATGAATTTTCAATAAAAAAACTAATTTTCAACAATATAGTTAAATTTTCAGCCGAAGAGATCAATTATTTTCAACTAAAATTATAAATCTTCAATCAAAAAAAGGCATTTTTAACCACAGAGTGGAATTTTTAACTGAAAAGATGAATTTCCAGTCAAGAGAAATATTTTTTTAAAAAAAGCACATGAATTTTCTGAAAATATTCGAATTTTGAATTAAAAAACAAAAATTTGCAAGAAAAAATATAAAAGTTAATTTTCAATGGAATAATTAATTTTTAAATGAAAAATCTAATTTTTAACCAATTTTAGTGCAATATTCAACCAAAGAGATGAATCTGTAATTGAAAAAATAAATTTTTCATAAAGTTGTTTAACTTTTAACCAAAAATACCAATTTTCACCCAAATAAAGAATTGTCTATAAAAGAATTGGATTTTCCAACGGCCAATATTAATTTTCTACAACAAAAATAAATTTACAATATAATTTAAATAATGAAGAAATAATAATAATTTTCAATAATTCTGTCAAATATCCAGTTTTCGAAAAAAATGGAACAGTTAAAATTTCATTAAAAAAATTAATTTTCAAGAAAAAAACTATTTTTTAACAAATTAGTATAATATTTAACCAAAGGGATGAATTTTCAGTTAAAATGTTGAATCCGCAATTTAAAAAAATAAATTTTCAACAAACTGCATAAATTTTCCACTAAAAAAGGTAAACTTTCAACCAAAAATGAGAAAGTTAAATTTTTGGTAAAAAATTATTTTTCAATAATAAAAAAAAATAATAATTTTCAACAAATCAGTCAAATTTTCAGTTTTCGAAAAAAAAAGTAACAGTTACACTTTCAGTACAAAAAATTTTTTACAAGATAAAAAAACTAATTTTTACCAAATTAGTATAATATTTAACCAAAGGGATGAATTTTCAGCTAAAATGTTGATTCCGCAATTTAAAAAAATAAATTTTCAATAAATTCCTTCGACTTTTACAAAAAATACAAATTTTCACCCAAAAAACAAATTCTCTATAAAAAAGTTGAATTTCCGAATTGCAAATATTAATTTTCTACCAAAAAAATAAATTTACAATATAATAGTTTATGTCTTAAAAAAAAAATGAATTTCTAACAAAGTGGTTCAAATTTTAACCCAGGAGTTGAATTTTTAAACCAAAAGGATGAATTGTCAACAAAATACATAAATTTTCAACTAAAAAAGGTAAACTTTCAACCAAAAAGAGAACGTTAAATTTTTGGTAAAAAATTAATTTTCAATATTAAAAAAAAACTAATTTTTAACAAATTTATCAAATTTTCAGTTTTCGAAAAAATCAAACAGATTTTCAGTAAAAAAATTAATTTAAAAAAAAACTAATTTTTAACAAATTAGTTTAATATTTATCAAAGGGAGGAATTTTCAACTAAAATTATAAATCCGTAAATAAAAAAAAAATCAATGAAGTCGTTTGAGCTAGGAGACGAATTTTCTGTAAATTAGTTGAATTTTCTACCTAAAAATATGAATTTTTGACAAAAAACTTTACATTGAAGCCAAAAAGTAACGTTTTTAACCAAAAAAGGTTACATTTCTAAGAAAGTAGATGCATTTTTTGAATGAAGAAGATAACTTTTCAACCAAATTGATGATTTTTCAATTAAATATAACAATTATTATTATTATTATTTATATTATAATATAAATAATAATAATAATTGTTATATTCAATTTTTTAATTTTATTATTTATATTATAATTATAATTATAATTACAATTATTATTATTATTTTATTATAATTATTATTGTAATTATTAACTGAAAATATAAGGGAAACCTCCCTACGGTGGATAATCATTAATTAAGTGAACAAATGAAAGAAGAAAATTAATTCAAATTTTATTAAGGTGTAAAATGCCTAATAAATAAATTAAATAAATTATTTTACATGCATTAGTATTTTTAAATTTAAATTATTATCATTTAAATAAATTAGTATTTTTCCACTCTTGGTTGCTCTATCCATTGTAGGGGGGTTCCCCTAATCGCCAGGTGGAAGCAACCTCAAAAAAGAATATTGTATCAGGCTGGCCACAACACTTAATTAAAAAAATTCCCTAGCTTTTTCCTGGCCGATTTTTCATTTTCCCTATCTTTTCCTGAATTTTCCCTGATCTACAGCCTCCCTGAGATTGAGACATTTAAAAAAAATTGAAATAAAAAAAATATAATTGAATTATAGAATGTAGGTGGCAATCTCGGTGGCAATCAAGTTCTAGATGAAAGGGTTCAATTTATTTTCTTTATTCAATAATTATTTTTCATTTCAGCTGCCACGGCTCCGACTAACGATGCCAGCAAAAATCAAACACCTCCCACACTGCTTTCGAGTCTGAGGAGTGTTTTGTTTGTAATTGGAACAGTGGTGGTAGGATTTGCAGCTGTCTGCAATTCGCTCACATGGTAAGAATTTTTTTAAACAATTATTTTTTTAAGTAGAAGGTGCACATAAATTAAAATACATTTTTTTTAGGCATCTACAGAGGTTTTGGGGTGCCTCGGGTGACTTTTGGCAAGCCCAGTGGGACAAAATTTTAGACAAGTTGGGAGACGATCCCGCAACGTTATGGGTGTTCGGTAAGAAATAAATAAATTGTTATTTTTCATTTTTCCTTGTGAAGAAAATTTCTACAGGAAAGTACAACATTTCTACGACAATAAATTAAAAGTTTCTACAATTCGGAAAATTTTAGGGGAGAGTTGTCCTAAGTCGGCACTTTGGGCTAAGCCGGCACTCTCGCGTTCCTCAAATATGGCACGCGTGTCGGCTTAATCATTTCATCGTATGTCAGGTTTTTTATACACAGACGTAATTTACGCTGAAAATCGTTACTTTACTTCTTGTTTGACATTTTGAGCGTTTTTTAAAAATTATTTTTAATAAATTTTTCGTGCAAACGGAATTCCATTTTCTTCCATTCTTGTGAAGCAGCTACTAAATATTCTGAAAAGGATTAGTTTCGTGTGCGTGATAGCATGAGATGTGTAAACATTCGTAGTGGTCCTCAGTCGGCACCAAACAGGTCGTCCTGAGTCGGCACCTTTTTTGTTGTTGCTTTCGTTGTTATTTGTGTGTTATTTTATTTGGTTGTGTCTCAATTCCATGTCACTCGACTCTTGTTTTTTAGTTTGGTTGTCTTTTGACTGCATGTTACTTGTCTCTGGTAGATGTCCATCCTATAAATGAAGTTTGACAACATTCTGCATGTTTTTCCATTTTAAATGACTTCAATTTTTCCCTTTTCCTCCTAAAAATTACATAAACTGCCCTGTCTCTTGCATTTGGGCGCAAAAAATTATGTGCCGACTCAGATTCTGATGGTGCCGGCTTAGGACGACCATTTTAAGAAATGGCAATAAATAGCAAAAGACAATGAAGCACCATTCAACCCTGTTTACCCTCTGCTTTCGACAAAAACTCTTACTGTGCCGACTTAGGACAACTCTTCCCAATAACATTTTATCAATATTTTTTTAAACTTTTTTGTAAAAATCTACAAGGCATTACAGAAAACTGCAAAATTCACATTTTTAATTTGGGTGTTTGACGTCATAAAAACACTTTTAATTTTACTTACTTTATTGTGGAAAATTGTAAATCATTACAAAAAAAAAGTTAAAATATTGGACAAAGAGTTAAAAATATTTCAGTGTATTTTTGAAAATTCCAAGGAATTTTTGAGTTTGAAAAAATGTCCAGAGATTTCAAAAGAATTAAAATATTTCACCTTTGTTTTTAATTCCAAGGAATTATTATTAATTATTATTAATTAATTTTGAGGGATTGAAATATTTTAGAAAATTGAAAAAGATTCCATGGAATTTTTTATTAATTTCAATAATTTAAAGAGAGTTCAAAGCGTTATAAATCTTTTAGGGCATTTTAAAAGATTTGAAATATTTTAGGGAATTTTGGAAGATTCCAAGGATTTTTTTATTGTTTTCAGTAAATTAATGGTATTTTCAAAGATTTGAATAATTCTAAGGGAATTTTAAAGTATTCCATGGAATTTTTAATTAATTTCGATAATTTGAAGAGATGTCAAAGCGTTTAAAATATTTGAGGGTATTTTGAAAGATTTGAAATATTTTAAGGAATTTTAAAAGATTCAGATGATTTGAAGGGAATTAAAAAGAATTTCAAAGAATTTTCAATTGAGTTGAAAATTCAAAAAAAAATATCAAAACATAACCTAGAAAATGCATCATTGAGACAATAATCAACTTTAAAGCCGTTTACGCAATATTCGTTTCTCACAATTGCACAATATAATTTTGTGACGTCACCAGGACTCTTGGAGAACATTATAGAAACTTAGCTCGGACGTGAACCACTTAATCTGCTTAACGGTCTCGAAGTCGGCAAGGTAGGAATTTTGGTAAATCTATTGAAAATAACTGAAAATAATTTTTCAGGATCTATGGGTTTAACTTTTATTGTATACTGGATCTTCGGAGGGATTTATACGATCCTGGATATAACAAACAAACCAGCCGCTTTGCGCCGGTACAAAATCCAGCCAGGAACCAACGAGCCTGTCGATTCTAAGGAACTCTGCAAAGTAATAGCTCAAGTGCTTTTCAATCAGCTCATCGTGGGTCTCCCATTAGCATATGCTAGTTACCATTTGATGGAATGGCGTGGCTATCCCTCTGTTCGAGAACTTCCAACTTTCCATTGGGTCTTGGCCGAAATAGCCATACACATCCTTTTCGAAGAAATTGGATTTTATTATTCTCACAGGTATTATTCTTTAAAAAACTGATCGAAAAAATCTGAGACTTTGCCAAATAGTGCTTCAGAATCTCAGCTTTAAAATGACCCCAGAAACTTAAAAAAGTATGAAGTGGTTCAAAAGTTATTACTGTCAATCTCGAATCATCAAAGATGTTAGCCTCTTGATCGTGACTATAGATTGACAGTAATAACTTTTGAACCACCTGATATTTTTCAAAGTTTTAGGGGTCCTTTTGAAGCTGAGATTCTGCAGTACCATTTCATAAATTTTCAAGTTTTTCCCATCAGGTTTCTCAACTGGGGAGCAGTTTGAAGTTGAGGGGGGGAAATGAGGCGAGTAGTCTACTATTCTCTTACGGATGGATGGATGAAAAATTGAAATTTTTTTCAGATTATTGCACAGCAGACATCTGTACAAGTACATTCATAAGCAGCACCACCAATGGACAGCGCCGGTGGCTGTGACAGCGATATACTGCCATCCTCTCGAGCACATCGGTTCCAATTTAATCCCTCCATTTTTGGGTGTCTTTATAGTAGGATCTCATGTGGCCACAGCCTGGCTCTGGTTTTCACTCGCCATTCTTTCAACGCTCAACGCTCATTCGGGATATCATCTGCCATTCTTCCCGTCGCCCGAGGCACACGATTTTCATCACTTGAAGTAAGTGCTACAAAGGATGTGTCCCCATCCTTTACCACCATATCCCCTATCAAAAAAATATTCTATTGAAGAAATCTTGGACACATCTCTTACTTGACCTTGAAGTATTGGCTTCTTTATCACTTTTTTTGTTCACTATTTGCTGCTTTTTGACCATCCTTAAGCCATCCTTAAACATGCTCTTCTACATCTCTAATTTTTGTACCCTTTGTCCTTTCCATCTCTCCACTCATCATTTTTCCCTTTCCTCATCCTACCACTTCTATTTACTTTTCTTCCTTAATATTGTATATTTTATTTTCACGTCTTACCATCTCTTTGCATATTCTTCACGTCTTTAAAATCTTCCACTTCTTCATTGTTACTTGTATGTAATTTTATATTTCATATTCCTCACTCCTTAAAAATCTGTCTCTTTTTCTTCCCTTTTCTTCAACGAATTTATCATCAGCCCATCCACTAACTTCTTTCTGTATCCCATTTTTCCTCTCTTGTATGTCTTATTGTTCATAAGACTCCTGAATCCACCTCTTTAAAGTATTTTCCTAACTTTTTCCCCTAAATTTTTCCTTAGCCCTTTCCTCTCCTTTCCTTCTACGATTCTACATTCATCCCATCCACATGCTTCTTTCTGTACCCCATTTTTTTTCTACAATATTTCTCTTCTTCCACTTCATCCACTCCTTCCTCCTAACCTCATCTTTCTATTCATTTTCTTGATACTCTTCTCTTTTGCTGGGACCTATTAAAAAATATTACATACTTATTTCCTATATTATAATTTTCGTTCATTTTATTCCTTCTCTCCTCCTCTTTAATACTGATGCTAATTTTCATTTCAAATAACTGTACAAATACTCCTCCCTCTCCACCTTATCTACCTCTTCGATTATTTTTCATCATTATCTTCTTTTTTCATACTTCTTTTATCCCATTCTGATGTTATTTTTTTGTATTCTTCCATTCTTCTACTCCTTTATCTCCACTTAATCTCCCTCCATTTTTTCTTTCTCTGTCACCATATAATCATTACTCTTCCATATTCATATTCCTTATTTCTTCTTCCATTCGTCTCCTTTATCTTCACCTTTTCACTGCTACCTTTTTTCTTATCACACTCTTTTTTCCTAAATCTATCAAAAAGATTCACATTCCTTTCTTGTAGATGAATTTCCAATAATAACGGCTTTCTCTCTTCTTCCTTAATATCTTTCCCCTTTTAATTTTCATTGATAGTGTTGTACTTCTACCTCTGAAACTCAACTTCATTTTCTGCTCTCTCTATTGTAATTATTATTATAGATTTCTATATTCCTAAATTCTTTTCCGATTATTCTCTTTCCAATCATTCCCTTAATACTTTTCCATACCTTCTTCACCTCTTCACTACCATACATTTCTGTATCCTACCTTTCTTTTTGCCAACTCTATTAAGAAATAATCCAAATTTCTTTCTTTTATAATTCCGATTCATGTTTTTTTCTCTCTTCTTCCTTAACAACTTTCCGTTTTTAGTTTGCATTACCTATATAAGTACTTCTTTCTTTTAAAGTCATCTTCCTCTTCCTTTTCTACTGACATCATTACATCTCATACATTTTTTTCTCCTATAACTTCTCTTTTTTCTCTTTCTTTTCCCCTTTTCATGTGAAATACCTTATAATCACTCTAAAATTTTCTGTAACACTCCTTCCTTTCCACCTCATTTTCTCCTTAGATTATTTCTGAATATCCTTTGAATCTTTCCTTTAGCACTTTTGCTTACCTGCAATAATTTTTAAAAAGTATTTTATCTAACTTTTTTCAGCTACTCTTTCCCTTGGTCATTTTTGTCCCTTCCTAAATCTCTTACTAAATATACCATACTTCTTCTATCTCATTCTAATTTTATTTTCTTGTATTCCTTCCTTTTCCGACTCCTTCCTCTGAACCTAATCTTCCTCTATTTCTTCTTCTACTATTTTCTTACGTGTTTATACTTATAATTCCTTCTTCTATTATTTTTCTCCAAATTGTTCCCTTAACACTTTCTGATACCTTCCTCACCTTTTCACTGCTACATTTCTTCCTATCATACCTCTTTTTCCTTAATCCATTACAAAATATTCCACATTTCCTCATTCTAGTAAAATTTCCATTCATCCACACTTTCCCTCCTCTGCTTTAATACCAGGCTACTTTTAATTTCTATTAACTTTCTTTCTTCAATTTAATTTCTTTAACATCTTTCTCATCTTCTCTTTCTATTAAAAGTATCTTTCTCCATAAATTTGTATATTCTTCAATTTTTCTACAATTATTTTCCTTCCAATCGTCTCCTTAACACTCTTTCATACCCTCCTTAACACTTCACTACCATATATTTTTGTATCTCACCCTTCTTATTCATAAGTCTATCAAAAAATATTCCACATTTCTTTCTTCTATTACAATTTCCATTTATGTCCTCTTTTTCTGCTCTTCCTCATTATCTTTCCATTCTTAGTTTCCATTGACTATTCAAGTACTCCTTCCTCTCAACGTCATTTTCCCCCTTTTTCTTATTATAATCATTGCTTCATGTAAATTTTTGTTTCTCACTTCTTCAAAATCTTCCTCTTTTTCCTTCTCTTTTCTTCTAGGAATTTATCTTCTTTATCCAATCCACTAACTTCTTTCTATACCCCATTTTCTTACTCTTTTTCTCTCCTATAACCTACAGTTTATCAAACCTACGTTTTTCCATTGCCTTTTCCATCTTTTCCTATAATCCTTAATTCCCTCTTCTTTTTTCTTACCCCTTATCTCTTCTTCCTAGACTTTTTAAAAAATATTCTGCACTTCCATTCTGTATCATATCCCTTATGGTATTCCTACCTTCTTTCCTCTTCTATTGTACCTTTTGCCACTTTTCATTTTAATTAGAAATAACTCTATAAGTACTCCTTCCTCTCCACCATATCTTTTTTTCGATTATTTTTCATCATCTTTTTTTCCATACTTTTATCCTATGCTGAGGTTATGTTTTGGTATTCCTCCATTTTTTAATTTTTCTGCTTTTATTTTACTTTTAGTGGTTTCCTTAACAGTTTTTCATACCTTTTCCACATTTTCGCTACCATCTTATACTTTTTTTAATCATTCCCTTAATACTTCTTTATAATTTCTAAGCTTTTCCACTTTTACCTTTTTTCTTACCCGTCCTATATTTTTTCAAGATTATTTTACTTCCTCTTCTCATTTCCCTAAATAAACTTGCCACTCTTTATTTCGAATAACTACACAATTACCCTCCTATTTGAAATCTCCTCACTTCACCTATTCTACCTACATTTCAAAAAAATATAAACAACTTTTTTTTCTCCTTCTCTCCTTTCCTCCGAAAACTTTTTTCCTTCTATAATCGACTCAATTATAAAAATTTTGAGATTCAGCCAGTACCCTTTATCAGGCCTTTATCAGACCCTTTATCAGGATGGATAATTAGTTCTGAATTTTGAGACGGCATGGTTGAATATTTTTGTCTAATTTTGTGCATACATAATCTACATAATCATATCTCGAAGCACACAGAGCCAGTTTTTCGATAAAATTTTGATATTTTGTTTAATAATCAAAAAAGTAAGAACAGTGGCAGTGACGCTCAGTGTTAGCTGTCTATGCATTTTCGCCGTCTGCCTATGGACCCTTGTCAAACGCCAGGAGGCAGACACCCCGGAGCGAGTCGAATTAACCGGAACGAATGGCCCTTACATTTTATGATATTAAGGCTGGTTAGAAAAGCTGACATCATTAAATCATGGATCAATTTAATTTTAAATATCAGAATTAATTTATGCATATAATTGCAAAAAAGTAAAAAAAATTATGAAAATCGATTGATATTTGCAGGAATAATGGAAATCTGTAGGTAATAAATAACTTCTGTGCATATAAAGTGTTAATTTTTTAGTAAATGGATGCAGCAGATTCAGAAAACATGAAAAATGTATCCTTTTGAGTTCAGTCGACCTGGAGCCTACAATATTCAACCGATTTGTTCAAAAAATTCTGAATTAACTGAAATTTATGGAAATCAGACTGAAAAGATAACAACTTTTTCCCTAATCTAAATATTTGAAGAGTGGATTTCTGGAAGAATGCAAACACCATTTTTAAAAAGCTGTAGGAGAATCAAAAACGTTCTCTAAAATAAAATTTGTATTTGAGGTTCATGGAATTTCCATTCATGTCAGTTGATTCAGAAATTTCTAAATAAATCGGTTCAATATTGTAGGCTCCAGGTCAACTGAACTTTTCAAAATTATACATTTTTCATATTTTCTGAATATGCTGCATCCATTCACTTAAAAATGAAGAGTTTATATGCAAAGAAGTTATTTATTACCGGCCGTAATCTCATAACAATGTGTGGATCATTCGTTCCGGCTATTTCGACTCGCTCCGGGGTGCCCGCCTTCTGACGTTTAACAAGGGTCCATAGGCACACGGCGAAAACGCAGAGACAGATAACACTGAGCGTCACTGCTATTGTTCTTACGTTTTTGATTATTAAACAAAATATAAACATTTTATCAAAAAATCGGCTCTGTGTGCTTCTATATATGATTATGTAGATGAGGTATGCAAAAAATTACACAAAAATATTCGACCGTGTCGCTTTAGAATTCAAAACTGATTACCCATTCTAATAAAGAGCCTTAACTGAACGGTTATGCAGTTGCGACTGTAGTGACCACATAGTGACCGTTCCGTTCACTCAGACGGCTATGGTATATTTTCATCCTTTCTCACATTTATTTACATTTTCTCGTAGAAATTAATACTCTTTTATTTTTCTGCATATTCATATTTATGTATTTTCATTTATTAATATATGTTAAAAAATTCAGAATTAAAATGTGTGCGGCAAGCCGAAGTGCAACATTGTGCGCCGGGGTGCCGCACCCATCTTTTAATTTGTAATTTTTTAACACATGAATAAATGTAAATAAATAAATAGAAATGTGTAAAAAGACAAAAAAAAGTGTTGAGTTCTATGTGGCATTGTGAATAAATCTAAAAAAGAATGCCGTTCAGTCCACTGGGACCTAAACTAGGGACTAGGGTAAACATGCTCAAATCGGGGAAATTCCCTCCGGGAACACCTGTTCCACGTCCACCTCTCTTTCTCCTAGAGAGCGGGAGAGGTGGTAGACGCATGCGCGTAGTAGACGCATGCGCGTAGTAGACGCATGCGCGTGGTAGACGCGTACGTCACAGAGGAAAGATTCTCGCAAGCGTTCACCACCACTCCCGCTCTCTAGGAGAAAGAGAGGTGGACGCGGAACAGGTGTTCCCGAAGCGAATTTCCCCGAGTTGAGCATGTCTACCCTAGTCCCTAGTTTAGGTCCCAGTGGAGTGAAAGATGACTATGTGGTCGCTTTACGGTCAGGCAATGGTCCTCGACGGTCCGCTAGGGACGGTAAATTTCGGTAACAGAAATCTTAGATTAGGAGCGCCCCAACTTTTGTAGAATTATGTCCAACAACTAAAGTGTCATAATTTAACAATTTATCACTGAATATTCATCAATCTTTTTTTCAGATTCAATCAGTGCTTTGGAGTCCTAGGAGTCCTCGATCGTTTGCACGGGACTGACACGCAATTCCGCAATTCCAGAGCCTACGCACGACACATAATGATGCTCAGTCTAATTCCGCCAAGAGAAGCCTTTCCCGAGGAAGTGAAATATAAATCAAAATAAAATGAACCCGAGGCTCCTGAATTTTACGAAACAAAAATTCCGAAACCTTCCTGAACTATTCTGAGGGAGGCATCGAATTGCAGAAAATTCTCAAACTCTGGATCAGTTGGAATCCGCAGATCAGGTCTCTAATCCTGAAAACTGAACAAAAAATTTGAAATGACTTTCTGGATTTTTAATTCATCTCAAGAATCTGAGGCACCAGGAAAAAAGTCTCTTGAGAAGGAAAAAAATTTCGCATTAGTAGTCGATTTTTTTTAGTAATCGAGAAAGGAGGATCTAGATTAAGTACAGACTTCACGATATGAATTTTAGGTGCAAACGAACGTTTTCATTTATACGTACTTGCACGACTGTGGAGCACATGTGATACGTTATACATTTGCGACTGCGTCATTTTCATTAATTTTTTCACGACGTTACTCACTAAGCTTGCGCCTTCTGTAACAGGGTGGCTGAAAAAAATTCATTTTCAAAATTCCCTGACTTTTCCCTGGGGGAACTGGCGAAAAATAAGGTTGCGCAATTGCCTAACCGTGAGGTGGCCACGCAGTGGCCGTTCTGCTCAGTGGGCCCGCTAGGGAATATTTTTATCTTTTTTAGATTTGTTCACATTTTCACATAGAACTCAACATTCTTTTGAAGATATTTTGATCTTCTTACACATTTATAAAGATGTATACGCAACCCGATGCACAATATTGCGCAACCCTATGAACAATATTGCGCAACCCAATGCACAATATTGCGCATCGGGTTGCCGCACATAGCTTTTAATTCTCAATTTCATAACAAACGAATTATTAAAAATAAATATAAATGTGTAAACAGATAAAAAAAAGTCTTGAATTCTATGTAAAAATGTGAATAAATGTTAAAAAAGAGGAAAATATGCTCTAGCGAGTGCAGTGAACGGAACGGTTACGCAATCGCCTGACCGTAAAGTGACCATATAGTGACTGGCATGCACACTGGACCCACTGGGGCATATTTTTTATCATTTTTTACATTTATTTACAATTGCACATAGAACTCAACGCTCTTTTCAAAATTTCAAAATTAATAAAAAACTTATTGATTGAAATCTATTTAAAACATCCTAGATATTTAAAATCCTTTGAAATTTTTTGAAACCCCGGGACATTCGTTAAAATTTGAAAACTTCTTGGAATTTTGAAAAACACCAAAAATCTTTGATATTTTTTGAAATCCCTCCAAATTATTGAAATCAATTGAAAATTTCTTCAAATCTTTCAAAATACTCTAAAATATTTCAAATCCTTTGAAATCTTTTAATTATTTTTGACAATTTCAAAATCCCTGAAATTCCCTGAAAAAAATTTCCCGGACGTGCAACCACCCTGTGTAATCAATTTTCAATTTTAATGCACAATTATTTTTTTCAGATTTCCTGGAATCTGGAAATCTGAGAAAAAGCGGATAAATTATAAGACTCTTTTTTTCTAGAGCAAAAGGCTTAGAAAATTTCAGGTCTGAAACAGAAAATCTAAAATCAGTCCTCTTAATTTCTAATTTACAAACTCAGCTATTTTTTTTTTAAATTGCCTAATTTGATAAATAAAAGAACGAAATTCTGTTTCAAGCTTGAGAGAAGTTGATAATTATTAATTTTTATAAATCAATCAACACTTTTTTGAGATCTTATTTAATCATTCAAGCCCAACTATATTTCCAAGTCGAAAAACGAAACAAAAAAAGGAAGATCGCATCACACAACTATTTTTATATTTAAAAAACCTTTGTTACACACATATAGCGAAAAAAAAATCGCATCTCAATGTGTAGATTGTAGTCAATGTAAACGTAATCTTTCACTTAGAGAGAAGGATAAAGAAGAACCAAGTTAGTAAAATCGAATGGGAATCGATTTTAAGGATAAGAAATTAAAAATAGTTTTTTGTCGATGGAATGATGGTTTTTGACCTACTAGTCTAAACCATGATGATTATAAACCGAAATCTTTAGGTGTAAAAAAAATTCCTCTCTAGCTTCACCGGGATTCGAACCCACGCCTACAAACCAAACACATTCTGTTACTGTTCTAGATCAAAAGAGAAACTGTGTTCTATAACAGTTGTTACAAAATGGTGACGGAACTTTTCTAGAACAAAAAGGTAACAGTGTTCTAGAAAACTGTGACAAATTGTGACTGAACTGTTCTAGAATCTAGAACTATGTGACAGCACTTTTCCATAACATTTGTTTCAAGTTTGTTCTAGAACTGTACCGTAATAGTGTTACATTGAAATTCTAGAACCCTGTTACAAGTGTGTTCTGTAACGAATTAGGAACAAAGTTCTTCCAGAACAGTCGTTACGTAATTATTCTAGAACTGACCAATCACAGACGTTCTATAATATTTGTTCCAAGTTTGTTCTAGAACTGTGCCGTAATAGTGTTATATCATAGTTCTAGAACCCTGTTACAAGCTTGTTCTAGAGAGAGTTAGGAACAAAGATTAATATCTGTTCCAGAACAGTTGCTACGTAATTGTTCTAGAACTGATCAATACAGACGTTCTGTAACATTAGTTCCAAATTCAATCTAGAGTTGTTCCATAACGGTGTTATGTCAACATGCTAGAACTGTGTTACGAATGTGTTCTGGAATAAATCAAAAACGGAAATTAGGATCGATTACTGAAAAGTTCTAGCACTAAAGAATCACAGACGATTTTCATTATTGTCTATAATATTATTATAAATTATTGTCTCAGGCTTAAGGTGGTTACAACACTGTTCTAGAACAAAAAGGTAACAGGCTTCTAGAAAACTGTGACAAATTATGACTGAACTGTTCTAGAACTATGTGATAGTACTGTTTTATAACAGTTGCTATGGAATTTTTCGAGAACAAACCGATCATAGACGTTCTGTAACATTTGTTCCAAGTTTGTTCTAGAACTGTACCGTAATAGTGTTATATCGAAGTTCTAGAATACTGTTACAAGCGTGTTCTAGGAAGAGTTAAGAACAAAGATTAATAACTGTTCTAGAGAGAGTTAGGAACAGAGATTACTAACTGTTCCAGGACAGTTGTTACGTAATTGTTCTGGAACTGACCAATAATAGACGTTCTGTAAAATTTGTTCCAACTTCAATCTAGAATTGTTCTGTAACGGTGTTATGTCAGCGTGCTAGAACTATGTTACAAATGTGTTCTGGAATAAATCAAAAACGGAAATTAGAATTTTTTACTGAACAGTTGTTACTGAAATGTTCTAGTATTAACGAATCACAGACGATCTTCATTATTGTCTATAATATTATCATAAATTAATATCTCAGGCTTAAGGTGGTTACAACACTATTCTAGAACAAAAAGCTTCTAGAAAACTGTGACAAATTGTGATTGAAATGTTCTAGAACTATGTGATGGGACTGTTCTATAATAGTTTCTATGGAATTGCTGGAGAACAAACCGATCACAGACGTTCTATAATATTTGTTCAGAGTTTGTTCTAGAACTCCACCATAATAGTGTTATATTAAAGTTCTAGAACCCTGTTACTAGCTCTTTCTGGAAAGAGTTAGGAATAAAGATTAATAACTGTTCCAGAACAGTTGCTACGTGATTGTTCTAGAACTAAACAATAAAAGACGTTCTGTAACATTTGTTCCAACTTCAATCTAGAATTGTTCTATAACGGTGTTATGCCAACGTGCTAGAACTGTGTTACAAATGTGTTCTGGAATAAATCGAAAATGGAAATTAGGATCTGTTACTGAACCGTTGTTACTGGAATGTTCTAGTATTAACGAAGTACAGACGATCTTCATTATTGTCTATAATATTATCATAAATTAATATCTCAGGCTTAAGGTGGTTACAACACTATTCTAGAACAAAAAGCTTCTAGAAAACTGTGACAAATTGTGATTGAAATGTTCTAGAACTATGTGATGGGACTGTTCTATGATAGTTTCTATGGAATTGTTGGAGAACAAACCGATCACAGACGTTCTATAATATTTGTTCATAGTTTGTTCTAGAACTCCACCATAATAGTGTTATATTAAAGTTCTAGAACCCTGTTACTAGCTCTTTCTGGAATAAGTTAGGAACAACGATTAATAACTGTTCCAGAACAGTTACTACATGGTTGTTCTAGAACTAAACAATAACAGACGTTCTGTAACATTTGTTCCAACTTCAATCTAGAATTGTTCTGTAACGGTGTTATATAAACGTGCTAGAACGTTCCATAACATTTGTTCATAGTTTGTTCTAGAACTGTACCGTAAAAGTGTTATATCGAAGTTATAGAACCCTGTTACAAGTGTGTTCCAGAACGAATTAGGAATAAAGATTAATAACTGTTTTAGAACAGTTGTTCCGTAATTGTTCTAGAACTGACCAATCACAGACGTTCTATAACATTTGTTACAGATTTGTCACGTAAAATTTGTAATTGAGTTCTATAATTATTCTAGAAATATTACAGATCTGTTGTCACAGCGTTCTAATTCTGTTACAGATTTCTTACGTAAAATTTGTAATTGCGTTCTAGAATTGTTCTAGAAATGTTCCAGATCGGATTTCACAGCGTTCTAGATCTGTTGAAGATTTTTTACACAACATTTACAATTGAGTTCTAGAATTGTTCTAGAAATGTTACATATCACTTATCACAGTGTTCTAATTCTATTACACATTTGTTACATAAAATTTGTAATTCAGTTCTATAATTGTTCTAGAAATATTACAGACCTGTTGTCACAGCGTTCTAGTTCTGTCACAGATTTGTTACGTGAAATTTGTAAATGAGTTCTAGAATTGTTCTAGAAATATCACAGATCTGTTGTCACAGCGTTCTAATTCATTTGTGAATTCATTTGTGAATGAGTTCTAGAATTGTTCTAGAAATATTACAGATCGTGTGTCACAGAGTTCTAGAACTTTTACAAATTTTTTCTAGCGTATGTTCTAGAACAGTTACAGATATTTTCTGTAACCATGTTTGCTGGGTACAAACGACCGGTCTGGTGCTCTAACGTAGTGGGTTAGAGCACCAGACTGGCAACCTTGTAGGCCTGGGTTCGAATCCTGGCGGAACTGAAGAGGAATTTTTTCACAGCTAAAAATAATTACAATTTTTTTAGACTAGTAGGTCTATTAGGTCCAAACAAAAAACTATTTCACTACTTTAGTCGACATAAAAACTCAGAAATTAGGAATAATTGATAACATCGACACCAATTATTCAATAAAAAATGTAAGGATTTTAAAAAAATCTGATTTAATTGAAAAACTGGTCATATCTTTCAAAAACTGATACGCTTTAAAACCAAGTTTTTTTCTACTTTCTTCTACGAAAAAATTAAATCTGTTCCTTCGACATAACGAATGTTTCAAGGCTCCAATTTTTTGAAAGTAAACAAAATTTCTTCGTCACTCGAGAGAGAATTAAGAGATCATTTCACGATGTTCGTGATTAAAAATATAATCGCCAGCGACACTGCGTTTATGTATGCGAAGAGCTTATTAATAAAATCGATAAAAATTTTCAGGGTTTTTACAAAATCCCAATTTCGAAATTCCCTGAGTTTTTTCTGACCAATTATTATAAACAATTATTTTTATTAACAATTATTTTAAACAATTTTAGTGACAAGATGCATACGGATTTTTATAAGGGTAATAAGAAATAATAATAATAATAATAATAATAATAATAAATATTAAAATACATTGAATTTCAACCGAATTGTTGAGTTTTGAGTTTAAACAAATTTTTTGAATCAGAAATGGAAAAATACAATTTTCTGTTTAAATCATTGATTTTCCACCAAAAAAAATGGAATTTTCAACAAAATAGTTTTTTCAACTAAGTAAGAATTTTCTACCAAAATACAACATTTTCAAAAAATACATGAATTTTCAACTGAAAAAGATTAATTTTTAACAAAATTGTTAAATTTTCAATTAAAGAAATACAATTTTAACCAAAAAGAAGTTTAAGCTAATAAGATCAATTTTCATCAACAAAAATTTCAACCAAAAGAATGAATTTTTAACAGAAAATAGAATAGTTAAATTTTCAGTAAAAAAATAAATAAATAAAAAAAATCAATTTTCAACGAAATGGTTGAATTTTCAATCAAATACATGAATCTTCAAACGAGAAGATTAAATTTCTATCAAAATGATCGAATTTTCACGAAAAATAAATTTGTAACTGAAGTAATGAATCTCCAACCAAAAAAAATTAATTTTTGACCAAATAAGGCAAATTTTTAATGAAATACATTAATTTTTCAAATGAAAATAATTCTTAAACAAAAAAAAATAGTTAAATTTTCAGTTAGAAAAAAAAAGAAAAAAACGGATTTTCAAGCAAAAAAATGATTTTTTAACTAAAATAAGAAAGATAAATTTTCAAACACAAAAATTAAATTTCTTTCAAAAAAGAAATTAATTTTCAAACATAGTAGAATAGTTAAATTTTCAGTTAGAAAATTGAATTTTGAACCGAACAAATAAATTTCGAACAACAAATTAAATTTTCAATAAAATAATTCCATTTTCAACAGAGGAAAATGAATTTTTGACTGGAAAGATTAAGTTTCAACTCATGAAATTTCTTTTTCACAAAAAAAAAAAAAGGAATAAATTTTCAACAAAAAATAGAATAGTTCAATTTTGATTACAAAAATAATTGTTTGAACATATAAAATACATTTTCAGCATAATAGTTAAATTTTCAACCAAACAGATGGCTTTCAAACGAAAAAAAAATTTCCTGCCAAATAAGTCAAATTTTTAACAACATACATGAATTTTCAATTTAAAAAACTCAATTTACAATAAAAATAGAATAGCTAAATAAAAAAAAAGATAATTTTTCAATGCAAAATGGAATAGTGAAATTTTCAGTTAAAAAAATTAATTTTTGACCAAAGAAATGAATTATTAACCAAAAATA
>CAKNXH010060571.1:30747-53503 GCA_932178445.1 Andricus quercusramuli | reverse complement strand
AAATTTTCAACAAAAAATAGAATAGCTACATTTTCAGTTAAAAAAAATTAATTTTTAATTGCAAAAAAACTACTTTTCAACCAAAGAAAAATTAAATCTTTTATCCAAAATAATTAAGTTTCAAGTAATGAGATTAGTTTTTCACTAAAAAAGATCAATTTTCAACCCAAAATAGAATAATTAAAATTTCAGTTAGAAAAATTAATTTTTAACCAAAGAAATGAATTATTAACCAAAAACAGAATAGTTAAATTTCTAGTAAAAAATAAATTTTCAACGAAATAGTTGAATTTTCCACCAAACAGGGGAGTTTTTAACCCAGAAGATTAAACCTCTTTTTAAAACATCAACCCCCCTCCCCCCCCCAATGGAATAATTGAATTTTCAGACAAAGAAATTAATCTGCAACCCAAAAAAAAAAAGATTTTTTAACCAAATTGTTGAATTTTCAACTTGAAAGATCAATTTTCTACCAAAAAAGACAAATAAACAAAAATAAATTTTTTTAACTGTAAAAAGAAAAACTTTCAACCAAAAATAGATAAGCTAAATTTTTAGTTGAAAAAATTCATTTTTATCCGGAAAAAAAACAATTTTAGTCAAGATATTTCAGTTGAAAATTTAACTATTTTGAAAAATATATATTTTCAAAACAATATGAAAACATTTTTTTCTCCATAAAATGGAATAATTAAATTTTCAATTAAAGAAATGAATTTTCAAATAAAGTGATGAATTTAAAACCAACAAACAAAAAAGATTTTTTTACAAAATAGTTGAATTTTCAACTCAAAAGATTAATTTTCTATCAAAAGAGACAAATTTTCAACAAAAAATGAATTTTCAACTGAAAAGGATAAATTTTTAACAAAAAATGGAATAGCTAAATTTACAATTAGAAAATTAAATTTTCAACAAAAAAAAACAATTTTTCAACCAAATGACTTTTCAACCAAAAAGATAAATGAGATTACTTTTCTACAAAAAAAAAGATGAATGATAGAATAGCTAAATTCACAGAAGATAAAATTTTCAAAAAAAAAAAAAATGAGTTTTCAAAGAAAAATAGAATAGTTCTTAGTAGAATTCTTAATAGAAAATTAATTAGAAAATTAAATTTGAACAGAAAAATTAATTTTCAACAAAATAGTTAAATTTTCAACAAAGGAAAATAAAATTCAACCAAAACTAGAATAGTTCAATTTAGAGTTAGAAAAATTAATTTTTAACAATAAAAATGAATTTTGAAGACAACGAATTTGTAACTAAACAGTTAGTTTAAAAAAAATCTAGCAAAAAATACCAATTTTGAACAAAATAGATGAATTTTCAACTAAAAAACAAAAATAGAATAGTTTAATTAAGGTTAAAAAAAAAAGAAATTTTTAACTAAAAAATCGAATTTCCAACAAAATTCAATTTTAAATGAAAAGAAAAATTAATTTTTTATCAAAAATAATTAGTTTTCAACTAATAAGATTACTTTTCGATTAAAAAAGATCATTTTTAAAACCAAAATAGAATGGTTAAATTTTCAGTTAGAAAAATTGATTTTTGACCAAACAAATGAAATAAATTTTCAACCAAAAATAGAATAGTTCAATTTTGAGTACAAAAAATAATTTTTTGAACATATAAAATTCATTTTAAAATTTTTTTAAAAAGAAATCGTTTAAAATGTTCGAAATGTTATGAAATTTGGTGTCTTTTGTTGAAATTCTGTAAATCTTTTGAAATCCTCGTGAATTATTTAGAATATTTGTAAAATCTTTTGTATGAATTTAAAATCATTGAAATATTTAAAATCTTTGTGGAAATCGTTTTAAAGCCAAAAATAGAACATTTTAATTTTCAATGAAAAAATAAATTTTTAACGAAATAGTTCAATTTTCCACCAAACAGGTGAGCTTACAACAAAAATATTTTTTAACCAAATAGTTGAGTTTTCAATTTAAAAAATTAATTTTCTACCAAAAATTGCAAATTTGCAACAAAAAATGATTGATTTTTAACTAAAAAAAAAAGAAACATCCAACTAAAAAAAGATAAATGTTCAACCAATAATAGAATACTTAAATTTTAAGTAAAAAAAAAAATAAGTTTCAAACAAATAAAATAAATTCTCTACAAAATGAAAAAAAATTTCTAACCAAATAAGAAATGAAATATGAGTTAAATAATTAACAATAAAATAAGAAAAACATTAATTTTCCCCAAAAAATGGAATAGTTAAATTTTTAATTAAACAAGTGGATTTTCAACTAAAATTATGAATCTTCTACCAAGAAAAAAATGATTTTTTGACCAAATAGTTGAATTTTCAACTAAAAAAATATAAATTTTCAACTAAAAAAAGCGAATATTCATCCAAATGAATTTTTCAACCAAAGAAATTAATTTTCCACGATAAAGGTAATTTTTTAACTAAATACATAAATTTACAACTAAATATTAAAATTTGTTAAGCAATTTTTAACCTAATCATTAAATTTTTAACCAAAAAAATTAATTCGTCACCAAGAATATTGATATTCTACTACAAAAGAAAAATTTTCAACCAAATAGTTGAATTTTTATCTGAATATAATAAATTTTCAGTTACAAATTTAAAAAAAAAACAGGATTAATTTTCTATCAAAATAATTAAATGACCTTAAATTTATCGAAAATTCAGTCCGATTTTTTCTGACATTCCCTGACTTTCTGGGATTTTTTGACCGGTATCAACTCAGAATATTTTTCGATATCTAAAAAAAAAAAAAGATGGAACGAAATAAAAAAAAATCTTTTTTTCTGTTAGAGACCTTGCGTCTTTTATATTTCGTAAAATATCCCTTTTTACATCGCTGTACAAAAATAACTGTCGTTTCTTTTTGATAAAATATATCAGTAAATGAAAAATGCAGAAAAAAAGTAATGAGGTCCAAAGGATCGAATTCTTTTTCCATCCAATTCCATCCAATTCTTTGGTTTTTTCGCATCTCTCCGAATTATAAGGATAAAATTATCAAGATCAACGCGGAGCTAGAATACAATTTTGATAAAATACATTTTGAAAATTGATAAATTTTCTCTAAAACGAGAAGGAATATTTAATACTTTTAAAATAACAATTATTTTGCTCATGGCAAGATTTTTTTACTAACAATAAAATATTTTTTTCTGAATTATTAAGTATTGCATTCTTATTACAAATAAGAACTCCGGACAATCAACATTTGGACCTTATTGAGTATTTAAATAATTTTTTAACATTATATACAATTTTCCAGGGTCGGAATATTCACAAATATTTACAATTTGTAAAAAAAAACTCCTTTGTAAATAATTAACAATATTCCAAACCGACTTTCGAAAATTTCTGCACCATTTTGAGGCAATCTTAATCTAGTTTCTTATTAATAATTATATATTTTATAAATGCATAAACTTAAGATATTATTATTAAAATTAAAAGGCGTTAATAAACAATTATATTTTTAGCGGTAGTGATAAGGCCGGTTTGTTTTACAATTTATTTTTCTGATTGAATTTTAATATCCCGCAAAATCTTCTGTTTGTTTTTTGGATTTGAAAAATAAGAACTTTTTGCTAGTGAACAGTAATAACAAATTAGAAATTTAAGAATATTATTCAATAACAAATTTTTTGAATATGCGCCAATTTTTTTGAATACCAAATTTTTATTACTGTTTATTAACAAAAACTGTACATAACAAAAATTACTAAAACAGGGTGGCCGCTTAAATAAAAAAAATAAAGGTAATATCCCGATTTTTTTCCGTTTCGCAATAACTTTCCACGGTCAATGCAATTTTTTTATTTAAAATAATAAAAATTGAACTGTAAAATTAAAAAAAAAACTTTTCGAAATAGGAAATTGCCGAATTATAAAATATCCGCGAATTTGAAATAAATTTTTTTCTCAATAAATCGCATTTAATAATTGAAAATACAATAGAGAAATATTTTGATAAAAAAAATTTTTTTGGATGTTCAATGTATTTTTTCTGAACTATTGTTTGAATTTGAAATAACAATTGAAAAAAATATTTCTCAATTCAAAAGAACAATGCAAGAACAAGTTTTTTTTTAAATAATTAAAAAAAAACATGCACATTTTCAAAAAACAAACTTGCATCGAGAAAGTTTTTTTCGATTATTATTTTAAAGATAAACAATAATTTTGAAAAATACATTGAAGATGAAAAAAAATGGTCTTTGATTAAAATAAAAAATATTTCATTATTGTATTTTAATAAATAAATAATATTGGTTAAAAAACTATTTTTTTAATTGTTTAAATTCGGAAATTTTCAAATTCGATAATATCAAAATTTGGAACTTTTATAATTCGTCAATTTTATAATTTCGGTAATTTTTAATTAAATGCAGTTAAAAAATATAAATCCCCGCTGAATTTTTTTTTAATTGAACACTTTTTAAATTAGAAGTGAAGTTATTTTAATTTTAAATAGCTTTAAATCAATAACTAGTAAATTTTAATTTATACCTCAAAATTTCTATTTGTTTTGAAATATTTTTTTAAAATTATTTTTCCAAAATAAAAAATAATTACAAATTTTCCCAGGAATATCAAGAAAATTTTTGGTTATCTTAAAACATTTCAAAATCTTTAAATAGCTTCAAAATTTGATTTCATATTCTTCAAAAATCTACATTTTGCTAAAAGTTTTTTTGAAACCTTTTAAAATTTTAAATTATTCATGAAATTTTTGCAAAACTTTTAATTATATTTTAAAAATATACGAATTTTCGTACTTTTTTTTTAATCCTGAAAAATAGGCTTAAAATCTTCCAGATTCTTTTTTGAAAATTGGAAAAATTGTTGGAAAACTTTTTAAGTATTTTCCTACAATTAATTTTTCAAAATAAAAAATAATTTAAAATTTTTCTAGGAATCTTGAGAAAAAACTTCTAAATATCTCTTCAACTTACTGGAATTTTTTCTAAATTAATAAGTGTTCAAATGTTATTTATATATTAAAATTGAACAATTTCACTTACACATTAAAAGTTTTAAAAATAGAACAATTAAAATTTTTGAGTTGAAAATTGAATTTAAAAAAAAAATTTTATTGAATGGGTTAAAAATGGAAGATTTTAGACTGGAACATTTAAATATTTTTATTAAATTGAATAAAAACGTTTAATTATGAATCTATCAGAATCGTTTTATAAAATAAATTATTTTTCATTTTTTAATACTTGAATTACAGTTTATTTATTATATTTATTTATATATATATTTAATTATATATATTTATTTATATTTACAGCTGATCAACTAAAAACATTTTTATCAGAAATTTTTAATTGTTCAAGTCTTCAAAAATTGCATTTTAAAATTCTTTAAATTATAAATGTGCTGAAAAATGGAAATTTTTAAAGTGAAAGATTTAAAAATATAATAATAACTTTTCAAAAAATAGAAAATATTAATTTAAATTGCATTATATCATGAAATTTGTAATATTTCGAGTAGTATAGCTTTGAGAGTGCTGCGACACTTACCGACCGAGCATGGTTCTGTTCCATGCGTTACCTTCTGTCGGTAAGTAGCGCAGTACTCTCACAGCTATACTACTCATGTGATTTTTACAGATTTTTCATCTAAAAATCTGGAAAGCTCCCGGTCGAAAAATAAATTCAATTTCCCTACCCGGTTTTAGCGGCCACCCTGAATTTTTCAGTAATTCCTCCTTTTTCCAGGGCTCGGAACTGCTCAAGCTTCAAAAAATAGTAACCATACGTCTCTCAAAAAAATAACGGAAAAGTAACAAAAATGTGGCAAAAAAAGTAACCGAAAAGAAAGATTTTCTACCAAAAAAATACGAACTTTCGCTAAAATTATGAATCCTAAAAAAAATATGTATGGTTAAAAAAGTAGTTCAACTTTTAACAAAATGGTTGAATTTTTCTGAATAAAAAATATGAACTGTTAACAATAAATGTAATATTTGATATAATAATCAAAAAAGATTTTAATTTGATATAAAAAACAGAATTTATTCAAAAAAGACGATTTTTCAACAAAAAAAAGGTTATTTTTCAACCAAATTGTTGTGTTTTTAAACCAAAAAGACCAACTTTTAAAAAACACTTGAGTTTTCAACCAGTAAATATGGATTTTTGAAATCAAGTTTTTCCAGGTTTACTTTTTTACATCAAATAATGAAATATCAGTTTTTATACATCAAAAAATGAGTCATTTCATTTTTTATTGGCCAACAGTTTCCATAGAAAGCTTTTGAAATCTGTTGAAGTATTTAAAATCTTTGTGAAATCTTCAAAAATCTTTTGGAATGTTAAAAAATTGTAGTAAAATTTTTGAATTCTTTGTGAAATTTTTTGAAATCTTTTGAAATCATTATGAAATCTATGAAATATTTGTGAAATTATTCTTTGTTTGTAAAATCTTTTGTGTTTATTTGAGATAATTAAAATCTTTTCAAATCTTCTCAAATTTGTGGAAACCTTTTGAAATCGTTTGAAATGTTCGAAATTTTATTAAATTTGGTGTCCTGTTGAAATTCTGTAAATCTTTTGAAATCTTCATGAATTATTTAGAATATTTGTGAAATATTTCTGAAATCTTTTTTATTCGTTTGAAATCATTGAAATATTTGTGAAATCTTCTGAAAAATTTGGAAATCGTTTAAGATCTTCGAAATCTTTTGAAATTCTTATTATTTTTTTGAAATATTTGTGAAATCTTTTGAAATCTTCAGAAAAAAAATTGAAATTGTTTGAAATTCTTGTTTTCTTTAAAACCTTTATTAAAACTTTTATGAAATTTTCGAAATATTTGTGAAATTTTTCTGAAATCTTTTGTATTAATTTAAAATCATTAAAATATTTGAAATCTTTGTGAAATCTTTTAAACAATTTTGAACTCGTTTCAAATTTTTAAAATGTTTTGAAATCTTAGAAATCTGGTTTCAATAAAATTTCAATAAAATAACTGTTTTAAAAGCAACAAAAAATTCAAATTCAAGGTTCTCATGAAAAATTAAAGGAGGTTTCCAGGTTTTTGAGGTTTAAAAAAAATTTCAGGAGAATTCCAAATTTTTTAAGGCCGCTGGACACCCTCTTCTAACCAAAAAGATGAATTTTCAAATGAAATTATGAAGTTTCAACAAAAAAATAAAGTTTTAACAATAATTGTGCAACTTTTAAAGGATTTCAACCAAAGAAAATAAATCCTCATCGACAAATATAATACATAGTTCGATATTTCAAGAAAACAAAATTTTAATTAGCAATTTTAGCTAAATTGGAAATTTGATGAGGATTTCCCGCCTCTGGAGTGCCAAATTTACTGAAAAAAATGTGAATTTTAAAATTTTTCACAAGTTTTTAAATAATACGATTAATGAATTAATTCATTTCGTCATTTCGGGCAAAAAATGTGACCAAAAGTAACCTTTTCGTAAAAAAGACTAAAAAGTAAGCCGTTCCGAGCCCTGTTTTTCAGATCTCAAAACCCTCCTGATTATTTCCAAGCCTACCCAAACGAATAAATTTCTCGAACTGAAATTTATTCGTTGTACATTCCATCAATCAGAAAATCCATTCGCCGATAGTGTCTTTTATCCCAGCAGTCTCTGCCTCTCCTATACAAAACATAAGTGGCAACGCCTAACAGAGGCAAGGCAAAAATTGTTATCATAACTGGAACAATATAGTCAATTTTTCGGGGCATTCCCAAGGGCGGAGTTTTCGTCGGAGAGGCTGGAATCGGTTCATCAACATTCGATCCACCAATCGTCACTGTCGGCTTTAATTTATGTTTTTTAGGCTTTTCCGTCAATTTTTGCGGAGCTTCAGAGACCGAATTTTTGGTGGAAGGGAGATTTTTAATCGTGGAGCTGAAAGTTACGGATTTTTGAGTCGTGTTTTCCTTATTCAGGGTCGGGATTGGACTCGAGGGAAGAACAGGGCTAGAATTTAACTGATCCAAATGTAACTGATCCAATTTGCTAGGAGGATCCTCGGAAGATGAGTCTATTTCATTGAAATTTGTCTCATTTTCAACCCCTTTCCGCGGCTTAATACTAACTCTTATCGGATCGGGTGGAGGTGCTTGCTTTCGAGCAACCACTGCTCGTTCTGTTATGGAAATTGGTGTGGAAGACAAAATTTCTTCGGGAATTGCTGGAGAAAGTGGAACTTCTTTGACTGGCGGTGGGTCAATTTCATGTGTGATCCCTCCTCCTTCCATGGCCGGTGAATTTAATTTCTTGAGCTGAAAATAAAAAATAAATTAATGTCAGGGAGCACAGCGCAAAAGGAGCTCAAAAAGGGGAAATAGGGTGGTTTTCTCACGAAAAAGGGGAAAATAGGGGAAAGATTGAGCATTCATTTTCATATGTCGAAAAGAACAATCTTTTTGTAAGTCATGTTATATTTTTAAATAATTTTGAATGATTTTTCAATGATTTCTGCCATTAAAGATTTATTTTTAAAAATTGGATGTACTTAGATTGTTGGAAATCCATCCAGAGTGATATGAAAAAGTGAGAGAAAAAATAAAATTAGTTAAATACAAACTTTTGATATGTTTAACAACGTTCTCATAAATGTTTTTTTCCCCAAGATTTGTCATTTCATCCTTACTATAATTAATACTTTCAATGTAAATTTAAAAATGATCTCTCCAGTAGAGCGAAATAAAAATGCTAAAAATTAATCGATTCGTTTGAGCTGAGGGATAACAATTTCTGAGGCGACATCCAAAACAAGTAAAGAAAAATTTTTGAAATCGGTTAATATCTTCTGTTCTCTTTCTTAAATTTACAATTACAAATTTTTTTAAATAAAAAAAATGTTGCCTTATTCAAAGATGTTTTAAAATATACAAAAACATGTTTTTTGGATTGATTAGAACCTGAAATTGCGTCAGCTTGAACCAAAGAAACATGTTATTATTTTTTAGTCATGGGAAACATTTTTTTCGTGGTGTTTATAACGTTCCAAAATCGCAAAAAATATATGAAATCCCAAAAATCCTAACTCACTACAAAAATTTTTTTCCGAAAAAGCAAAATAAAAACATGTTTCTTTGGTTCAAGCTGAATGAATTTCAAGTTCGACATATTCAACTTTTTTTAAAATGTGTGCATATGACTCAATCAAAAAAAAAAACATGTTTTTGCACATTTTCAAAAAAATTGTAACTGAGCAAACAATTTATTTTTAAATTTCGCAATTTTAAATTTTCAACAAATAAGATCATTTTTAAACAAAATAGTTGAATTGTTCAATTAAGAACATAATTTTTTAACCAAAAATTGAATAGATACGTTTTCGTTACAAAAAATTAATTTTCAATTGAAAAAACTGAATTTTCTCCTGAATTGTTGAATTTTGAAGCCTGAAAGAAGACTTTTCTACAATGCAGTTGATTTTTCAACGCGAAAATATGAATTTTTAATTAAATCGTTAATTTTCAACCAAACATTGAAATTTTTAGTTAAAACCCCTAGTTTTTAACAAACAAACAAAAACTTTAACTAAACTGATGAATTTTTAAGTAAAAAATGAACTTTTGACAAAGTGGCTCAAAATTCGACCAATTAGTTGAATCCTCTACAAAACTGTTGAATTTTTTAGCAAAAAATCAAATTTTCTACAAAACAGTTGAATCTTTCATCCGAAAACACGAATTTTCAACAAGAGTAGAGTTTTTAACGAAAAAATATTTTTTAGTCAATGAAGAAAAAAATTGCATTCGAAATGTCGAATTTTAAAGCAAGAAGATTAATTTTCTACAAAAAAGGATGAATTTTTAACAAATTACATAAATTTTGGACCAAATAGTTGAATTTTTAGAATAAAAAAGATCAACTTTGAAGAAAAAATAAAATTTCTACATTTTCATTTCAAGAAACTAATTTTCAAATGAAAAAACCAATTTTCTACAAAATTATTGAATTTTTGAGCCAAAGAAAGAACTTTCTACAATACAGTTGAATTCAAAAATTTAAGCTCTCAATACAAAAAATATTTTTCAATCAAAAATTGCAATTCTTAGTTTAAAAAATTGAATTTTTAACAAAGTAGTTTGATTTTCAACCAGAAAGACAGCTTTTCAACAAAATAAATATATTTCCACCAAAATAGTTAAATTTTTAACCAATTCTCTGCCAAAAATATAAGTTTTGAACGAAATTCATGAACTTGCAACCAAATAGTTGAATTTTCAGAATAAAAAAGATCAACTTTGAACCAAAAATGGAATTTCTACATTTGCATTTCAAGAAACTAATTTTCAAATGAAAAAAAAAACAATTTTCCACCAAATTATTGAATTTTTTAGCCAAAAAAAGATGAATTTTTAAACAAGAAGATTAATTTTCAAATAAAAAGATTGATTTACTACAAAAAATACAATTTTTGAACCAAATACATTAATTATTAACGAAATAGTTGAATTTTTATTTAAAGAAGGCGAATTTTTAACCAAATAGATGAATTTTGAACTAAAAAAAATAATAATTTTCAACCGAAAATGGAATAGTAACATTTTTAGTTTGCAAAATTAATTCGAAACCAAAATTTTAAACCAAAAATAGAATAGTTCAATTAAGGTAAAAAAAAATGAATTTTCAACAATAAATACAATAGTTAAATGTTTAGTTTAAGAAGTGACTTTTTAACTAGTGATGAATTTTTAACCAAAAAACTGGCAAATTTTTATAAAATTCATGAATTTTCATCTAAAAGAAAAAATGTCAACCACAAATAGAGTAGTTTAATTTTAGGTTAGAGAAATAAATTTTCTATAAAAAAAAAAAAAAATTCAAACAGAAAAAAAATGTTAGCTCGATTTTTAACAACAAATAGAATGGTTAATTTTGCAGTGAGAAAATCAATTTTCAACTAAATAAAATATATTTTCAACGAAATAGTAGAATTTTCCAGCAAAGAAATACATTTTTAACTAAAATCATAAATCTTCAGCCAGAAAAATAAATTTTTAACAAAGAAAAATGAATTTCTAACTAAACAATTAAATTTTCAACAACAAAAAATTCCTAGCAAAAAAGACTAATTTTGAAGATAAAGTTTCCACCCAAAATAGAATAGTTAAATTTTCAGTTAAAGAAGTGAATTTTAACGAAAATTATGAATCTTCAACCGAAAAAAATGAATTTTTAAACAAACAGTTGATTTTTCTACACACAAAAAAAAACAATTTTAAACAAAACGCATAAATTTTCTAACTAAAAACTTTTTAACACATCCAGAAAGATAAATTTTCAGCCAAAAATAGAATAGTTCAATTTAAGGCTAGAAAAATAAACTTTAAACAACAACAAAAAAATACAGTTTTAACCAAACAGTTGAATTTTGACTAATTTTGAACAAAATATAAGAATTTTCAACTAAAAAAAGAGAAATATTCAACCAAAAATAGAATAGTTAAATTTTCAGTTTTAGAAGTGAAATTTGAGTTTTGAAACCAAAAAATTAATGCTATACTAAAAGAAAAAAGTTTTTCCACCGATTACATGGATTTTCAACTAGAAATGATAAATTTTTAACCAAGCATAGAATAGTTAAATTTCCAGTTAAATAAGTGAATTTTTAACTAAAATGATTATCTTTAAATAACAAAATTAATTTGTTACAAGTAGTTAAATTTTCAACCCAAAATATTAATTATTTTTTAATTGAATTCTTTTTTTGTTGATATATCAACTATTAGATTTTTTGTTGAAAATTCATATTTTTACGTTAAAAAGTCAACTCCTTAGACCTTCTCGATCTTTGTTCCTTAGAAATTGAATCTTTTATTTAAAAAAAAAAAAAATAAACCCTAATTATTTTACGTACTTAGATTCAATTCTAAACTTTTAAAACAAAGTTTAAGAACTCCACTGAAAAAAAGAGAGACCTTCAAAATTTATCATCTTTGAAAAACAATTTCAAGGTACTTATTTGCCACGTAAACTTATCTTAAGTACTAAGGAATTGTTTCTCAAGATAATTATGCAACTTAAATTTCACTTTTTCAGCTGAGAATCAGGAAAAAAAGAAAAATGTAAAATACAGTTCCCTTTTTAGAGTTGCCGTAATTAAAATTGTGATGAGAATTTAGAATATCAATCAAATCTGATGATTCTAATTAGAAAAGTGCCCTAAAATCAATATTTGAGGGCTTAGTTTGTTTATAATCTGAACACGAGTAATTTTCCGGAACTGACACATGTCACTTACGCTCAATTTCATTTTGTCCTTCAAATCCATTTTTGCTGGAGAAATCTGGGTCGCATCGTCTGATTTAGGATTGGTAATATTTTCTGTCGTAGAGGACAAATTATTGGGATTCTCCACCACACGATCCAATTTTTTCTCTTTTTTGGTAGCTAAGGTTAGAACAGACGTCACACACAAAAGACCGGAAAGTACGTAAAATAGGTACATTTTGGCCGAAATTTCTTCCCAAATGTATAATTTGAGAGCGAAAAAATCTTCTTTGATGAAAGATTGTTTGCAAAAGCTTCGGAAAATATAGAAAACTTAAAAAAATAAGTGGCCCGAACCACTTTTCCAGTGTTCACTCCATAGCCGATTCCGAAAACTTTCACGACTTTCACGACGTTGGTTTACCAACCGGTAGGTCGCGCCAAAGAGGTATTCCAAGTTGTGACGTCAGCTGGCAAGATGTCTGCACGCTGAGGACCAAGCAATGGCGCTGTTGGCGCGCAATTCAAACGGGGTATAATGAACCATTATTCAAATTAAAATAGATAATTAATATAAATTGCATATAAATATCAGGAATCACGTAATTTGTGATTATGTGAAAAAAATAGTGCGTATATTTTGTGACTAATATTTTATTCTTTCAGTTCCAAAGACTAACTTATATTTTAACAATTAATTTTTGAATAAACATAATTTTAACATTAAATGTAATATGTATTAATTTTTGCATAATTTCATTTTAAAATTTCCATTGCAAAAAAAAAAGAATACTAGATAATCGATTATTATCGATATCTACGTTCAAGGAAGTGGTCTACATGTATTATTTCTACGTAAATCTAGAAAAGGTAGTATTATTGTCGAACAAATTATAACAATATACTCAAGATAAAATGTGTGTATTTAAATAAGAATTACAACACATTGAAATTTCAAAATGAATTTATAGGTTATATAAATATACTAAGGTTGAAAATATATGTGGAAAATTCTGAAAATATTATGAATAAGTATGTTAAAATCTTTAAATAAACATTCTTCATATTCAAAAACCTTTTTCCATAAAATATAAATTTATCCTTCGAATTCAAAGTAAATATGCTATTATTAACAAAATATACGCATTAGTATCTTTTTCTACCTTACATCACAAATAACGTAATTTCTGATATTGATGTGCAATTTATGATGATTGTCTACTTTAATTTCAAAAATATTGTTAATTATACATTATATATGTAATATAATTATATTATATTATTGTTGTTAATTATTATATGATTATTGTTAATTATAGTGTCACGCCTACCCCGAAAGGCTCGGCGAAAGGGAAATGGCTTAATGGTATACATACATACATACACGGTTTAAATCCCGCGCCAACAGTGACCAATGAGAGCCGCTGCGCAGGGCAAGCGCAGTAACTCATTATGCTGAAATTGGGATCACGTGACCAAATTGCGCGTTCTGTTCGGGTGCGAGTTCTGCGAAAATTTAAATTTATTAAATGAAAAATAGATTTTTCTGTACAAATTATTAATAAAAGTTTATAGCTCATTTATAAAATAAAGTGAAAGAGTAAGTCCGTCAGTTTAAAGAGAAAAAATTTAATATTTTAGTCACTGGTCACTTTTTCTTGCATAGTTCTAAATTTTACAAACATAAAATTGTTGTCTACAGGAAAAAATGCAAAGTACGTGTTTTGATAACATTCTCTATTTTTTTTTGCCAAATAGTAGAATTTTCATTTAATAGAGATAAATTTTGAAACAAAAATGAAATAGTTCCATTTTCAAACAAAAAGATAAGTTTTCAAACAACAAGGATATATATATATATATATATATATTGCTTTTTTGATATGTTTTTATTTCTGAGAAGGGATACTGCTCTACCGATAATCTGCTTACCCTTATTTATGCGCCTATCTAACTCTCCATTTATTTTTCCGTCGCTAGTGAATAGGCTACCTAGATATACGTACTTGTCGACTTGTTCTAATCTCTCAGCATTGAGGACAGTGTTGCACATTGTTTTCTCAGTTTTTCCTTCGAACACCATGATCTTTGTTTTATTTACGTTAATTCTGAGGCCCATGTTCTTCATGCTTGTATTAGGTTTACTTAATATTCTTTGCAAGTCCTCGATTGATTCTGCCCTAAAAATCTTGTCATCTGCGAAAGCCAACCCACGTACCTTGACGGTTTCGAGATCTACACCTGCTTCGTCGAAGAGGGCCGTTCTTAGGCACTTATCCATAAATATGATGAATAGCCACGATGACATAACGCATCCTTGTTTCACGCCTTGCATAATAATAAAATGAGTATTTTTGAGTATATTTTGCTTACGGTACTTAGTAAGTTGATACCTCTGTAGTTACTCCAGTTGCTTTTATCTCCCTTTCTTTTGTATATTGGTACGATAATCGCTTTTCTCCAATCGTCTGGGACTTCTCCCATCTCGATAAATAAATGTATCAATTCACGCAACCTGCGAGGTATGTACTCGCAACCGCATTTAAGCATTTTAGCGCTAATACTGTCTATACCAGCAGCCTTACCGTTTTTCAAGTTCTTAATTATGTCGCTGACCTTAGTGAAGTGAAGCGCGTCGTCGCGTTCGGCTCTTGCTGTTTTTTATGAATTATAGAATTAATTGCGAACTGCAAATTTTTGAACAATTAATTAAATTGTTTTTCTATAATTTGTGAAAAAGTGCCAGTTTTTCCACCTGTTTTTGGTGTAAAAAGTGACCGATTTTAGGTCGATGACGTGGCGCATGCGCAGTGCCGACCTTTCCGGGCAACAGTGAAAAAAGTGGACAGATGGAGTGGAAAAAGTAAATGGAAGCAGTGACAAAAGTGAGGCACAGTGGAAAAAGTAAATGAAGTGCAAACTGCTTCGTGTTACTCCGGGTGTGTTCGCGCTGCCTCGGGTGTGCTCGTGCATCGTGCACAGCGAACTTCATTCTATTTTCCGACTCCGTCCCTAACCTAAAAACACCGTCAGTTTCTCCGAAAATACGGTGTTATTGTTGCGTCAATCGACAAAAAATCGCCTTCTTTTTACACAAAAAACAGGTAAACAAAAACTAGCACTTGTTAAACAAATTATAGAAAAAGTATCGTGTCCCACACATTGAAAAAGCGACGATTTAAAACTCGTGTGATAGCCACCCTCGCTCCGCTCGGGCCGGCTAACTTCACACTCGTTTTAAATCTCTCGCTTTTTCAACTTGTAGCACAATATACTATTATAGTACCTAGTGGATTAAGTGCATCTAGTGCGAGACAATTAAAGATTTATAACTTAATCTTAGTGTGTCAAACGATATACGAGTGAAGTGACTAGTTCACATTGTGTTCTAATTTCAAAACCTTATTGTTCTCCCAGTATGGTTTCAACCATTCAACGGCAGCAGCGAATTCCACTCTCCAACGAATCAGCGTCAGGCTACGACAGAATGAAATTTTACTACAGAACCAGGGACGTGACAACAAGATGTAATTTACATCATATGCAGAGAACTGATGACGTAAAATACCAGGTAAATTACCGTAGAAAACCAAGCAAATTACCACGAGTATTTTACTTACCCATCCTTGCCAGGCAGGTTGACTGCCAGCTGTTACGTCCCTGGCGCTGTAGTAGAATTAGATTCTGTTGTACCCTGACGCTGATTCGTTGAAATGTGGAATTCGTTGCTGCCGTTGAATGATTAAAATCATAACCAGAAGAACAATAAGGTTTTGAAATTAGAACACAATTTGAACTGGTCACTTCATAAGTATATTGTTTGACACATTAAGATTAGGTTATAAAATCTTTAATTGTTTTGAACTATATGCACTAAATCCATTGAGCACTATAAAAAATTCAGTTATTCGTTCAACAATTTGCAGTTCGCAATTAATTCTATAATTTCTAAAAAAAATCAGCAAAAGCCGAACGCGACGACGCGCTTCGCGTTTAACAAATTAAAGTTTCTGTTTTCGGATTTGATGAAATCTCATAGTTTCAAATATTAATCTAAGTCCAATTTATCAAATTGGCTGTCGCAGGTTTGAAGTAATAATTGCGGTTCGGAGATACAAAAATCTGGCGTTTTTCTGCTGTGCGCGCCTTTTTATAAACTACCTTTTGGGCGGACTAATACCCCTACTCTAGGCCCCCAGCCAATCAAATTGCTGACGTCATAGAGTTTTATGTCCATTTTGCCCATTAGAATGTAGGTCATATGGCTCCACCTACTAGATATAAGTCGCAAAATGAGTCATTCGATGATTGACATTTATAAACAGTGATAGTCCAAAGTCCATACTTACTGCGTTTTACATTCGTCTCGTTCGAGCCTTAATGTCATAAAAGATACTAAGAATAGTTCTCATATTTTGGTCTAAAAATACCGATGACCCAACGTTGCGTTTAATCTTATGTTTTGTATTTCTTTTGCTTCAAGACAGAGAGAGATATTGCTTTTAGTTCTAATTTCTCATTTTTTTGCCATCATATAACATTTATATAACTTTATTCTGCCCTTATAATATTGTGGCAAACCGCAAACTAATTTAAATTTTCCCGCCATATCCGCCATCTTTAGTCATGCGCGATGGAAACTTAGTTCCTAAATTTTGCACTCTATCACACCGGCACAGATAATCTGGCTGCCGGCAAGCAGAGGTAGGTGCCTATGTGTGCCTATCATCGACATATAGAAATGGACCGATAACCCTGTGGGAAGCTCTGAAATTGGCTTTAGAGAGAGAGAAAACATTTGAGGCCTAGATCTGTCTCTTACTCGAAAAAGCTAATTCGTAGAGAGTATTTTCGATGGGTGGAGCTTGACGAAGCACAGGACCGTGCTTTGTATCGCGAATGCCCCAGTATGTGTTTTGTTTATAATTTGCCTGTCAATGTTTATTTAATTATAAGTTAATGTAAATTTTAACTAAGAAGATGAATTTTCAACGCAGAAGATTAATTTTCTTTCAGAAAAGACGAATTTTCAACAAGCATTTCAATTTTTAACTATCATTACTTCATATTTATTTCGTTTCTAAAATTTGTTAACTAAGTAGATGAATTTTTTTAACTAAGAAAGATCAATTTTTGCCCAAAAATAGAGTAAATACATTTTTATTTCAGAGAATTAATAAGCAATAAAAAAGCGAATTTGCTACAAAACAATTTGATTTTGTACTGAATAGTTGAATTTTCTATCAAATTGTAAAATTTTCAGTGAGTAAAATTAATTTATAACAAAAAAAACACAATTTTTCAACTAAAATTATCAATATTCGACCAAAAAATTAGCTGTCAAGAAAGCAGTCCAAATTTCGAGCAAGGAGTTGAACTGCCACTCTAAAAAGTTGAACTTTCGAAGAAAAATGTAATAGTTGATATTTTTAAAATTACCAATTGAACCAACAAAACGAATTTTCAACAAAATGCTTTAATCATTAACTGAAACAGATTATTTTTTAACCAGATAGTTGCAGTTTTAACAAAAAATTGATTCTCTACTTAAAAAACGATTTTTGAGGAAAATACATCAATCTTCAACCAAATAGTTAAATTTTCTACTAAATTGTTGAATTTTTTTAACTAAAAAAAAATAATCAAATTGTTTAATTTTGAAACAGAGAGTCCAATTTTCAACTAAGAAGAAAGAATTGTTAACAAAATTTAAGAATTTTCAAAAAAAAAAAAATCAATTTTAAACCAAATATTGAAAATTGTAACCAAAAAGATTAATTCTAAACCAGAAATTTAAGAGCAGACTTTTTAATCGAAAATAAGGAACTTTCAGCCAAAAATAGTTGGATCTTCTTATTGGGCTCTATTAGTTTAGTCCGCCTTCAAGTGAAGAAACGGGAAAGGATGGAAATAATTGAATAGAATTTTGATCATTCGTTGACTAGATAATAACATTGTAAATAAACATTGAAGCTTATTTCTAATAATTCTAAAATATAATAAGGTTAGAAAACTGGAAATTTTGGTTGAAAAATTAAGTTAATTTTCCATTGCACACTTTTTTAATTCAGACTACTCATAAGTTTAATCTTTCAAAAATTGGATGACACCATTTTTCAAATTTGTGACACTTTACTCTATTATTGATCTCCTGAGTCCAGAGCCTAAACATGCTATTTAAATGTATATCTGATAAGTTTTCATAGAAATGTTAAACAGAAACCTTTAAACCTTCACTTAATACCTTAAATACTTAAATATTGATGTTTTTATATAAAATTGTTTCTTACAAAAGGATTATTTTCAATCAAATGGTAAGAAGAATTTAAGGTTACCAAGTTCTTCGAATAAGCAAATTTAAACATGATATTTTTCTTGAATGTTTTTAAAATTTTGATTTACCATACATACATATTTTTAATCTATTATTTATAATTGATTACGAACAAATTAACCATAATGAATATTTAGGCAATGTGCGGGGCATCCGTTTTACTTGACGCAGTCCTGGAGTAGAAAGAGACAGATCTAGGCCTCAAATGTTTTCTCTCTCTCTAAAGCCAATTTCAGAGCTTCCCACAGGGTTATCGGTCCATTTCTATATGTCGATGGTGCCTATGCCATAACCAATAACTTTGGTCCACAGTGACAAATGTGCGACGGACGACTGGCCAAAAAAAAACAAAAAAAAACCATATGACGCTCAGAGCGCGCTCTGAGCACCAATATCGGAAACAACCTAGATCGTTCGCTCAATTGTCTCCATAATCAGTGATGCCAATACTGGCGCCTTTTGCTACTGCGCTTGCGTTCGGGCCGCGCACGGGTTGGTCGCAGTTGGCGCGCAATTCAAAATTTGAATTATAAACAATTCTTGTAATTTAAATAAATAATTATTGAAAAATGCACAAGAATGTATATAAATTGTACAAGTTCTGATTTCATAGAAAAAAAATTTATAAGACATATACATATTTTTTGAATAACAGTTTAATTTCTTCGACTTCCAAAGAATAACTTACATTTTACTAAACATTTAATTTCAGAAGTCTAAAATTAGAAGTTGTACCATTTATATACATTCTTGTGCATTTTTCAATAATTATTCATTTAAATTACAAGAATTTTTTTTAATTCCAATTTTGAATTGCGCGCCAACTGCGGCCAACCAGTGCGCGGCCCGAACGCAAGCGCAGTAGCAAAAGGCGCCAGTATTGGCATCAGTGTCCATAATAATTAATATTAATACCCACAGATGAAAGAATACTTCCTACCGTAAGAATGTACATATTAAGTTTTTCAATCCAAAAGATTTTTCTTATATTTATAAAAAGAGGGGATTTCTGGAATTCTGTCGGGGATTCCCTGATTTGTGAAATTTTGCCAAGCTCGTTTTATTCTAAAGCTTCTAAAGAAGTAACCAAAAATAGTGTTTGCCATCAGTTTACTTTTCATCGTAAAACACATAAGAAAATCTATTGAATCTGGAACTTTCTGGAGAGAATGAAGATAATCAGCTGGTGAGAACTGTAATCTTCGTCCTTACTTTTAGGTTATTTTAAGTAAAAAGGCCAGAAACACCAATAGAATGAGTTCGCAGTTTTAATAGATTTTTTTTCAGGAAACAGAAATTTGGATTTGAGCCTATAACAATACCAAATTTTACAGGCATGGGATCCAGTGGGTAAGTTATATTATATGTATCCAATTTTTTCTAATTTATTTTTTAATTGAGCCACCATAACCTCAAACTTTTAATAAAACTTAAAGGTATATATATGCAGGTAATGTCTTGAAAACCAAGCAGAGGACAATAAAACTTATTAAATTTTGAAAGCCTGCATTCTGCAAACGCACAAATTTAAAATTATGAAATTTTGAATATATTTTTTTGAATTGTGCTGTGGCACGGTTTTGATTTTAGACACATCAATTGAAATATATTACGCTTATAAATTACAATGTTCAATTAAAAATTTGTGAACATAATTTCAATTTTGGAATATTTAATTTTTAAATTTTTAAACCAAAATTGTTATTTGTTTTTCAAGAAGAAATAAGATTTGAAATCTTATTGAAGAAATGAAAAAAATTCTGTAAAAATTATGATAATTTTTTTATGTACAATTTTTTATATTAAATTTTTAATAAATGTAAATTCTAAGAAAACTTGTTTTCGAGATCTTGGGAAATTATGCCTTGCTGATCTAGTGCAAGTAAAGGTATGTCATTCATAAAACTAAACAAGAAATGAAAGTGATCTTAAAAATATAATTTTTGTTAGTTTAAAAAAAAATACTAAAACGAAAGTTCTATCTTTTCAATGTGAATTTTGTATTAGCGTATAACACGAAAAACTAAACATACAAAAATTTCTATAATTTTCGAATCCGCAGGGAATTTTTTTATTTTCCAAATTGAAAATTCTTTATGCTTTTGCCACACCGTATGACCATTTTTCATTTCAAAAAGTCATTAGAAAATACAAGAAAATATGAAATGTTTGAAAATTGAACATGGTTAGTTTAGAAAAGTTGTTATATTTTGTTAGAAATAAGAAACTCGAATGAATTTTTGAAATAATTCTAGAGTGTGGCAATGAGTTCAACATTATTTTTTCATTTTGTGCATTTAAGAAAACTTCCCTATGGGCAAAAATGAGATTTTTGAAGATTTAAAATAACATTACGGATGATATCATTTCAAACAACAAAAATTATTTTTAATAGCAAGAATTTTTTTAATTGCAAGAAACATTTATTTTAACAATGTTTCTTCAAATTTTGAAAGTCAATTTTTTAAATGGATGAAATCGTTGAAAACTTTGTTTGAAAAGAAAAACTTTTGTAAACATACAACTATATTTAATGATTCGTAACTTATTTTCACAATTTGAAAATCTAGAGTTTTATGTTTTACCTTTCATAATACATGACTTATAAATAGCATTGCAATTCTTAAAATCATAGAAAACTTTTTTTTTTCGGAGGCCTGATTTTTGGCAAGACAGCTAAGAGCTCAATAAGAAGAGCAACTATTTTTTGTTGAAAGGTAATTCTTTTAATTGAAAAGTATGCTATTATATTTTTCTTTCAGAATTAGTTTCCTTCGGTTCAAAATTCTACTATTTGGTTGCAAATTTAACTATTTTGTTGAAAGTTCGTTTTTCATTGCTTGAAATTTTGTTCTTTAAATTAAAATTGAACCGTTCCATTATGGGTTTAAAATTGATTGATTTTAGTTGCAAAATTGTTATTAGGTTGAAAATTTATGTATTTTGTTGTAAGTTCGTCTTTTTTCGTAGAAAGTTAATCTTTTTGATTGAAAATTTAACTACTTGGTTGAAAGTTCAACTACTTTGTTACAAATTTATTTTTTTTAATTGAAAATCCATCTTTCTGGTTGAAAATTTAATTATTTTGTTTAAATTCTTTTTTCTTGTTGGTGGCAAATAATTTTGTTTAACTGAAAATTTAATTCATCCATTGTTGTTTGAAAATTGATTGTTTTTAGTTTTAAATTCAACTATTTGGCTTGAATACTCAACTATTTGGTTGAATGTGAACTTTTTGGTTGGAAATTCATATTTTCGAGATGAAAATTGATCTACTTTCTAGTGAATTTTCTTCTTTACTTTAAAAATTCAACAATTTAGTTTAATTTTGCTTTCTCTCTTGACTGAAACAAATATTTCTTGGTTTAAATTCTTTATTGAAAATACCTCTTTTTGCTTTGAAAATGTATTTCTTTTCGTAGAAATCGTATCTTTTTTGGTTGAAAATACAACTGCCCAGATGGAAATAAATCTGTTTTGATTGAAGATTCTACTGTTTTCTTGGAAAATCGCCTTTGTTGGTTGAATTCGTCTGTGTTTTATTTAGCATAAAAATATTTTATTGTTTGGGCTATCAACTATTAAGTTTTTGGTTAAGAATTAATCTTTTTCCAAAATTCGGTTTTGGCTAGAAAATTCGTCCTCCTGGATTAAACATCAACTTTTTGGTTCTAAATGCAACTGTTTCTGTCAAAGTTTATTATTTTTCATTAAAAAGTCAAACATTTGATTCAAAATTCATATTTTTAGGTTGAAAATTCAACTATTTATTAAAAAGTTCCACCATTTGGTTAAAAATTCATTTCCTTTGCTTTAAGGTTCCACTTCTTGATTGTATACCAAAAGAGTTTAATAGTTGATATTTTTTCTACCAAACAAAAAAGCTACTTTTCAACCAAACAGTTGATTTTTTATACCAAAAATATTAATTTCCAACAAAAAAGTTAATTTTCAACCAAATAGTTGAATTTCCTATCAAAATATTTGAACTTTCTACCAAGGAAAAAAACCAATTTGGAATAAAATATATAAATTTTCAACCAAAGCGATGAATTTTTAATTAAAATTATGAATCTACCAAAATAATTGAATATTCTACAAATATTTTCATGAATTGCCAAAAAATAGCTGAATCTTCAATCAAAAGAGATTAATTTTCTACCCGTAACTGACCCATAAACCTCTTTCAACAGGATATATATATATA
>CAKNXH010060571.1:0-30647 GCA_932178445.1 Andricus quercusramuli | reverse complement strand
TGTGTTTTTTGTATATATATATATATATATATATACAAAAAACACAAAGTAACTAAAATTGAAGTTCCAAGTTTTTGAAAAAATCTAAACCATTTACTTTACAAGTTACTTTTTAAAATAGTAACGAAGTTACGCTAAAAGTTGCAAATAACGTCACTTTTTAGTAACTTAGTCATTTCTAACAAGTGACTACCCAACACTGGTTGATAATTAATGTTCTTGCTGTTAAAAATTCAACTATTTGGTTGAAAATTTACCTTGGCTGATGGAAAATTCAACTATGTGATGAGAAATTCAACTATTTTGTTAAAAATTTAGTTATTATAAATTCAACTGCTTTTTTGAAAATTCATCTATTTTAGCAGGAAAGTTATTGGTTGAAAATTTAAATGTCTTCTAAAAAATTCGTCTTTCTGGCTTGAAGATTCAACAATTTGCTACAAACTTTTGTTCTTGATCTGTATTGGTTAAAAATTCAACAATTTTGTTAGCGATTCGTCTTTTTGGAATAAACATTTATCTCTTTTATTAGAACTTTGATCATTTTTAGTTAAAAACTCAAGTGTTGGTTCTCCATAAATTTGAATTAGTACATCTTTTTACTAATATCACTTAGTGACGGAATTCTAGCCACGAATCAACTATTTTTTCCTGATAAATCAGTAAATCCTCCTAATGCATGAGTGAAAATAACTAATTAGTATGTATTTTAAAATTAAACTACTTGACGAAAAAATGAACTTTGTTAAAAATTCTTTTTTTTTTGTTAAAGATTCATCATTTCAGTTGAAAATTCATCTCTTTTGTTGAAAATTTAATTATTTGGTTAAAAATTCAAGTATGCTGTCAAAAATTCATCTTTTTTGTTTGAAAACTCATCTCTTTTGGCAGAAATTTAATCTTTTTCGGTTGGAAATGGACAGTATTTTTTCGATATCAATAATCATGTTTGGTTCAGGATTTAACTATTTTGTTGAAAATTCGTCTTCTTGTAATTAATTTAACCGGTTTTTTCATTTAAAACTAAAATCTTTTTTGGTTTAAATATCAGCTATTCATATTTTTGGTTTGGAATTCATCTTTTTTGGTTAAAAGTTAAACTATTTTATTAATAATTCATTTTCTTGGTTGAAGATTAATTATTTTAATTCCTTAACAGCAAAAGGATATACTGGGATATCCCATTCCAAGGTTCCTTTGCAAGATCATGTACAGTTTTCTTGGCCGAATTCCTGCACAGAAACCATGTTTATAAATGAAAAAATCTTTTTTGATATTTAAAATACGAGTACATCGATACTATATCTGACATACTTGTTCGCGTCTTCGAGACGCATCGATCGACCTATTGTTGGACTTTTTATGACCTTTACCTTTAGTAGGGGAGAGTAGGGTATGGTGTCAGGCTTTGAAGGAAATGTCCTTTCAATTATAATTGAAATGTGATTTTGATTTCTGTATTATTTGGTGAGAAGCTCACATTATCAGGTTGCATATTTCATTACCTGAATCCGTTTCTTAACTACGTCATTATTTGATATTTAATTAATTCGTTGGTCTTGCATTTGGGACAGCATACCCCATACCATGGGGCTTTGTGTCCATCATATTAGTCCCGGTTTATTCCATAAATATGAACATTGTAGAATAAAAAGCGTACAATATAATAATTCTTGAAAGTATGATGTAACAAAAAAAAAATTACTCGAGACATGGTCAACACTAAATAAATGTTTTCTTATCAATCAAAGTAAAGTATGTCGCAAAACCTAGTAAAACCTCTTACTCCTTGAAGATTCTATTCATCGTGTAAAGATCGGCATTTGCCTTACAGATATCTTGTTTACCGAAAGGTACCAAAGGCGCGAAAATTCAAAACAGGCATTGAACAATAATATTCGAAATCCTATTTATTGAGTTATTGTTCAACCCATGTAATTAGGACCACCCTAATAAATGAAGAGAATTGCTTGAAGTGTGTTCGAAATGGGAATTTATAAGCAAGAATGAAAAAAACGTTATAACAATAAGTTTCAATCTTTTTGGGTTATAACCTCAAAGTTTAGGGGAGAGTGGGGTATGGTGTCCATGTGGGCATGGTGTCAATTACAAAAAACGCCCACGTTTATTGATTTCCATATTATTTGTTTTGCATAAAATGTCTTTCTTTGTTTGGAAAAATAGTGATGTCATGAAATTTTCGTTTTAGAATACGTGTCAGAAGAGTTATTATGAAAAAACAGTTTTTATAGAAACAGATGGAAAAGTCTTTGGTAGAAATGAAGCAGTTACACCATATTTTGAAGTACTTGAAGCATGAAAATGTGAGATTCTAATAGGTGAAGTATTTCTTTAAACGTCTGGTATCACAAATTGTTTTTATAAACGTTCTAAATGTACTAATATTAATAAAATCTTGAAACATGACATACGGGGCATGCTGTCCCTAAAACTTTGTGAAGATGGTAACAGTGCTTGATAACAGGTCGGTAATTTGATCGATAATGTAGAAAAACACAGCAATTTATTTATGTCTGTTCTGTCTAATTAAATTCAAGGTTTTTAATAATAAAGTTATACAGAAAATGAAAATCGACACGTGATTTGGAGTTATATTTAATAATAATACGGTAAGTACCAAGCTCACGTTTAATTACTTTGAAATGGACTATCATGTGAAATTTGTGATTATAACCTACAAATATAAAAATTGTCGTTATACAGGTTATAAATTTATTTAAATTCCTAATTATAATTTTCTATTAAAATATACTTGAAAGGATTCTCTTTACTTAACCGCTCAATTTCATGTTTTATTCCTTTGAAAGAGACCAGCATGTAAACTTCGAGGTTATAACCCAAAAAGATTGAAACTTATTGTTATAAAGTTTTTTTCATTCTTGCTTATAAATTCCCATTTCAAACACACTTCAAGCAATTCTCTTAATTTATTAGGGTGGTCCTAATTACATGGGTTGAACAATAACTCAATAAATAGGATTTCGAATATTATTGTTCAATGCCTGTTTTGAATTTTCGCGCCTTTGGTACCTTTCGGTAAACAAGATATCTGTAAGGCAAATGCAGATCTTTACGATGAATAGAATCTTCAATGAGCAAGAGGTTATAACTAGGTTTTGCGACATACTTTACTTTGATTGATAAGAAAACATTTATATTTATGAAATAAACCGGGACTAACATGATGGACACAAAGCCCCATGGTATGGGGTATGCTGTCCCAAATGCAAGACCAACGAATTAATTAAATATCAAATAATGACGTAGTTAAAAAACGGATTCAGGTAATGAAATATGTAACCTGATAATGTGAGCTTCTCACCAAATAATACAGAAATCAAAATCACATTTTAATTATAATTGAAAGGACATTTCCTTCAAAGTCTGACACCATACCCCACTCTTCCCTACATGTTGGTCTCTTTCAAAGGAATAAAACATGAAATTGAGCGGTTAAGTAAAGAGAATCCTTTCAAGTATATTTTAATAGAAAATTATAATTAGGAATTTAAATAAATTTATAACCTGTATAACGACAATTTTTATATTTGTAGGTTATAATCACGAATTTCACATGATAGTCCATTTCAAAGTAATTAAACGTGAGCTTGGTACTTACCGTATTATTATTAAATATAACTCCAAATCACGTGTCGATTTTCATTTTCTGTATAACTTTATTATTAAAAACCTTGAATTTAATCAGACAGAACAGACATAAATAAATTGCTGTGTTTTTCTACACTGTTAAAAATGTTTGCAATTTCACTATACATTTACTATACATTTGTATAGTAAATCTAAAAACTCGGTCCATGAAATAGTAATTAAGATGCTGCATAGTAAATTTCATATACATGTATATTGGTCAACTCTGAGAAAAGGCAGGTAATTTCATTTTACACAAATTACAATTAATTTTGGCAGTAATCATCAATTCCAAATAATAAAGCATGACACTTTTTTCTAGTTAAACATAAATTATACTGGGTTTTCAAGTGGAAAAGTTCAATTGAGCGAATAATTAAGACACCCAACCTAAAAGCAGCGATTTTTTGTTAAAATTGTGACATTTACAGTGAATTTTGAAGAAAACCTCACCTGTACGTTGCACTTTGATTATAAATATGAATTTGGTTCATGAATAGTAGGTTACAACTCTAGTTTTAAATATTTGACAAGATTTGAGTGCATCAAAGAACTTTCAACTTTCATGCACTCTGTTTTACTATGCATGTATATTAATTTTACAAGGTGATGGTATATTTAATTTACTACACGTATATGCATATTGCTTCCATTACATTTATAGTAAAGTCGCTATAGAAATTTCTAACAGTGTACATTATCGATCAAATTACCTACCTGTTATCAAGCACTGTTACCATCTTCACAAAGTTTTAGGGACAGCATGCCCCGTATGTCATGTTTCAAGATTTTATTAATTTTAGTACATTTAGAACGTTTATAAAAACAATTTATGATACCAGACGTTTAAAGAAATACTTCACCTATTAGAATCTCACATTTTCATGCTTCAAGTACTTCAAAATATGGTGTAACTGCTTAATTTCTACCAAAGACTTTTCCATCTGTTTCTGTAAAGACTGTTTTTTCATAATAACTCTTCTGACATTTTATGCAAAAAAATAATATGGAAATCAGTAAACGTTGGCGTTTTTTATAATTGACACCATGTCCCACACGGACACCATATCCCACTCTCCCCTGCCGATTTATGAAGTTAAAAAAATGTTTTATTCTGTTTATGTGAGAAGAACTTTCTCGTTGTTAGGAGTACTACAGTACTATATCTGTTATATTTGTTCGCGTCTTCAAAACGCATTGAATTACATATCGAAGAACTTTCCATGTTATCTTATGACCTAGCAATATCGGTTTGTAATTTTTTTCAAATATATTGTTTATTTTGTTTATACAAGGAACATTTTTCTAATATTGGGAATACAACAGGACACTATATGATGTATTTGTTCGCGTTTTCGAGACGCATCTATTGAACAACCTTTGATGACCTCTCATGATCAATAGCAATTTATAATTTTTCAAAATATATTGTTTATCTTCTTCATATGAGGAAAACTTTTTCAATACTGGGAATATAATATAATAACAGTGCTGTATTTGATGTGATTGCTCGCGTCTTCAGGATGCGTCGATTGACCTATTGACGAACCTTCCATGACATTTCATGATGAATCAATAGCGACTTATGAAGTTAAAAAAAAACAGGTTACATTGTTTGTATAAGGACATTTTTTTCAATTTGGAATGTTTCACTATCGTAAGTTAAAAAGTTGTTCGTTATAACAGAACACATTTTACACAATTTTTCACAACCTTTCGATGGTCCCTCTGATTTTCGGTAAGACAGAAACACAAGCTTGAAAAATGTTGAAAGTATCCATTTTTTCTTTTTGTTAAAGAATATCTCCCTCTATGAGGAAGCAAATTTATGTGATACCTATGAGGAAGAAAAGTGTTCATAAAACGAGCACAAATAAATACACCCATAGTATTTAACAGCGGTATTTTAATATTGTTTCCATTTTTCTGTTTCAGTTTCACGCCAATGATGTCGAGCAAAAAAGATTTGGGAACGAAATTCACCTGGATTATACCAGATTTTGAAGCTTCGATAAAATCAGAAAATCCACTAAGGTCAGATAAATTTCTTATGGCGGAAGACGCGAAAATGGAATGGCGCATTGTTCTGACATGTCCAACACCTGCAAAGTCTAGAACGAGGTGTAATTATTGTTCTAACTACGTATCCACCTCCTCCTCCTCCGATGTCTCCCTGTTTTTAGAAAACACAAAAACTGATAACAATGAAAGATCCTTCAATATTATTCTCTCTATCATAGATGCTAAAGGATGTAAGGTTCTTACAAAAGTCAAAACCTACGATGATGTGATTAAAGTAGAAAACTGCGGCTTTGAAACATTTACCTCTAAAAAGGAATTAGATTCATTCCTGGTAGATGGTAATCTTACGATCGTTTGTGAAATTAATATCATTAAAAATCCAAATTTGATTGAACCTATAGTAGAACAAGGATTTCATTCTTACATAAATAACGAAAGTTACAGCGATGTTACACTCATTGTAGGCGAAGAAAAAATACCCGCTCACAAAGTAATTCTTGCGTCGAAAAGTCCAGTTTTTGACAAAATGTTTTCGACCGACATGCTTGAGTCGAATTCTAACGAAGCGAAAGTAACTGGCATACAACTGGAGGTAGTTAACGAATTACTAAGATTCATCTACACTGGAGAGGTTACAAAATTAGATGAATTAGCCCTTGATATATTCAAAGCCGCACACTTCTATCAGGTCAGCGATCTTAAATTAATTTGTGAAAACTTTTTGTGCACAACTTTGAGTGTCGAAAGTGTGACAAATTCTTTAATGCTAGCTGATGATTGCGAAGCTGAAGGTTTGAAAGATCATTGCGTCGCTTTCATTCTGAAAAATTTTAAAGAGGTGATGAAAGTAGCTGCGTATAAAAATTTATATAAAACACACCCACATCTTCCCTTCGAATTGTTAAATGAAATAGGATTACATTTCTTGAAATAATTCACTGAAACAGGCTAATATATTTTCGTTTATAATCATTAGTTTATCTATATATTTCAGTTTGAGGAAATGTTCTTTTGTACTTTTATAAGGAAACGTAATACATGTATTTTCAATCTATGTCTCTGCACTTATTCTTAATTTGAATAAATTGTGTTTGATCGATGAAAAAAGTTGTAATTTTTTAAATTCTCGCAATTGGTGGAAAAATATCAATTTAAAGGCATTTTTATGTGTCCCCTAAGGGTGTATATGACTCCTTAGAATTATCCTCAACGAGAAAGCGAGAGAGCATTTGCAACTTATCTACTAGTATCACATAACCATTACTTACAAATCTTTACGCTTTCAAACGAGTTCCTTTTTATTTCACTAGTCTTGTAACCTTGCCATTTTTTCATATTTATTCTTTCTCATTCGCTCATCATCCTACAATCTTCCCATACATGCTCCCATGTTTTCTATTCCCATCCACAGATTCTTCTCTTTTTCCCCCCAAGACATTCCTTCTCTTGCCTCATTTCCCAATCGAAATCTTGCTGTTCTCGTCCATTATCTCTCTACAAATCTCTTTTCTAAATACTTTGGTACTCCTTTCTTATATATATTTTATTCCGTTGCGCGTCTTCTCTTGCATTATATGCAGGTTTCATCCTGTCTGCCGCTAACGTCCACCTTATATACATTTCTTGTAACTTCTCAATCCCTTCCCTTCCATCCCCATATCTCTGCTCCATATCCTCATGCTGGCTATACCAATGTGTCAAATAACCACATTCTCTTTCTCCAATCTTTTTTTTAACCTTTTTCCCGAATTATGTCGAAAATATAACACCTTTACTTCTACTTTACTCCCTTCCCTCTCCCAATTCATTATTTTCATTTTCTAAACCTCATTATCTTAGTCTTTCCTAAACCAGCCCGAATGTTTAATTTGAAAATTATAAAAATTTCTACGAAATCAGGAAAAATACAAACAATTTTATCTTTTACCCATTATATACATTGTAAGTTGACAAAAACGAAACATGTTCATACTGTGCCGCTTGAAATCTATTCACTAACACTTTTGATATTTGTTGAATATATATTCAGTAAATCAATCCTAAAAAGCTGTTCTATGTACGAACGTTCTTTTAAATAATCGGTACAGAGCTATTTTTTCAATGAAAAAATCTAAGATTATGGGAATTGAAGTTACATTCTAAAGATTTCTTTACTCTTTAAATATTTTATGATTAATATTTTATGATTAATTAATTAATCAAATTATTTATTTTATAATTAAAATAGTTCATAAAAAATTCAAATTTGGTTCATTATAAAAAATCAATAATTTTTTTAAAACATGAATTCATCATATTAATTTGTGGAATAATGAAGCCTCGGAAGAGATAAAATTGTAGGAATAAAGATCTGTTTTCTAGAACCTTCGTTTAAACTATCAGCGCATGTCTATATGATTTTTCAGATACCGCTATTTGTTCTACTATAACATTCACACAGAAAAATGAAATGATAAAATTGGCGACAATCAATTTTTACATAAAATCAATACCTTCCATTTAAGATGAGAATGTCTTAATTAAAATGATCATAATAAATAATGTCCAATGATATCATTATTTGCGAGAGACAACCTTGACACTGATAACGTCGTTATTTCACCTATATGTGAGATAAGGGCTACTTATGTATATATTTGTAGTCTGATGATGCAATGGAATATTCCTTAGATACAGTAGTTAATAACCAATTTATTCACTGAAGCATTAATCAGTTTGTTCTCTACTTTGCAAAAATGAGGATGGTCTGTACTTTTGTTTTCACTTTGGCGGTCATCGTTAATTCTATTGGTAAATATAATGATATAATATATCTGTAATTCTTATTATATTGCATATAACACATGCATGAATATGGCTATTTATCAGGCCTGTGGGGAGAACCTAAAGTCCTCCTTTCCAGCTCATAGTCATATAATAGCCATTTGCATATTTACCCTGTTAAGACTAGACATTTCTTTCTTTACGGTATTATTTTTTTCACGTCCTATTTTTGAAAAGGATAATTCCATGCTGTTATTTCCAGTGCGAAAAGAAACGATTCTGGCTTCCTACCAGTGATCTCATTTAAGTACCACTTGAGACTAATTTTTCTCACTCTTGATGTTTTTACAGCCTATGATGTGAAATGTATGACGTCATAGATATACATGGCCATTACTGTATTATTTGTTTCGAAAGATAATAACTTTGCTTTAATTATAGAGCGAACATTTTTAGTTTAAACAGATAATAATTGTTTAACGAATTCAAAATTGGTTCAAAAATACTTGGAAACTTGTCACTTATTGAATAAAAGATAAAGCAAAAGTTCACTCCCGAGCTGAAGTATTTCTCATTTGAGGCCAAAAAGTATGAATAGAAAAAATTATCTAGTTCTGGGAAATAGAATGTGGAAGTTTACAATCTCAAAGTGACAGGAACCTAAAATTGGAACAGGCTCGGTTGCGGACGACGATAAAAAGTGGAATTTGGAGTTAAAACAAAAGATAAAAACTAAATCCCGAGATATTGAGTTGCTAAATTTGGAGAAAATTAGTTTAATCAGAAAAAGTTAATCAATTCCCAGTGAATCTTTCAAGAATTTCGAGGTTGAAATTTAATGGGTTTCGAGAATTGTCTTCAGATAGCGACTCAAAATCTATTTTTCATTTTCGAAAAATAATAAAAACGTGTCCCCGAGATATGGGGTGGCTGAATAAGGATATAAAAGTTTTTGTGCAAAAAAATGATTCTGTTCCGGGATAATAAAGATTTAGTGTGACCGTTTGGCACTGTAGCACACGAGTTTTCGCTACAAGGTATATAAAAAGAAGAAAGGAATATGTTTCTTTATGAATAAACGCTAATAATTTTAAGAATTATCGTTCTTTATCGTCAGGCAAAAAGTTGAGTGAAAAAAATCTTATAAAAGTGGCTTTTTGTGGAAAATGAAGATTTAATATTTTAGGTTGCAATTTGATTGGTACTTTGGTACTGGAAAAAGTTCAAATAGTTTTATCCAGGACTTTTTCTTTGAAAAAATTTCTTTATTATTTCACTATATTTAGAAACTTTTAGGAAGAAGGTACTGGTCAGAAAACTGTTTGGAAAAAAGATAAGAGGTTTGGCAATTACAAAAAAAAAGAAGAAGAAAAGATAGGTGTTAAGTACAGAGTCAGTTATCTGTTTTTTAACTACCAATATTTGTATTAGTACATTAAAACTGAGATTTTAAACAAATCCTTTTGACACAACATGTACTGCAACCCTTTATTTATAACCATTAGACAAAATAATAAACATCAAATTATTTTAAAATAATTCATGTTGATGAAATTCAACAAAATACCGCCTTTAGCATGAATTTCAGTCAAGGGGGTCAAGAGGGCCAAAATTAAAAGTTATTGTGTGAAAATTATTCCTTGAACATTCCTTATGAGGTGACTGAAATTTAATTTACAAAAAGTTAATAACAAGTACTTTTTCCATTTTTTCCGAAAACCGAGATTTTCCATGTAAACCCCCATGGTAATTTCAAAAGCCCGAGGGCACCACGAGTTAATTTTGACCGATTAAAAAAAAAAAATAGAACATTTATTTTTCAGGAAAACTAATAAATTGGGGGGGGGGGGGGGGGGCGAGCGATCAAAAAAATTCGAAAGTCACATTTGTACACGTATAAATTTGGACCACCCTAATGTATAGTTACAGGCATATTTTAACAAAATAATTTCAACAATATTTTCTCACCTGGAGCAATCGATGTTGTATGATTCATACTGTCTCTCATTTCAGTTTCCGCTTTTTCTACATCATCTTCCGTATTGAGCTGTTCTATAACTTCCTTGGTAATAACATCCTTGGTAACATTTTTTTATTTACGATGCAATTCCTTTTCCATGCGCGTACGACCACCATGACCGATGCTTTGGTGCGTATCATGAAGAACATCGTACATCTCATCGCTATGCAAATAGTACAAAAACGTAGAGTCACTTCCTTTTACAGGTGTAATAAGCTTTTCACCACCACCCACAAGAATAACATCGAATCTCTTCAGTCGACGATAGTGCACAGTTTGTTTTTTCTCGTTCTGTTTGGCTTCGTTCACTTCCTTTACAAATGTATAATACTTTTCTTTAGACAATATAAAACCGTTTTCAATCTGATTTCTGATAACTTCTTGCGAAGATTTTTCGAACTGTGTGCGCATATTCCTCATCTGTTCATTCAAATAACCGTACACTTTACTTGGAGAATTTGTTGCAAAACCAGCCATTTTTCACAACTTAAACTTCACCTGAGAGCAACGACTAACATTCAGGAGCTTTGCTGAGATGATACTGACGACTGTAACGTCCTGATGCAGGCTCTTTTGAGAAAAAGTCATTAACAAGAGATACAAAACTGAGGAGTGGGTAGGGGGGGGGGGGTTGAATTGCCTAATTGCTTCATACCTGATCTTCTAATGAAGAGCAGGTGTCACACTTGATTCACTTCTGAATCTACTTCTGAATCTAATAATACACTTCTGAATCTAAATAAGTGAAACAAAATAAAACAAAAAACGTCAAATACGTCAAGTACGTCAAACAAAAGTATTTCTGGCTTTGGCCAGTATACCCTGGCCACTTCGCGATTTAGCCGACCAAAGACCGAAACGGTAATGCCGGATCATCGTATTGAATTCATCGCAGACTGTATACACCTATCTCACGGTCGTAAGACGTGGTTACAGCTGAAATTTTACCGCGATTTCGCTGGGAGGGGGTGCAATTTTTCAGATTAGCACCCACTCCCGGCGAAATCCTGCGGTTGTCCTTTTGAAAAACTTTTAACTATATATGCATGCATTTTGAATATATTCATATATACAAAATAAAAGTCAATAAAGAGAAAAAACTGAAACAAAGTCTAAACGTTATTTGCAAATGAGATTTTGTTTTTGAATACACTCCCTTGACATAATAATTTTCAACCCAAAATGTGACTGAAACTAACTGAAAGTGACTAACGTGTATTAATAATGTGTCTCATGTTTTTCTGAATTCAAAAGAATTCAAACACGGTGAGCTTTTGTCATTTTGAACCTGAAAGTTTTGAAGCTCAACTCTTCTTTATAGAATTTTGAAACAAGTGCAATTCAATTTTTTATTTAGCTTATTTGAAACCATTGTTTGTTAAGTGTTATTTGAAAGTAAAAACTGAGACAAAAAATTTGCCAAAGAATTGGATATATAAAAAACCGTTTATTTTGTAGAGGTTTACTAATAGCAGAAAGTCGATCATCGTCATTAAGGTTATTAAAGCGTTTATGCTCTCGTCTTCTACAAAAAGTATATTTTTATTTAACAGGAAAAATGTACGGTGGGGAGTTCTTATAATTGGAAATAATTTCTGATAATTTTTATTGAAGCATCAGAAAGATGCTTTCTGCGAAGGAACGTTGAATTCAGCTGAAGATATTAGACATAAATGTGCTAAAAAAATGAATCTTCTATTTCTTCTTGCAGAATGCAGTTCTCAGCCCGATGAGAAACCTAATATCGAACGTAATCCTGGCCCTTTTTCGTCTTCTGCTGCTCGACAACAATATTTGCCCGACCGGATTTCCCGAGAGGAGGCTCCTTTTCGTGGCAAACGTAATCCTGGTTCTTCTTCGGCCAGACAACATTCACCTGATCGGAAATCTCCTCAGGAGCCTCCACTCCGTGCCAGATCTATTTCTCCTCTCGGCAGTCTTCCTTCAGATCCAGTATTTGGATGTACAACAGAACAACTTGGATATGTTCGGCTTATTCCTCGCACAAATCGAAACCAGCGATTTGAATTTCGAAGATACGTTATTCCTACCGGTATGCCAATAAGATTTCGAGTAGAAAAAAATAAATATGTGCCCGTTCCAACCCAAGAATATATTGTATTATCAACATCCAATGATGACATTTTTGCAGTATTGGATGAAAGTGGTATTCTTCGTGGAATGTATAGGACAAATCCAAATCGTTCGCGAATAAAAATAAATATGATAAGCGGCGCAGTTGACGATTTGACTCCAGATGAAAGAAGGGATTGTCCAGTAGGCCAAAGTTCAGCAATCTTCTCAAAATGTTTTATTAAAGCTTTTAAAAATTACGATTCACTACAGTGTGAACGGAATCACAATGTCGAACGTAATCCTAGTTCGACGTCTTCTGCCATACAGTCTAGGTCTCCTCCGGGCAGGCCTTTTCCTCAAGAAGTACTTGGATATTCACTTGCAAAACTTGGATATGTTCGGCTTATTCCCCCGAAAAATCCGAACCGGCAATTCGAATTTCGAAGATATGTTATTCCTGCTGGTTTACCAATCAAATTGCGAGCAGAAGAGAATAGGTATGTGCCCGTGCCAACCCAAGAATATATTGTTTTATCAACATCCGAAGGTCTCGTTTTTGCAATACTGGAGTATGCTGGAATTCTTCTTGGAATATATAAGAGAGACCATCAGCGTTCGAGAATAAAAATAAACATGATAGGCGGTGCAGTTGAAAATATGACCGTAACTGAAATGAAGGAATGTCCTGTAGGCAGACGTAACCCAATCTTTCCACGTTGCTTTAAAGAAGCTGCTTCCGATGAAGATAGTCTACAGTATGTGTATCATTAATTCCATAGAAAACAAGCTGTGAATTCGATTTCGAGTGTTTCCACTTTGTTCGTATTCATAATTATATGGTGCTCATTTCACGAGCAATTTGCTTCCCGTTAGCAAATGTATTTGCTTCCTCATAAAGGAAGCATTAGTTTTTTTTTCAGTAATGAACAAACCAAAGTCTTCATTTTGATCAATTGAAAAATAGTAATGTACACAAAATACAAAATTACAAAATAATACAGAACATTTTTTAAATACAAAGACAAAAAAATCAGACAATTTTAATTTATATTCGGAATTATCATTTTTCGAGCATTCATATTTTGGTGTTGAAAAATCAATTGAAATCATTTTTACAACACCCACCTCAGAAGTTGACGTTTGCATGCACGTACATGGTGCCTAAAGGATCTTATTTGCGCATACTGTGCGCGAAACAATTTTCGCGCATGCGCAGTTTGAAGATGGCTTACTTTAGACACTGGTGAAATAGCTGCGCATGCGCACATTCGATATGAGGTACTTTAGACACTGGCATAGGTAACTTTAAACACTGGTGTTGGTATCTTCTTGAAATAAATTTACATTCAACTTGAACAAATGTTTTAATGATTGAAGTTTTGTTTGCAAGAAAGAATAAATGCCAACATTTTTTTTCAATCATTTTTTTCCAAAAAATTTTGTTCAACAAACTTTTTTTTGAAAATTTTTTTTCTAAAATTTTTGTTTTCACAAATTTTTTTTACCAATTTTTGTTCACAAAATTTTTTTCAGAACATTTAAAAAAAATTTTTTTTTCAGAACATTTAAAAAAAAATTTTTTTTCAAACATTGAAAAAAAATTTTTTTTTTAATTTCTTTACTCCACTCTATGTAATATAAGATTAGTATTTTTCGTCGCCACCTCCAAAAAACTTTTTCGGACGGGCGTTGGAAAAAATTGCGTGTGATACACGTGCGCGTAAGTGATTGGTAACTCGCGTGATTGCATCATTCGCCTGCGGTTCAATTTTTGTACGGAAAATTCGTCTTTTGGCTTTAAGGTTCAACAATTGAGGTGAACTTTTTTTTCTTTAATCACTAAAAAAGGTTTATTTGTTGAACATTCTTTTTTTTTATTTCAAAATTCATTTTTTGTTGTTGGAGTTTCATCCTTTTCGATTGAAATGTCAACTATTACTCTTTTTTGTTACGAATTTATCTTCTAAGGTTGAAAATTTAACTATTTCATTGTAAATTTAATTATGTTGTAGAGAATTTAATTATTTTGTAGAAAATTTAAGTATTTTCTTAAGAAGTAATCTTTCATCGTAGAAAAGTTACTTTTTCGTTTGAAATAAATAAATTTGAAAATTCTTCATTTGTATAATATATATTATTTTTATTATTATTATTATACCATTAGGCCATTTCCCTTTCGGGGTAGGCATGACTGGCTCGGTTGGAAAATAGTGAATAGTTATGTAGGTATAAAGTAGGTCGGTATATGGGTATTTTTTTTCTTTTATTATTTTTTTTATTTTGAAAAGGAGAATTGTAAATGATTTATGCACTGACCACATTCGAACTTAAGGGGCCGTCAGCCCCTAAGGAACGAGGGTGAGTGTGGGACTCGTCCTAAGAAACGGCCATACCCACTAACGAACTCCTTTGTACCTACCAACTCATGTTCCGGGAACCACTTTCGCATTACTTCAGGAACATGGGAGTAAAGCCATTTCGCCGTGCCTCGGCGCTCGTCTGTTTTTTCCAACTTGGACTTCTTCTCCACTTCTTCTCAGGACAGCCCAGACATGATGTACGCATCGTCCTCAATAGCGCACCAATAGCGCGCAACGGGCTCGTCGGCTTTCGACATCATGGCTAGGTGTATATGGAAGCTGCTGATTCACTTCGTTGCTTGCTCCCTCTTCTTTTATAAAGTCAGCGTCGTGGCCCAGCCAAGATGTTACGCATCGCCCTCAGCAGCACGACAATGTCGTGCAACGGGCTCGTCGGCCTTCGAACATCCTGGCTGGGTGTGGCTGGTTGGGCTGCCCCTTCGAACGTCTGATTCTTCTTGCTGGGGCTCCTGTTGGGCTTCTGCATGACCTGATGAACCTTTATGTCCCAATGCAAGGTGAACACATCGTCCTCAGTAGCATGACAGCGTCACGCATCGGGCTCGTCGGCCTTCGATCATCCTGGTCGGGTATGGTTGGATACGAACTTCTGTGATGGCGGTTGTTCTGCCTGGTTCATCTCGTGTTTTTTCTGTCGCAGGATGGTTTCGACGTAGTCAGCTACCGCAGTCCAGATTTCCTCGCTTCGCAGCATCTCTGCTATCGGTATGATTCCCGCAATCACAACTGCTGCCGGGTGCGATAAGAGCACGCAACTCTCAGTGCACCCCTGAGTTAAACCGATGCCATCCTTTGCCTATATTTGTCCTTCAGCGCTTCAGCCCATATTTCGCTACCGTATAGGAGGATTTTTTGGGCTACCGACATCAATAGTCGGCGTTTAGATGGCCTTGGGCCGTTGACATTTGCTATAAGCCTACTTAGTGCCATCGTCACTGCTGCAGCTTTGTCAGACGCCTTTCTAATCTGTTCCCAGAAGGTCAGCTTGGTATCCATAATGATCCCAAGGTGTTTTATAGCCCTCTTGGTCTGTATCGTCTCCGTGCCCACTTGCGTCTCTATTATGGTGGGGATCAACTTTCTAGTGACTAGCACCAACTCAGTCTTTTCTGCTGCTAGACTTAGGCTATGGCTAAACCATCCACCTATCAACGAGGTGCAAAATCCTATTCAGTTTCCACTGAATTTGCTCGGTGTTGCGCGCGGTGATGACTGCCATAATGTCATCAGCGTAGCCCGATAGGTATGCGCCTTCTGGCATCTCCAGACGTAGGATGTCGTCATACTCGTTGTCTCGTATTCAAGAACTCTGTCTTTCAGATAGCTCTTGATTATCCGTTGGAGATACTCTGGTACCTTGAACTTCTCTAGGGCTTGGATCATATCGCTCCACCTGGCAGAGTTGAAAGCGTATTTTAGGTCCAACACTGCCAGGAGGACGACCTTCTTGGAATAATGATTTCCACTTTGTGCTGCGTTGATTGTCTGCACAATCTCTCCAACTGCATGAATAGTCGAGCGTCTTCTCCTAAAGCCGTACTGCCCGGCTGACCGATCTCCGCCCTTTAGGATAGCCGCCTCCAGGCGGGGCTTTAGAAGCTTCTCTAGGAGTTTTCCCGCAGTGTTCAGCAGGCACAGGGGACGATATGTTCCTGGTGATGTTGGGTCACCCTTGCCAAAGCTGATGAGCACTAACCTTTGAGTCTTCCACTGCTTGGAAAAAATTCCTCCCCTCAGACAGGCATTGTAGGTGTTTAAGAACACCTGCGGGCAGGCACGCGCCACTGCTTTCAGCGCCTCTGTTGGAATTCCGTCTAGTCCAGGGGCCTTCTTGTTCTGCAGACCCCTCACTGCCGCAAGAAGCTCCTCCATTGTGAATGGCGGTACCTCCGCGACCGTGGCCCCATCGCTGACCTCTTGTCTCACCGGATGGGTGGGGAAAAGATTATCAACGATGTTGTCCACCACGTCTGGTTCCATCGCCCCACATGTTGAAAGGGCTCCAAGCTTTCGCGTGACGATTCTGTAGCCCAGACCCCGAGGTTCGTTGTTGACGTCCTCGGTAAGGCCAAGCCATTTCTGCCTCTTACTCCTTTTAATGGCGTTTGGCAGCTCCTTCTTATTTCGCCGATGTTGAGCCTCAGCTGGGATTGCTATTGGTTGATCCCCTCTTCTTTTTTTTCTCGCTCGGGTTGTTTTTTGCCTACACTGCAGGCGTCTGTTGCGAAGTACGGCTATTTCCTCCGTCCACCAATAATTGGTGCGTCTGTTGTTTCGGCTTCTCTTTCGGGGCATTTGTCTAAAGAAGAAAGATTCGAAATCTTATTAATGAAATCGAAAAAGTATGTACATGCGACTAAAGAAAATTAATTTTATTTAAAAAACATCTCGAAAAATATCATTTTTGCTCATTTTTCAAAAAATTATAACTTCAACGAAAGTTACATATTTTTAATTTTCTATGGTAATTTTTTTTTGTACAATTTTTGGTATTGAATGCTGATAAAAGAGAAAAAATAAATAAATATAACTTTCGTTAAGTCATAATTTGTTGAAAACGAGAAATTATGAGATTTTTAAGATTCAGAATAATATTACGGAAGATGTCATTTCAGATCAAAAACATTACTCCCAATAACATTTTTTTCAACTTTCAGGAAACATTTATTTCAACAACGTTTTTTTGCAATTGAAATTTTTCTTATTATCTCTTTTCACCTTTACAACTTTTCTGTTTCAAATTTTAAAAATAAATATTTCAAATGGAAGAAATCATTAAAAAAATTTGTTTGAAAGGAACACCTTTCTAGACAAAGAACTATATATGAAGATTATTTACTTATTTTCAAAATTTGAAAGAGTAGAGTTGTAGGCAACAGCTTTCTTGAAGGAATAAGCCAAAAAGTATTAAAATTCAATGATTTTTTAAAGAATTATAAGAAGCGACAATAAAAAAAAAATCAATCACAAAAAATATTGTTAAAATAATTACATTTGTTAATTCAATACTTTTCCATCAAAAATAATGTTTTGCCTTGTATAAAACATGACTGACAATGTAATTATAATTTCATAAATAAATACAAATAATTTTTGGTTGAAATTCTAATTATATTGTTGAAATTCAATTTTTATTTGGTCGCAAATAATTTTTGTTAACTGCAAATTTCACTCATGCATTTTCTGGATTTAAGCAAAATTTATTCACAAGAGGTGAGTTATTTCGTAGGGTTTTGAAGATTTGAAGAGATTTTGATTTTTTTAAATTAATCCGAATTCTTTTCAATTCTTTGGAATTCCCTTGAATTTTTTAAAATAAATTGAACTCTTCTAAACTCACTCAATTCTATTTATTTCTATGGATTTTTTAAAAATTTTTCAACGTTTTTATTTAATTGATCGTAAATTCTTTTAAAATTACCGTGATTTTTTTATGAATTTCATCGAATTCTTCTCGCTTACCTTGAATTCCTCTGAATTCATTCCAATTTTACGGAAACCAATGGAGTTTTTTTGATTTATAAAATTTTTCCAATTCATTTGAATTCTTTGGAATTAAACTTGAATTGCATTGAAGTCTTATGAATTTATCCTGAATTTGTGACCTTTTGAGCACAAAAAAGTACCATTTGGTCCCTATATTCTATCTCATAAATTGATAGTTTAAATTACTTAAGGTGGGTGTTTTGAACTATAATATAGAACCAGTTAAGGCTTGAACTGATTCCAGATTCTTGGAATGGTTTTGAGTAATTTATCCTATCAATTTAAGGAATTCAGGGGTGTCCGAATTCACTCCACATGTCCGAAATACCCCGTTTGACGGTACTCAAGAATTTTATTCTATTTTATTTTTTAATTCAATAATTTAATTCCAGAAGTGCACCATCGAAGCCTGGAAACGAAATTTACCTGGAATATACCTGACTTCAAAAAAACACTGAAATCAAAAAGTTAAATTTTAATGTCGGACCCACATTTGCCACTAACTTTGTTAATGTAAATGGGGTCTAAGTATGATAAGGACTTGAAATGAATCAAAAGAAGCTTAACCTTATTTGTACAATATTAAAATTAATTGGTTACAGGTATTGAAAAATAAATTTCCAAAATGTTGAATTCAAATTTGTGAAGATAATGTGGATAATGACATGACACATGCCCCCTGAATGTTTTGTTTCAGGCGTATAACACCTAGAGTGTTATACGTTCCCAACCCTGTGTCTGAGGCGTTTGAGCACCTGAGCCAGGTGACAAATTGTAAATTTCAAGCAGGGATCCGAAAGAAACTTTCGTCACGTTACGTTATGTGATATTTGAACACAACAAAAGTTTCGTTATTTCAGTTATCGTTATCACGAAGGGAAACGAATGTCAGCATTACTTTTTTTTCTCTACGTTATGAAACAGTTAGAACATACAAAATATCGATCAGTTAATGTTATTTAAATAACTAAACAATACTTGAAAACCTAAATTATACCAGTAACTCAATAAGACTTTACCATATTGAAAGATAAAAGTTGCTTCGGATGTATTTGACTCTTAACCGTCCCTTATGGATCGGAGGTCCTTCTTACGAGGTCTGGGACCACTCTGGTGCTCCAGAGGATTCACCAGGTCCCTCAAACATATTCTTCAAGGAATTTTAAAACATACAAAACAACCCAGGTGCTCCAGAGAATTTACCAAAACACTCAAACATATTCTTCGAGGAATTTTAAAACCCTGTTTTCCTGCCAAGGCTAAAACCCGTTTTTGAAGAAGCGAGGATAAGAATTACTACAATCTAGGTGCGCCCGAGAATCCACCAGGATATTCAAACATATTCTTCGAGAAATTTTGAGACCCTGCGTTGTTGCTGAGGATAAAACGGGTTTCTAAAAAAGCGAGAATAGCCCAGGATCCTCAGGTGGCTTGCCAGGTTTAGTTTTAACATTCTTTAAAGGCATTCAGGTGTTAACCCTCTGGAGGTATCTATAGGTCGTAATTATAACAAGTACGACAAACCTGGTGCTTCAGAGAATTTACTAGAATACTGAAACATATTCTTCGAGGAAAATGGAGACTCTACGTTCCTGCGAAGGCTAAAATGCATGGCCGAGAGAGCGAGGATGGTTTGGTTTCACCAGGTGGCTTACCAGGTCGGGTTTTAACATTCTTCAAAGGCATTTCGACATTTGGAGGTATCTGAAAGTCGTAATTATGCAGATTACTACTATCTAGGTGCTGAAGAAAATTCACCAGGTCACTGACACATATTCTTCGAGGAATTTTGAAATTCTGCGTTCCTGCTAAGGCTAAAACGAGTTTCTGAAAAAGCGATGATGGTCTGGTGTACCCAGGTGGCTTACCAGGTCCATTCTGCTATTTCCTGTTCCTTTGGGTGAAGCTTCAGCCATATTTGTTTCAGCTTCTTTCGTGCTCGAATCTCTTCAGTTTGCTTTTCCTCTTCATCCTCCTGTCGATGTGCGCCGTAGGGAAAGTAGCTTGGGTCCATATATAAGGCTGCCAGTAAAGCGTCTTTGTCGAGTAATTGTGATTCTGTCGATTCCATTGTATCAAAAAGAGGACGAGCAAACGGCGTATTAACCTTCTCAGTCTCCAACTTGCATTTCAGCCATGCACCAAAGAAATCACCAAGTATAAGTTGTTCTTTCTGCAGCAACAGAGTTGTTATCCTAGAGGGTTTTAGGGCAGCTAAGCACTGTTCAATCCGCTCCCATTCTACGTCCGATAGATGAAGTTTTTCATGGATGGAAGAAAAATCGAGACAAAATGGTTCAAGATCGTAGGCATATCGAGAACTGGTTTCTTATAACGACAGCTGATCAGAATTTCCACCATTTTCTCCGTTAGAAGTACTTTTACGCCTGTCCGTGCCAACACAAATGAAAGAAATATAGGCATATGAATCTCATTATATACATATAATGTGTACAAATGTTTGTTGTGCATGTTCATTACATTATTCTTTTCGAGTACAGTACCTTATCAATATTTTTCACCAGCTTCTCCTTTGAAACGTCTGTTACACATAGCTGAAGCGTGTGAGTCCCACATCGGACGCGAATCAAAAAGATGTTCTGTCCATCAAAATCAATAGCAGACTCTGGATGCTCTACGAATTCATGTAGGCACTCACTCATATGGACTTCGATTTCTTGTTCTTCATGAGAGTTTAAATTTTCTCTACTGCTTCTATTCTCTTCTTACTTTTCTTGAAGCAGACTCGTCATTTTTATCGTATTTGTCCCATTATCTGTCGTTCACGTGTACATTTCGCATCGCAACTAATCCGACGTGTGCCGTTCCTCAAGGACTTTTACAGCTAATGTTTTTAACTGAATTTTTTCGTCTTTTATGAACTGAGTGTTCACACCGAGAAAGGATTTGCTGTGTCTCGACGCAACGTCACATTTCACGCTAATAAGTTTCACCTTGGATTATAAGATTATTCGTAGATTAATTATTGTACAAAATTGATCATTAACTTCAAGTAAAAGAAATAAAGATACATGCAAGCTGAGTTCAACATCCATGAAATTGTTGCGTATTTTAATTAAAATTTCATGAATACTCTTTTTAATGAAGTTCAACATTTTTCGGAAAAAAATATTCAAATTATTATTATTATTATGAAATTGAGCCAAGTTGCATACTTGATATTTTTACAAGTCATACCTCCTTTAATTCCTCCTTTATTTATTTCCTTATTGCTGTAACTTCTAAGGATACTTCATCCTCTAGTATCTCAGGAGAAATCCTAAATTTTTCTGTTTCCGGAAAATTCTCTAAGATGGGATCAATTATTTCGCGAAATCTTTCATCCTTGAAGAGCGAGAAGGGTCGGCGATTTAATGTCACCAGTTTGATGCAAGATTTTCCAAACTGATCCCGTGTTATCTTTATTTTTCCTCGAGCACATTTAGGTGGCGGCGATGATTGGTCTTCTTGGTTCTGCTCTGACTTTATTTCTAAATACTGCCTCTATTCCTTAGGATGTCAACTTTTTAAATGTTTGGCCAGATTTCCAGCATGTTTTACCTAAATAAAAAAAAATTAAATACAAAACTTGTTCATAAAGGTTTTCCATTTCTCGTGAAATGGAATAATAATAATACGCGTTTAATTACATTCATTTTTTATTTTTTATACTGAAAATAAAAAATGAATTAGTTTTCAACGTACCTTTATAGCCTATTGATTGCATCCTCCACACTGGCGTCGGTGTAAAGCAGAAACTTATGAGAGTGAAAGAGACAAATAGATCTTTCACTCTCATGAATTTCTGCTTTACGCCGATGTTTTCTGCCCACGTGGGAATAATAATTTATTAGATTCATTTAGCAATAACTTTATGTATTCAATTATACAATACTATGATAAAAACTAATGTGCTCATTTTTAATGTTTCGTACGAAGTTTCCTGTATATAATTATAAAGAAAGATACATTATTTATTCTTTATATTAATAAAGATTACCTGTTTGGCATGACTTTAAATAAATTATTTTTAATAAATTCCTAGTGAGGAAATGTAGTAAAGAAATACAGTCTTTCGTAAATGATTCGTATCTTTACTCCAATATTCTTTAAAACTTCAAAATTTCTTGAAGAAATACTACATACGTAACTCTCATTCCCGGATTAACAATTAATTATTCCAATTTTTGATGCTAACCATGCCTAATTATCTTGTACAGTGCAACTTTTTATTTCAACATCTCACGATCTCATTAGCATTCCGGGTCGGTTCAAATCCGCCGCCCGAACCCTATCCAAGATGGAAGGGTCGATGGGTCGAACTAGGGAGCCGTCTGATTGGTTGACTTTTTTCTTACTTGCGCGTGGGGTGACAGGCGTGCGGTCTCCTTGGGGCTTGGGGTACTTCACGGTTTTCGCATATCTCAAGAAAATTTTGGAGAAGATAAGTAATCAAAGAACCAGAAATCCCTTGAATATTGATTTTTTCACAAAAATCAACAACAGAAGGTTAGTATATACATTGTTTCTTTGAATACATTTTTTAAGAAAAAAGGGACAAGAAAAATATACTTGTAACTTTTGAGGTTATGCAATAGAAAAAGTTCTTCTTTACATGTACTGTGTAAAATTATGTTGTTGGTAAATTATTACACTCTGAACTGTTATGAAGCGAAAGAATTTTATTGGTAATAATCTAGAATTACATTGCTTGAAAAGGTGTCAGAAAAACCTTTTCGAAGTGAAGACGAGCGCATCATCGACATGAAATTCCGTGATCTCGGACCGCCCACTGGTGCGCGCGCCGTCATGCATATATACACGCGCAGAATTTAAACAGGAGAAACCCGCCCTACACTGGATAGGACAAAATTCACTAGTCTTTAACTACTTCAGCTTACAAAAATAAATAAAGATTTACTTTTTTAAATTAAGCTTACATATTCAAATAAATATTCTCAGAGGAAGAAAATATGAGAAAATCAGTCAATTAGCTGTATTAAACTTTTTCATTAGACCTGGTCACGAAGAAAATCGTATTCTTGGATTGAAAAGTAATGTATATGATCAAAACAATTATATCATTTTCTACTGTATATTTATATAATATTATAATAAAATGTTCGCTACAATATTTGTAGAAAATTGAGAAACTTTTTTGTTGGTTACATGAAAAATGATCACAATTGAAAATTGCACGACATCAGAACGTATACTATAATTGTGTATATTTAAAATTTCATAATTTTCTTCTTTCAATTAATAAGTGATCCCCCTTACAAGAAGAAAATCTTATCCTCTAGAATTTACTGGAGATTCATAAGCATATGTATATATATTATATTACGGTAGTCCAAAAAAATTCTTTTCTATTTTATTTTGAAAATTATTTTTTTGAAGTCTTTAAGGCCGTATTCAATTTTTAACACGTTGGGATACTTTAAGGGTCGAGGTCGCGGGAAACATCCCACATAACTTACAACCAAACCGTCCTAATTACTTGTATACCCTGGTTTTTTATTCTTAAAATATACTGAATGTTTCTATAGGCCACAATTCCATGAAAAATTCTTCAAAATCTCTTCATTTTTAGCCAATTACTGGAGTCCCCCCCTCCCCCGTAATGAACACCAATTGTTTTCACTGGATCTTATTCATAGTTATTCATGAATTTATGAGCATTTTTAACATGATCTGTTTGGTTAATCTAAAACTGTCTTGAAAATAAAACATTGTTACCTTCCAGTCAAAGAACAAGTACGTCATATAGAACATTCGTTATATAACCAGATATAACAATGTTACCCCTTTGTTACGGAGCAGTTACAAAATGTGTTTACTGGGCTCTAGTGTAAATAATATCACACGCAGGTGGTCTGCTGGTTTTCGCGCGTCTTGTAAAAATAACCAACAAATATTCTTATTTGCGCTTATAGCTTAATTTTGTTTCTCAGTGTAATTTTACACTTACAATATGACTGCCCAAAAAAAACAATGCAGGCGAATTCAGAAAAATTCATCAAGAGCTTCCATGAGCTCTTATTGCTTTGCGTGACAAACACGAATTGGAGCAGTGTAACAATTCGTATACATTCGTGAAAAAGCAATTTAATTTTCAAATCTGCTATGCATCCGAGTTCACCAAAAAAGTTAGGGACGCGAATTTACGTCATTATCTCAATCCGTTTTCAAATCAGTTTGTATAGTTGTGCATCCAACTGAAGGCTGTATAGGTGCTGAATATCTTACAAGAACTGAATCCCTTCAATATTTTCGAAAAATAATTTGAAAAAGTGGAAAAGTAGTATTTTGAAAGATGCTTCTTTCCAGCCCATTCCTGGCCCCAATTATCCGTGCCAGAATTAAAGCGTATAAGATTCGCTGCAGAACTAAAAAAATTGAATGTTCTGCTTTTAAAAGTTCCGGAGTTATGGCCTTACTCAGAAGTCGATTTTGAGCTAATAATTTTTGTGAAAAAAAGCATTATATTTCTTGTGAAATCACTTATTTCCTAGGGACCGCAGGTGAAAATGGCTGATAAATAAATTAGACTTAATTTTGAGTAGATCTAAAAAAAAGAAGCTCGAGCTCTAATAGCACTGCAATTATGGATTTCTGCAAATGACTCTTTTTGTATGAAATTTTATCGTTTTCCGAAACAACTCATTTTCTTAACATCTCTGATAAAATTCGCTACTGAATAAATTAAAATCTACTCAATTTTGAGTACATCTAAAGAAGATGACCCTAATTTCGGCGCTATTAGAGATATAGAGCTTTGCTTCTTTTCATTTACGCAAAAGAGAGTCTACTCTAATTTCTTCAGGGATAACTTTCACAAATGAGTTCTTTTGGAAAGAGAGAAATTTTATTTTAAAAATGGAATTTTAACAAAATTAATATATTAATACATTCAGAAATTTATGTAAGCTCACATAGTTATTTTCATTTTGTTTCATATTATGAATTAATTCTTTATTTTCGAATTATGTATGTTTTTACTTATATAGAGTTTTGCTGAATCAAAAGTGTATTGAAACAGTTGTGATGAAAGAAGTATAAAATAACCAAAAATAAAACAACCCACTTTTCATGTGAGCGTAACAAAAACTGAAAAAAGTACTAATTCTATCAATAATGTTTTTAATTTTTTTTCAGTTTCACGTCAACTATGTCGAGTAAACGAGATTTGGGAACAAAATTTACCTGGAATATACCAGACTTTCAAGCTTCGATAGGATTAAAAAATCCGCTAACTTCAGAGAAATTTCTAATGGCGGAAGATGCGAAAACAGAATGGTGCATTGTTTTGACATTTTTAACATCTGAACTGCCTACGACGAGGAGTTGTTATTATTGTTCTAACTCCATATCCACCTCCTCCTCCGCCTCCGACGTCTCCTTGTTTTTCAAAAGCACAAAGGCTGATGAACATCCAAGATCTTTCAACATTGTTTTCTCCATTATAGATGCTAAAGGGTGTATGGTATTTATGAGAAATAAAACCTACAACGATGTAATTGAAACAGAACAATACGGCTTTGCAAACTTTATAAATCGAACAGAATTAGATACTTTGCTGATAGAGGGAAGTCTTACGATCGTTTGTGAAATTGATATAATTACAAATCCACATTTGATTGAACCTATAGTAGAACACGGATTTAGTTCTTACATAAAGAACGAAAGTTACAGCGATGTTACACTCATTGTCGGCGAAGAAAAAATACCCGCTCACAAAGTAATTCTTGCGTCGAAAAGTCCAGTTTTTGACAAAACGTTTTCGAGCGATATGCTTGAGTCGAATTCTAACGAAGCGAAAGTAACTGGCATACAACTGGAGGTAGTTAACGAATTATTAAGATTCATCTACACTGGAGAGGTTACAAAATTAGATGAATTAGCCCTTGATATATTCAAAGCCGCACACTTCTATCAGATCAGCGATCTTAAATTAATTTGTGAAAACTTTTTGCGCACAACTTTGAGTGTCGAAAGTGTGACAAATTCTTTAATGCTAGCTGATGATTACGAAGCTGAATGTTTGAAAGATCATTGCGTCGCTTTCATTCTGAAAAATTTCAAAGAGGTGATGAAAGTAGCTGCGTACAAAAATTTGTATAAAACACACCCACACCTTCCCTTCGAATTGTTAAACGAAATAGGATTACATTTCTTGAAATAATTCACTGAAACAGGCTAATACACTTTCGTTTATAATTATTAGTTCATTTTGATATTTCAGTTTGAGGAAATGTTCTTTTGTACTTTTATAAGGAAACGTAATACATGTATTTTCAATCTTTGTCTCTGCTCTCATTCTCAATTTCAATAAATTGTGTTTGATCGATGAAAAAATTTGTAATTTTTTTAATTCCCGCAATTGGAAAAATGTCAATTTAAAAGCATTTTTATGTGTCCCCTAATGGTGTATATGACTCCTTACAATTATCCTCAACGAGAAAACGAGAACGTATTTGCAACTTATCTACTACTATCACATAACAATTACTTAAAAATCTTTACGCTTTCAAAGGAGTTCTTTTTTATTCCACTCCTCTTGTAACCTCGCCATTTTTTTCACATTCATTCTTTCTCATTCGCTCATCATCCTACAACCTTCCCATAAATGCTCCCATGTTTTCTATTCCCATCCACAGATTCTTCTCTTTTTTTCACAAGATATTATTTTTCTTACCTCGTTTCCCAATCCAAATATTGCTGTTCTCGTCCATACCCAGTGGGCACAAAACCATGAACATCCCAAGAACGTCCAATGTGAGTCTAATGAACGTCTCTAAGACGTCCAATGTCCTAAAGACGTCTCAAAGACATAGGACGTTCTCAGGACATCTGTCGTACTGACATTGGACGTCTTGAAGGCATCCCTAGGAAGTCCTAAAGACATGTTCCAAAAGACGTCTTAGGGATGTCCCGAAGACGTCTCTAGGACATCCTTAATTTTTTTGCCGACTGGGTAATCTCTCTCCAAATCTCTTTTCAAAATACTTTGGTACTCTTTTCTTATTCAGCATCTCATACCATTTATAATTTTTCGATTCCTTAACTATCACGCTTCTTTCTATTAATTGTCTTTCCCGGTCTCTTTTATTCAATTCTTCATAGTTTACATTAGTTCCCTCTTCTATATCTCTAGCACTAAAGAACTCCCTTCTTTCCTGTTCCTATCTCGTTTATTCTATTGCCCTCCCTCTTCTTTCTTCAATCTCCATGAAACAATTTTTCGTTAACTCCCCTCTTTTTCCCTCCCTTAGCTTCGTCTCAAACTTCCATGCCCATTTTCCACTCTAGTACTTATTTTATTCCGTTGCGCTATTATTCCCCCTTTGTACCTTTCAATTATTTTATATGACAAATAATTTAGAACATATGTTTTCTATCACCCCCATTCCTTACGTAAACTCTGTCTGACTCGGTGACTATCTTTTTTTTCCTCAGCTTCTTTCTTCAACCTCTCCGATAGAACAGTTGCATATACTTTATACAATGTTTGAATTACCGTCAGTCCACTATAATCTTTAACCTTTTCCCCTTTGCCTTTCTTCACTAGGGGTACGACTTCCCCCTTTTTCCTAGAATTAACCCTTGGAATACACACTATAGTTTTATAACGAGGTATACACACTGGGTTAGGTTCATCCGGCAAACTTTTACAGCTCATATCTTCGTTCCTAATTGAACAATTTCGCCTCTTTTTTTTTTGGTTTTCATAGAGAAAATCCTCAAGAATTGGACAGTGCGGGTTTGAAAGTGATAAATATGAAAAAACATATACATATTTTCAAATAAACAAAGACATTACAATTTTTGAGAAAAAATCACGTTTTTTCTAAAAGGCCGTTGGATAAGTCATGCTACCAGAATACTCCATTTCTCGGCAAAAATTAATTATTTGAACTATATACATACCTTGACGTTCATGATTATCTTCTGAAATGACGCATATATTGTTATGAAATTAATAACGTTATTTTAAAAACGCCAAACTTCTTCTTGTTTCGAAATAACAGATGTTGCATAATAGCGTCGGGTTAGCGTAACCCAGTGTGTATACCATGGGTTAAGAACTGTCGCGGACATGGCTTGCAGAGACCTTCACCGTAAATCCAGAGAATCCAAATGTAAACAGTCAGGGCCGCGTGGAGCATTTCTGTTGGATTTGTACGCATGCTATAACAGCTGACACAATTTCGCACAGAAGGTATTAAAAGAACCGAAATCCCTCGAATACCCAGATAGCACAAGAAATTCGGTGAAGATTTCCTGAAACTGTCAATGCAAGGTTCTAAATATTGCATTGAAAGGTTAAGGCAAAGTTCATTCATCCAAGAAAATTTTCGCTTGTCAGGGAACATTGCACTGATATGTTCAGGATAGTTTGGAAAATTTATTTAACTTAATTCGATGCGCAGTAGTATTCTATAGCACCGACGGCTGCGCAGTAGCTTTTTCGGCACTCTTAGAATACGGCGGGACATGAGTGACATGTTTACTTTTTATACTTACAAAAAAAAACACCGGAGATATTCCCAGCGGGCAAAAAAACTTCTGCGCACCCGTAGGTGCCATATAATACTACTGCGCATCGAATTGAGTTAAATCAATTTCGCAAACTGTCCTGAATAGGGTTGTAAAGTTTAATGGAACTTTGACCAAATGAAAAGTTTCATGAAACTTTGGAAACGTTTCAAAGTTTCGAACATTAGGGCGGTAAAATTCAAAATATGAAAAAATACTATCAAGTATTAAATATAAACATTCAATAGTATCCTTTGTGTGTCAACGCGAATCGTTTCAACTGATTTAAATAAAGAAATCACGTGTTAATTGTTAATAACATGTAATTATTTAAGTATTGTATTTTAACAACTTAAAAATTGATTTAAATAAAATAAAAATAAATGAATTATTTAATACATATTTAGTTTTTATAATGTTTCATTTTTGAAACGATTTCATTAAAAGTGTAGAAACTTCGAATGGAAATTAATAAAATAACATTCTGCTATTTCATTAAACTATTAGGCTTATTTTATAAATTGTTTTCTGTCAAAAACATGTCTTAATTTTTATTAGTGCTATATCTCTCAATGTTTTATATAAGTGACCAGTTCAAATTGTGTTCTAATTTCAAAGCCTTATTGTTCACCCGGTGATGTAATTTACATCATGTAGAGAACTGATGACGTAAAATACAAGGTAAATTACCGTAGAAAACCAAGTAAATTACCAACAGTATTTTACTTACCCGTCCTTGCCAGGCAAGCAGAGGTAAATTGTCTTCATAATAATTAATATTAATACCTATAAATAAAAGAATACTTCCTTCCGTAAGAATGTATTAGGCTTTTCAATCCAGAAGATTTTTCTTGGATCTAAAAAAAGAGGGGATTTATAGAATTCTTTTGGGGGATTCCCTTATTTGTGAAATTTTGCCAAGCTCGTTTTATTCTAAAGAAGTAACCAAAAAGAGTGTTCGCCATCAGTTTACTTTTCATCGCAAAACACATAAGAAAATCTATTGAATCTGGATTTTTCTGGAGAGAATAAAAATAATCAGCTGGTGAGAACTGTAATCTTCGTTCTTATGTTTAGGTTATTTTAAGTAAAAAGGCTAGAAACACCAATAGAATAAGTTCGCAGTTTTAAATAGATTTTTTTTTCAGGAAAGACAAATTTAGATTTGAGCCTATAACAATAGCAAATTTGACGGACATGGGATCCAGTGGGTAAGTTAAATTGTACACATCCAATTTTTTCAAATTTATTTTATAATTGAGCCACCATAACCTAAAACTTTTAATGAAACTTAAAGGTATATATGCAGATAATATCTTGAAAACTATAGGCAGAGGCCAATGAAACTTATTAAATTTTGAAAGCCTGCATTCAATTTTGGATTATTTAATTTTTAAATTTTTAAAGAAAAATTGTGATTTATGTCTGAAGAAGAAATAATATTTCAAATCTTATTAAAGAAATAAACAAAATTCTGCAAAATTATAATAATCTTTTTATGTGCAGTTTTTGGTATTTAATTTTTAATAAATGTAAATTCTAAGAAAACTTGTTTTCGAAATTTCAGGAAATTATGCCTTGCTGTTCCAGTGCAAGTAAAGGTATAATGTCATACATGAAACTAAAAAAAAAAAATGAAAGTGATCTTAAAAATATAGATAATTTTTGCTAAGTTTCAGAAAATACTAAGT
>CAKNXH010060568.1:38247-72408 GCA_932178445.1 Andricus quercusramuli | reverse complement strand
TAGGTATTCTAAAGCGATTGGCATGAGCTTCGGACTGGACAAGTGTGCCTGCGTCCACCTACACCACGGAAGACTAGAAACTACATCATCCAGTGACGATCAGGATGTTCAACTCATAGGCGGAAATACCATTCAACATCTTGGTACTGGAGAAACATATACATATCTTTGAATAGCGCAAGCGGAAACCCAAAATGTGCATAACTTGAAAACGGCCCTTGGAAAAAGGTATCGCCAAATTCTCAGAAAAATTTGGGCTTCCGAATTATCTGGAAAGAATGAGATCCAGACAAACAATATTCTGGTTGTTCCTATACTGATATACACGTTTGGTGCAGTAAAATGGAACGTCGATGAGTTGAAACAACTTGACCGAAGCACAGGCAAGATGATGACAATTCATCGAAGTCTCCATCCCAGATCTTCCGTACCTCGAATATATCTCCCTCGAGATAAAGAGGTTAGAGGATTGCTAAGCTCAGAGTGTCTTCATTGAAGAACGATTCTGGCTGCAGCCTGCTTAGTTCTAAAAAGCACAGATTCCCTTATGCGACTCGTACATCAACATGAAGTCGCCAATGCTTCGGCGTTTCTATACCGTGCCGCAGATAGCGCCGCAGAGAAGCTGGACCTCGAATTTGATTCCAGCGACACTACACATGGCCTAGCATCACTAACACCTCTGGTGCTCAAAATTCCTATACAGGAAGCAGAACAAATACTACTACTAAGAGAACATGCAGACAAGCCCCTTCATGGTAAATTCTACGGCATCATGCGTAAAGAAGAGCTCTCGATGTGTCTGTCCAACATGTTTCTCAAGTCTGCTGGATTGAGAGCGGAGACTGAGGGATTTCTTTTTGCCTTTCAAGACGGCGTTATAGACACCTCAGTTAACCGCGAGCGCATAATGAATGTACCTGTAAGCGATACCAACTGCCGAGCGTGCAAGAAAGAGCCAGAATGCAATGCGGCTTCAAAAGTGTTATATTACTATCTCAGGGACTGTCATGGTGTTGATCAATTGTCCGTCTTGCCATACGCCCAGGGGGAACTCGAGTCCGTTGTGGAGAATGATCAGTGTAAGGTCTACTGGAATTTTTCATCCTCCACCATTCAACGTATCAGTGCTACGAAGCCTAATATTGTCCTCCAAAATCTGAAGAACAAGATCATTTACATGATTGAATTCTCGGCACCAGCCGATGGTAATATCAAGGCAAAGGAGGGAGAAAAACGGGCGAAATATCAATCACTTCTTTTCGAGCTGATTAGGCTGTACCAAGACTACAAAGTTCATCTTATAATTCTCATACTCGGCTGTCTTGGAGGTATGAAAGCTTCATTTATCAGCCAACTCAACAAGATTCCGGCTTGCCAGCGTCAGGCTCATTTCATCGCGAACCGGATGCAAAAGGCTGTTCTTTTGGGATCACTCCACCTGGTCCGTCAACAATGTTCCTCTTAACAATCTACAAAGAATGGTAGCTCTCAAAAGGTATCCGGAGGTGAAACCATCATATCCAACTGTCCCGTCTACCGCGTAAGGTCATCTGCGGCTAGAGACCTGACTCCAAGGAACAGTGTTGCCCGATGTTAACACGCGTAAACTTTCCGCTCTTGCGTACCTTCTAAGACAGAGCGAGCAGTAGCGGATGACGTACACGTCCCAGTTGCTTCGGGATTGGTTGCTGTAAGGAACCATGATCGTGGCTTCCGGAGCCTACGAATTCTCTTTAAAAAAAAAAAAATAAAAAATAACACAGTAATCTGTGCATATCTACATTTTTACGTGCACAGTTGAGCTCTCACAGAATTGCTTCCGGCAGATTGAATTGCAAAAATTCTGATTTGCATAAGAAAAAAAAATGTTCTAAAAATGTTCTAAAAATGTTCTAATTATTTTTTATACCATTAAGCCATTTCCCTTTCGGGGTAGGCGTGACTTGCTCGGTTGGAAAGTAGTGGGATAGGTATATAGGTGTGAGGTAGGTCGTTATATGGTATAGGGTAGATAGGTATATAGGTATATGTGTTATGGTATAGATATTTTAGATTGATCTGGAGTTTTCGTGTTATTTATTCAAATAACACGTTCACTCCGCAACACTGCTCCGACCCAGGTTGTTGATCAATCTCTCTAGCGATCACCCCAAGTGAGGAGCCTCACAGAATTGTTATGTATGGTTCCCCACTTGGGCCCATTAGTATCCAAGGTCTTTGTTTCCGGCATCATTTACTCTATTGTCACTCTGCTTATAAACTATTTGTCGCCACATATTTCTGTCCTGGCATACTACTCTAGCTTCATTTACGTCCATGCATTTCTTCATGCAAGCTCTTCTGTTCCTATGACTTCTTATGTCTCTTCGGATCAATGTCTCATTTACAGATTCTAACCATTCTTTCGGCGGTCTACCTCTGGGCATTCTGCCATTTACTTTACCTTTATATACTTGCTTCGTCAGTCGTTCATTTTTCATTCTTTCAAGATGTCCGAACCATCTTAACTGATTTCTTTCCCATATGTCAACTAGCGTTTCTCCTGTACCACATTCTTTGAAGAGGGCAGTTCTTAGACACTTATCCATGAATATGATAAATAGCCACGAGGACATAACGCATCCTTGTTTCACGCCTTGCATAATATCGAACCAGTCACTCAGTTTCCCATTTACCCTTACACTTGCTTTACTACCCGTATATATTGTTTTTATTGCTTGTAGGAGCCCTCCATTCACTCCATACTCTTTAAGGACTTCCCAAAGTTTACTTCTATTTACCGTGTCGAAAGCTTTTTCTAGGTCAATAAATGCACAGAAAACTTTCTTTCCTACTCTCAAGCTTTTTTCTGTGATCTGTCTTAGGCTAAATATCTGATCTGTACATGATCTTCCTGGCATAGATCCACTTTAGACTTCCCATATCTTCTCTTCTGTAATTTCCATTACCCTACGAATAAGTATTTTTGAGTATATTTTACTTACGGTACTTAGTAGGCTGATACCTCTGTAATTACTGCAGTTGCTTTTATCTCCCTTTTTATATATTGGTACAATAATCGCCTTTCTCCAATCGTCTGGGACTTCTCCTGTCTCGAAAAATAAATTTATCAATTCGCACAACCTGTGTGGTATGTACTCGCCACCGTATTTAAGCATTTCAGCGCTAATACTGTCTAAACCAGCAGCCTTACCGTTTTTCAAGTTCTTAATTATATCTCTGACCTCAGTGACACTGACTTTTTCAATTGGGTTTTCTAATGCATTATGTTCAATGTCGTAGTTTTTTTGCCCTATATCTTCACCTCCTAATAGTTCTTTAAAAGAATCTTTTAAAGCGTCTACTATCCCGTCTATATCATATAGCATTTCACCTTTGCTGTTTCTCATGCTAAAAAACTCTGTACTTTTACTTCCCTTCATCTCTTTAAATAATAGTTTCATAATTCCTTCAAAGCAGTTTTTTATTTTGTTCTCTTCTTCTGTTCTGGTTTTCTCTTTACTCTCTTTGACTAGACGTTTAATTTTCCTCTTTTTGTGTCTCTAATCATTTTTGAGTCTATTTCTCTCCTCATCGCTAAGACCTGTCATGTTCAACGTTCTTTTGTACGCTTCTTTCTTTTCTTGTTGGGCTGCTGCAATTTCATCGTTCCACCACGCATCGCCAGACTTTTTTCCTACCCTCGCCATACCACACACTTCAATCGCAGTTTCAACAATGGTATCCCGCAATAAAGCCCACGCACCTTCTACATCTTTGTTCCTTTCAAGCGACTCCCAAATTGCCTTATCTATGCGTTCGTTTATCTTATTCTGAAAATCTATTCGTAATTCCGGTTTCTGTAAATTTTCGTCCTTGATTCGCGTTTGTTTCGTTTGTTTGGTTCTCTTTCTTCTCCACCCCCGCCCTAAGTTCATCCTGGAGACTAAAAGGTAATGATCAGTATTGCATTCGGCCCCCCTCATGACTCTTGTATCTGTAACTAGTTCTCTTAGTCTTTCATCTGCAATAACGAAGTCAATTATACTGCGGTTATTTCCTTTACACCAGGTGTAAGTATGGATCATTTTATGTCGAAACCAGGTATTTGTAATAAATAGGTCCTTCTCTAAGCATAAGCTAACTAATTTTTCCCCGTTATAATTTTTTCTTGTTGGATCCCCAAAATTACCTAGTACCCCTCCTGTATCTGTATCCTGACGTTGGACGCCGACCCATCCGTTCATATCTCCTAACAAAATTATTCTTTCACCTTGGTCGCAAGTACTTATTGTGTCATTTAAAGTGTCCCAGAAGGCGTCCTTAACTTCCCTCGAATCGCTATCAACTGGTGCGTAGCACGCTATGATAAATAATCTTCTGATTCCTACCTTCATTCTAGCCCATAGCAATCTGGGTGATACAAAATTATGCTCTATGAGATGCTGTCTTGCTTTTTCATTCATAATTAAACCGACCCCTTGACTACGATGTGATTCGCTATCTACTCCTGACCATATTTCACAACCGCCTTCCAACACCCCATTTTCTATTTTTATAAATTCGCGACCCTGTTTCTTCGTCTCAGGTACACAAAGAATGTCTAGTTTCCTTACGTGCATAGTTTCTCGTAGTTCTCTTATCTTAAGATCATTCACTCCTCTAGCATTCCAAACACCCAGTCTCCATTCATCGCCCGAAACACGATTAATGTTCTAAAAATATTCTGAAAATTACAGGGAGATAGTGTCTACTATGGTTGAAAACTCCAGGAAACTAGGTTATTTGATGAATCTCAAATTGCATTTTCTTCATACACATTTGGATTACTTTCCAAGCAGTTGCGGAGACTTCAGTAATGAGCAGGGAGAGCGATTCCATCAGGATATCAAGACAGAGGAGCGTTGGTTTCTCTTCGCCTTGTATTGTTCCATAATGCATTGTAGAACTGAAATGGTTAATGTGTGATATCTCGGAGAAAAAAAATCGGTTCAGGTTGATCAAAAATCGAAATGGAAGATAAAAAGGAGTACTAAACGATGGTGTCAGCAGTTTAGAAAAAATTGCTGATCTTGTCATATTGCCTCAAATATGACTCAAAAGAGCCATTTTTGCACTTTCAGGTTAGGATATCTCAAAAACCTGACGTTAAGGAAAAGTTTGCCTAACGTATTCAGTTTTAGGATACAAAAATCCTCCGGGGCCACCTAGTCCGGACTTCACGTTTAAATTTTATCGAAATTTATACCAAAAAAAATTGATTACTCGGAAATTTTCCGCATCTAGGGGAAAGTTTTGGCGCGCTCGGGGAAAACTGATGTGAGATTCGTGTTCAGCGCCCCAAAATACGTATGGGTGCCATACTCTGATCTCTCGCACTACCCACTTTTTTGTGGGCTTGTGTAATTATTTAAAAAATTTGCTTGCATTATTTTCTCAGGGTAACCAAAATAAAATTTTAATGAAAAATAAAATTGGTACTTTATTTTGCAATATATAAATAAGTAGTCCCGGTCACAATTAGAAAATATAAAGTTAACAATTGGAATTTGTGAAATTTGCAAAATTCTCAGTCAACAAGAAAATCACTGTCAATTTCCAGTTTTTGCTGCTCCCGAAAAATTTCCAGTCATTTGCCGACTACCCTGGAAAGGGAATCACAAATGACAAAGTTGTAGTTGTATCAAGATTTTAACATTTAATTAAAAATATATATGCATAAACGTGGGGCAAGCATAACGAAAGAGTGCAAAGCGTGAGATCTTTTCAACTTTTTCAAATCCTATAAAGGTGTGCAGGATTGTGGTTTACACCCGAAATACTTTAAAACTCTTTGTGACTGTTTTTGTCTTGCCTAATGGACAGTCTGTGATTTCTTCTGGGGACAATTCTTCAACCGCGCCGCTGTGGATGTTTATTTTCGCCCGCTTTCCAGTCGTATAAAGATGAGGCACCATATGAGGTGTATATATTCCACGCAAAATCGTGCGGGTGTTTGATTTAGTAAATATTGCAAAGACGTCACCATTGGACGTTGATAATACAATCTGTTCTTCCGTTGGAATGGGCTCAAGGACAGAATTGTTTGCTCTCAAAAGAATTGATTTATCGAGAGGGAACACGTATCTCCGAAGTTCGAATATCCGCTTCGGATTGCTGTTGGGAACAAGTCGAATAAATCTGAGTTCTTCAAGTTTAAATCCAAGTATAACAGAAAAAGGATGTCTGTTAGGAGGAGACCTGGACCTGGCACGTAGAGAGGTCTCGTTGAAAGGAGAAGAACTGGCAGAAGATTCAGGCCTGGCAAGAGGAGGAGTTCTTTCTGGGGAATGTCTGTCAGATATATGAGAAGAACTGCTACGAGGAACGCCAGGAATAGGCTGGCCATTAGGCAAACAATCGAACTCTGAACTTAATTCTGCAACAAGAAATAGAGGAATACATTTTTTTAAAGTTTACGATCGTATGCCACTTTTTCTTAAAATCAAAAATTCTTATTCCTTGAACAAATACACGAGATCAAAAAATAGTTGAGACAGCAAAGTCTTTGAAATTGTCTTTGAAATATCGAGAAATTTTTTTTAAATCATTCTTCCCTGATTGGCGAAACAAATACTCATTATTATAAAAAAAAACAATCATTTTCGAAAATTTTACAAAAATAAAGTGATAATGGTACACCCCCAAGGAAGGATATAAGAACGGAGCAAGGGTGTGGTGGAGATTGTTTCGCTGAACTCACTATACCCCTGAGAGGGAATATGGACAACGGGGGAGGGAGGATCCTGGAAATAATTTTAAAAGCATAATATCGATAGGTAGAAGTGTGTTCGGGAAGAAGTGAGGTTGGAAATTTTTTTCTTTGAAAATGAGTTTTTCGCACTCCGCGCAGATCGAAGCATTGGGCAAGGAGAACTTTGATACGTGAAAACTTCAAGTGATGGCCCTGTTAGTGGAAAATTATGCGTGGGAATATGTTAGTGAAGACCTGGTATGTGGCGGATAGTAAGGCTCATTCTGATTTGGTTTTAGCTATTCGTCCGTCAGACCTAAGGCAAATCAAAGGGTGCAATACTGCTAACGAAATTTGGGTGACATTGCACACAATCTATCAGTCGAAAGGGCCAGCAAGATACGCAACCCTTCTGAAGAAGCTTACTTTGCACGAAATGGCTGAAAGTTGAGATGTGAGAGAACACATCCGCGAATGGTTAGATGCTGTGGACAAGCTCTATAAAATTGAAGTTAATATCAATGAAGATTTGTTGACAATCATTTTGTAATACAGCTTTCCATCCAGCTTTTTGAAAACTTCCGGCGTGCGATAGAATGATGCGACAAACTTCTGACGCCAGAAATCCTAAAAATCATCGAAGGAAGTGATGCTAGAAAGTCGAAGAACAGCGATTTTACATGAAATTCCAGCACTATGATAGATGGAAGTAGCAGCAGCAGCCACACTCAGAAGTTCAGGAACAAGGGAAAGAAGCAAGATTCAAATGAAGAGAAGCAGTTCTTCCCGTTCAAGTGTCACTCACGTGGAAAGGTGAGTCACGAAATAGCTGAATGCAAGGCGAAGCATGTAAATTCGTCAGAGATGAACGGTGAAGCAGAGGAATATGGTTTCCTCATTGCTGTCAACGAAAAATCAGCATTGAGAACGAAAAATCCTTACACGGTAGGAAAATGGTGTCTCGAGAGTGGTTGTACATCACACATGCGCAGTGATAAGAACAAATTCGTAAGTATTCAACAGTGTAACAATTTACAAATGAACTTAGCAAGTAGTGCGTCCACCACAGTCGAATCTAAAGGTTCAGTTGAGATTTTGATTAAGGACGGATTTAATCTCTGTGGGTAAGATCGCCGTTAAAGGTTATGAAGTAACCTTCAACAAAATGCAGCCGTGAATCGAGGTGAGAATGGGTGTGAAAAGTGGTTTGCTGAGAGAGTTATAGCACAAACGACACGGTCATCTTTTTGAAGATCTGCAGAAGCTTTTGATAGATCTTGAAATAAATTTCGATAAAGGGGAAGAATATGCTTGTTAACCGTGCCTCGAAGGAAAGTTGACACGAAGTCCTTTTTCAAAGGTTTCGTCTCTTAAGGCAAAATTATTAGAAATCGTGCTCTCAGACTTATGTGGTCTAATGCGCACGCAATCTAAATGTGGCGCGAAGTATATTATGACTTTCGTTGATGATTTTTCTAAAATGTGCAATGCAAAGTTTTTGACATCGAAGGTCGAAGGATTAGAAGCTTTTAAAAGCTACTGAAGTTTAGTAGAAAAGCAAACCGGACAACAAATAAAAGGCCTCCAATCTGGTGATGGGAGAGAGTATTTAAACAAAGAATTCAACGACTATTTAGCAGACGAGAATGGCATTACCGAAGATTAACTGTTGTCTACACGCTTCAACAGAATGAAGTGGCGAAGAGTAAGAACCGCACTTTAATGGAGATGGCAAGATGTTTATTGTTAGATTGGAATCTCGCTAAATCTTTCTGGGCAGATGGTGTAGCAACTGCTCTTATTTACGAAACAGATGTCTTTAAAGAAGCCACAATGGTCAAATACCATACAAACGATGGTAAGGAAAACTACCAGATATCTCGCATCTAAAAACTTTTGAAAGTAAAGGATATTGCTTGGACGAGATACCCGGAAGAGAAAAAGTTTGATCAGCGAACACGTGAATGCTTATTCATGGGATATTATGAAGAATCCAAAGGATACAGAGTTTGGTTGACTAAAGCTGGTGTAGTAGAAATTTTTTGTGTGTTTGCGTATGAAGTGCCCAGTTAGAGTGGTATCATCTGTGCACGTCTAATTTTTGACGTGTCCATTTGAGCACCTGCAGAATTGCAACCGACAGATTGAATGGCGGCAAGAATTCTGATTTGCGTAAAGATAAACAAAGTATTCTGAAAATTATAGATATATATTATATTATTATATTCACCAATAGAAATGAGGATTACAGTGAAGGATAAGACCAGAGTATAGACAATCCTCATATTTTCTAATTTGAGCAAAAAGTGAATAATGTATTGATATTAATGAAGAATTTGGATAACGACGTAACTGATGACTGTTCCAGTGATTCAGAAGGTTATATAATCTGCACTGTAGTCGTTATCTCTTGGACTAAATGAGTCAACTTTATACTTTTGAGATATTCACGTTTGATAAGAGTCATTTTCAAGAAATAAAATTTGGTTTCGAATTTAATGAAAATTAATTTCACGATTTATTAATTCCTTACGTTTTAGAAAAAGCTGATTTTACAAGAAAAATTCATACCGTGGCTACTACGACGGTCTTTTTGAAGCTTTCATAATATTTTGTTTTTTCTCTCAAACTTCTGGCCGGTGAGGCATTTTTGAAGTTGAAACTTCAAAAAACCGCTCTTCGAGAAAAATGGATCTATATGAACCTACAGAAATGTAGAGAGGATTTTTTCAGATATCCAGAACGTTTCTACTGATAAAAATACGCTAGAAAAATGAGCCCTATTTATTGAAATTCAACTATTTTTCGGAATAATAAATCTTAATTTCAAATTTAAAGCTTTCTCTCGGGTTTCAATCGAAGTATGCCGATATGCGTCTTAGAATGAAATGGTCACAAGCAAAGTATAAGGTTCACTATCTGTCTGCCCACAGGTTGTAGGTACTATAACTTTTTAAAGAATTATGGTATTGGATTGTGCTTGGCCATACTTTTTAAGGGCCAGAAAAGAAAGATCAATTTCTATAACCAGCATTCTTTGGCTAACGGTTGTGGTTTGACCCATCAAAAATTCTGATGAAAATAATGTGGCCGCCGAGGCTTATTTTCAAAATTGTGTTTCGTCAGTGTTTCCTTTCGGAAGAAACAAAAAGAAACGTAACGAATTCTTCTTGCTCGGATCCATGAAAAACTCACATTTTGAGCTTATAATTATCTAAAATTTCGTATAAATTTCGTAGGGTAACTAAAACCCAGAAAAAAAAATTTCTAGGTTTTGCTGGTCTCAAAAAATGTTTGGTCATTTCCCGGTTTCACAATTCGGCGACCACCCTGAAAAGGGAATCACAAATTACAAAATTACAGTTATCAAGGTTTTTCAACATTAATTTTAGAAGGTCTATGCATAAACGTGGGAAAAGCGTGACGTCCGAGCGCAAAGCGCGAGATCTGACAGACAAGCGCATAGCGCGCGACGAGAGTATGAGCGCGCTGCGGGCCAATTTTTCACATCGAATAATGGTGTGAAGGATTGTTGTTTACACCCGATATACTCTAAAATTTTATACGATCAAATTTATCTATCATATTCCTATTTCTTACTGGCTAGCCAGCTCCAATAAATGTCTTAAGGAAGTCTTTCTTATGGCCCGGTGCTTACTGGATACCTAGTATCCTTTTAACATACATACCAATTGTAAGGTTTTAATAGTTTTACTTATATTGTTCTGAAAGTTATAGATATATGTATATATTATTATATTTACCAATAGAAATGAGGATAACGGCCAAGGATAAGGCGAGAGTAGAGACAATTATCATCTTTTCTAATTTGAGGAAAAACTTATTAATATATTGATATTGAGGAAGAATTTAATTAATGATGTTACTAATGATCGTTCTAGTTATTTATCAGCTTATGTAATCTGTGCTATATTTGTTATCTCTCAGACTCAAGGCGTTAAGCTTACATGCCTGTGATATTTACATTTCAAAATAGTCTCAAGGGCAGAAAATTATTTATAATATTCGTAAAACTGATATCACCATTTATGCAATCTTTTACGCTTACGTGAAAACTGATTTTCACAAGACAAACTTTTTTTTTTAAACTTTTAGAATATTATGTTTTTCCGCTCAAAGGCTTGGCGGGTATTGAGCTACGTATAGGTTCATATAGCCAATACACTCCTGAAGTTTTAGTCCAAAGATGAAGCTTTTAGTTTTAAAAATTAGTCGGCGTGGCATTTTTGAAGTTGGAACTTCGAAAAACCGCTTTTCGAGAAAAAGGCACCCACACGGAGAAAATAAGTTTCATCAAGTTTATGGAACAGAATCAAGAGTAGCAGATATAAGCGGTAACTGAGCAGGTTTTTATAGGGTAAATGCACCAGTCTCCGGACACGTATCAGTGTTCGGACGAATAATTATATTCTCTCAAACAAATTGTTTTAAGCTTATAAAAGTTCAGTCACATGAAAGACATTGACATCTATTTTCAAAGCTTTTTTTGGCAATTTACAAAATTCAGTACTTTCTTATTTATGGCCTTCTGAAAGTGGTGTCCGACCTTTGAATCGTTGTTCGACCACCGGTACATTTACCCTATACAGTCGAACCGGAATTTGAGCTCGGTTTTGTTTCTGAACTTCGGCTCTAATGAAGGTACTCTGAACACAAACAGCCATGACCGATTTTCCTGCGTAGTAAAAAATATAATAAAAAAATTTTTGCGCTTTTTTTCTAATACGGAGGCAAGGGTGAACTAAATATTTAACGGAAATGAGGAGGAAATTTTGCTGTTACACATTGAAATAAATATTTTCCATGCTTACATACTGTTGCGTGATATTTCATACCTCACCCAAATTTGAAATATTCACGCCCAGTTCACTTAAACTCAAGTGAAATCAATTGGAAACTAATACCTGGCCGAGCACAGAATCTACTCAAGTACTGTCATCTGACAGGAGCTTTGAGAGGGATGGCCTGGTGCCATAAACAAGCCCCTCGAGGACTAGGGGTTGGAATTCCGCTGCTCCGAACCGTCATCAGACTGGGGGGGTCATCCTTTATTTGATATATGAAATCACTAATGCCGGCAAAATTCTCTGTCAATTTGTTCACCAGGCACTCTCAGGGCCGGATGGCCCGGCTGTCACAATACAACCCTCAACACTTACACAATCACGTAACGGCTGGCACTATGGCCAAGTTTCTTTCCCTCTACGAAGGTCCTTATACCATTCACAAGAAGTTGGCCAACAATGTCTATATTATGTGGAATCCTGCCACAGACAAGGAGAGGGTGCAATTCCACGCAAACGACTTGAGGAAGTATAGAAGACCACAAAAATAAGGAAAGGAGGGATGAAAATGTACCTGGAGGGTCAAACCCAAAGTGAAAGCGTGGGCGAGCTCAGTTGAAAATAAAACTTCCAAGATGCCTGGCGCTTGCTGTGGATATAAACTTTTGGACAATCACAGTCATGTGGCATGGACCAGGAGGAAAAAAATGTGTGTGAAAAGGAAGTGAATAATCACAGAACTATCATTGCAAGACCCCGATTCATCTCTGTGATACGAGTGCGCCTTCCTAGGCCGATGGGAACATCGGTGACAGAAGTGAACCCATTTCGACCGCCGAGGGATGTACGAAAACGAGGTGTCGGCACAAATTTAATTAATTATTTTTAATCTTTCAATCACAATAGAAAGTAATTGAGTGGAAATAATAAAAGCTTGATTTTTCTTGATTAATTATACTGTTTTTTTAATGCATCAGTATTTTGTAGGGAGGTTGAAGGAGGAAATTGTTTGATGGATATGAGGTCATCAGAAGACTCAGATGACTTGACCTGTCTAAGAATCCTTTCAGAAAGTTAAAAAAAACATATATTCTTGATTAAAATATGACAGTAAACATTTGCCTTACTTTTTTGAAAGGGCGAAATAAGGAAAATGACCCTTGCAAAATTTACTATTTTTATATGTACTCATTATAAAATAAGATGATCAATAAAATATTACGTGTGTTGAACTAATTTTCTAAATATTTCTTTGCAGATCTGTTAATTAGTTTTATTAGCATTATTATTGATATCAATATTATTATTCAATTAATTGAGAAATAATAGAATACTTTTATGGAAAAATTTAAATGAAGGAAAATTGAGGTGAAAATTGGTTGGTCTTGATTGAAAAGGAACTTAAAAATTCCCTACCTGCATACAATTGGTGTCCACCTTTTCACTTAAAATATCCGCAAGTAGCGTGCTAGAGCACTCGCTGTTCCTTGGCTGGGCGAAACGTTCATATACGAAATTGTCCAATGCGTGGACCGATACCAATAAAAATAAATAGTTTATTTTAATCAACTTATAGTAAAAATATTTGGATTTGGACACTTAATTTCATCGTTGGTCTTGTCAAGTTGGAGACCGAGAAAGTTGAGGTGCGTCAGGGCGTCGTGTCGCGATTATCTCAAGTGTATATTGTTCTGTGAAATTCAAATTAAACGCCTCCCTGGCGCATTATCGTAGTGCTTTTGTTTCCGTTTTTTCCTTCTTCACCGGATTTCCTTTCCAATAAGTGAAGGTGGTGGTAATTGTTAGCAAAGGACAAGTGGCCGCTCCGCGCCATGATATGGCGTCCCCTGAGGATTCAACTTCTCAGAGGGATACTCAAGGATCAAATAACGTGGATGAAACGATGGACACGGAAAACGGATTGGACGATAGTTTGGTACACCGTTCTCTTTTAAATCTAAATAACGAACTTCAAACCTCTAATGACAATAACCCCCCAAAAAACGTTCACGAACCTAACACTAAAAACAGAAAAGCATGAAGCGCAACTCGTCTCACCTCAGAAACTCAACCCCTCAAGATCAAAATAAGATCCCACACGTCAATGACGCTAGCTCGTTCAACTCTTTTGACAAGCTCCTAAATAACCGATATTCCATCAACAACAAGGGTCCCTTTTTCATCATGGTCGAACCCAAAAAGGACAATGAAGCCAAACATGTCATGGTTGTGGGAAAAATTCTTCACACAGCCTTTCCTGGCTCAATCAAAAACATCCAGAAATCTAATTTTTCAAGAGTCCTAGTAGAATGCTATGATGCAAAATCCACGAATAAAATCGTCGACAACAACAAAAATCTGGCCAAATCAAATTTAATTGCATTTATCCCAAACCACCGAATTGCTCTAGAAGGTATCATCCGAGATGTACCCTTAGAAATTACCATGGATGACATAGTTAGATTCGCAGTTACCAGCTCTAAATGTAATGTTCTAAGTGCTCGACGTTTCGTCTCAAAGAATGAGAAAGGAGAATTGTTCGATACTAAAACTGTCCAGATCAGATTCGAGGGCCAAGAAATCCCAGATTTTTTGAACATTTTCCAACTCAGAATTAAAGTTGATCCCTACATCTCGCAACCAAAAATTTGCTTCGAATGCAGCAGGTTTGCTCATGTAGCCAAACAGTGCAAAAACCCTCGCTGCCGTTTCTGCGGTGAACAGCCTCATGCTCCAGGAACAGTTTGTCCCAAAGGAAATGTATCTCCCACGTGCCTGAACTGCAAAGGCCCTCATCTAGCCACATACAAAAAATGCCAAAACTACCTAGATCAAATCTCAATCAGAAAAATTGCCGCATTCAGGAACCTTTCGATTAATGAATCCACACGCTTATATTATAACGAGAAAAAACGAGCACAATCCAATAGTTCTTCATTCGATTTTAATTCACTGCTCAGAAAACCTACATCGGTTCCAACTAGCTCCTCACCCAACTTCAATTGTTCGAACTTCCCAGCCTTAGGGGACGTAGACCTGGATTTAAGTCTAGGAGTTCCAATGTCTGATCCACATCCGCCTCAATTCAGTTTCGCCGCCATATCCAAACCAAAACCTCCACGCAATCAACTAACGAACAAAACTCACACTCCGCCAACAAACGCCCGTCAAAACCATAACCTCAACTACCAATCAGCCTCATCATCGAATTTAAATAAACCAAAAAATATACCACAGAGTAGGGAACAAATCACCGTCTCTTCTCCCTCTTCAATTGAGGCCACCACAATCACCTCTGCCTCCACTCCTCCCTTCTCTCCTATCCTTCCCCCTCAGTTGGTTCACACTCTCACTCAGATGATGTCCTTTATGACTCAACTCTGCAGCCAACTGGCTCCTTTGCTAAACGTACTAAGCCAAGTCGGTAATCTTCCCCCTTCTACCACACCTGAATGTTTCTCTTCACCCTCTCCAGCTTCTTCGGCACAAATTAACCCTTAAATATGCCTAAGAATAACACCTTGAATATTCTTCAATGGAACTGCCGGGGCATTTTCCCCAAAAAAGGTTCTTTAGAGAAAATCGCAAATACATACGATTTGATTCTCTTAAATGAAACATCGCTCAAACCTCAATCCAGGTTTCTCCTTAAAGGATTTAATACTATCAGGAAAGACCGACCCAATAGCGTGGGAGGCGGTCTGTTAATTGCCATTAGAAACGACCTCCCCTTCAAACAAATTAATTCAATTTATGGCATAGACGAACATTTTGACAGTCTGGCTATAGTCCTTCCAACTGATCTAGGTCAATTATTAGTTGTCAATGTCTACAGAAACCCTCGAACTCCTACCAACGTGGTTAACTGGCAACATTTCTTCGAAACAACCTCAGACTTTCCCTGCATTCTGATTGGAGGTGACTTTAATATCCATCATCCATCCTGGGGCTGTGAATCTTCCTGTTCATCTGGTAATTCTCTATTTGACGCTGTATCAGATTCAGATTTATTCATTATTAATAATGGAGATCCAATTCTCGTTTTTCGACCGGGCCAATCTAAATCTGCAATAGATCTAACCATCGTTTCCAACAATCCAAATTTGATTTCATCATGGTCATTACTGGATGACAAAATGGGCAGTGACCATTTTCCGATTAAAGTAGAGTCGGTATTCTTATTACCAATTCTTTTCCCATAAATACCATTTGAAGAGAGTGAATTGGAAGATTTTTAAATATTCTCTTTCTTCCATCCATAAAGAGAACAATCTCCCACAGTTTAATGCTACTCACGACATTATCAATTCTTATTACACCTTTATTAAAGACATTGACGATGCCCTACACAAGGCAGATCCAAAAATTGACAGGAAACCGTATAAACGTAAATTTTATCCCAGTTCCCCCCCTTGGTGGAACGAAGAGTGTGACAAAATAACCCGCATTAGACAAGCGAAATTTAAATACTATCTGGCCTCTCAAAATTATGCAAATTTTATAGATTTCCAAAAATACCAAGCATTCACAACTAAAAGACTTAAGGTCATCAAAAGCAATAGTTTCAGATCTTTCTGTGAATCGCTGACTTTCAACTCCCCAATCTCTAATGTTTGGAATGAAATTAAGGGGTTTCGCCACAGAATCTTGAATCCCCTTCTCACACCTCCACTTCCACAAACCTCGAATCCTTAGAGCACATGAATACTTATATAGAGAACTTTGTAATCAAAGCAAATGACTTTTCTAATTTAGATATTCCTACCCTAACGCATTTCATATTAGAAGATAATACCTCCCTCGCTCAAAATACACCAAATACCCCTTCTTACGATAGTACTCCCATTCAAAACTTGGATATTTTTGAACAATCTTTCACTTTCAATGAATTGCTCGTAGTTCTACGAAGCCTTAATATTAAATCCTCTCCTGGCCTAGACAAAATCAGCTATGAAGTAATAGCAAATCTACCCAAATCCTCCCTATTCCACTTACTTCATATTTTAAATCATTTAATTAATGAAACTCTTTTTCCAGACTCCTGGAAGACCTCTTCATCTTCCTCCTTCCCAAAAATTCTAATAACAAGTTCAGACCAATTGCACTAGCTTCCTGCTTTCTAAAAATCACAGAGAAACTCATTTCCAATAGATTAACATACTGGTTAGAAACCAATAATATCTTTCCCTCTTCACAATATGGTTTCAGGAAAAACCGCTCTTGTGCGTCTTTTTCAGAATAAATGGTGAAAATAGGGGTCCATTTATAACTAGGAAAGGATTCCCTCAGGGCTGTATCCTTAGCCCAGTTATGTATACAATTTATACTCGTAAACTGCACTCCGTAGTCTACCCCGGCTGTGGTATTTTAGAATTCGCGGATGACATTTTACTTTATTTAACTTCATACGAAATCAATGAATGCATCTCAGTTCTACAACAAAGCTTAACTAACATAAATAACTTCTTAAAAGCAAGAGGTCTAACAGTTTCTCCTTCTAAATCGAAATTGGTAATATTTCCAATCTCCTTAGATAAACTACCCGAAAATATCTCGATTTCAGTAGACAATAATACGGTATACCCCTCAGAATCAGCTACCTTTTTAGGAATTATTTTTCATTGTACTCTATCATGGGAACTACATTTTTCGAAACTATTAAACCGTGGTAATCAAGTCCTCAACATCTTAAAATGTTTAAGTGGAATATGGTGGGGGTCTCACCCACAGACACTTCAAATATTATTTCGAGCACTGGGAAGAAGCTCATTTGAATATGGTTGTCATGCCTTATCCATTTCGAGCGATGATAAATTTTTCAAAAAACTAAAAAAACTCCATAACAAAATTCTACGAGTCATATTGGGATATCGCATTTCCACAACCATAATAGTTATGCCATCAGAATTGAAAGAACTTCCCATTCGATCTAGATTTCAACTGGTTTCGGACAAGTTCCTAATTAGATCTTTTCTCACTGCTAATCACCCGGTCCATTCCATCCTAGAAAAGTTGTATTTTAAAAGAAAGAATAACCTAAGCCTGTATAATTTTGAAAAGAATTTTTTTTTACTGAAATCTTATTATAAGCTCAAAGGGTACAAGGACAGAGTTCTCAACTCAGCCACACCGCTACATTATCTTGTTCCCTACTCTTCCAGATTCTTTCAACCCCCAATTGATCTACAAACAGGGCGAACCATTCAACATATTAAATCACCAGACTCCTTCTTCAATAATTATATCTCTGATAAATTCTCAAGTCACGTTCATTATTACACAGATGGTTCTAAATTTCCCGACACATTCGTTGTAGCTTCTATGTATTCACCATAATTTAACCATGAACTCAAATTAAAAATTTCTGAACACGTCTCTATTTTTACTGCAGAAGCAATAGCAATTAGTGAGGCAATTCAAAATATCCTAGACAACAGTTTTCCTTTATCTGTAATTTTCTCCGATTCTAAAAGCGTTTTAGAAGCTTGTCAAAAGTTCCATGCTACTTCTACTACACCTTATCTTATCCATAAAATTAGAAACCTTCTTTTCACTGTTAAATGTAGAGGCCTGGATACAACCCTGGTTTGGATCCCTGGCCATAAAGGCATTGCAGGTAACGAATATGCTGACAACCTTGCCAAATTTGCAACAATAGACGGTATTACTCAAAATATTAAAATTCCACATACGGATGTCTGGTCTGTGATCCTCCCTCAGCATCTAAGCAACGCTCTGGAGGTTTGGAGGAGGGTTTCGGATTCAGGACAAATCGGCTTATATTATTTCAAAAATTTTTTCAATCTAATCAAGGTTGGCAAACCTTGGTTCCAAAAATCAAAATTAGACAGAAGATCAATTGTCACTTTATCCAGACTGCGCGCTAACCATTACAATCTACCTGCAAGCTTGGCAAGGAAAAAATTTATCAAGAGAGACGATTGCGCTTTTTGTGGGTTTTCTGATGGGGATATCAACCATATTTTATGGGCTTGCCCCAATTTCACTGAATCAAGGAGAAATCTAGAATCTTCTCTCATCAAAAACAATTATCTTCCGCCTCACTCAGTTGAACCATTTCTCGTTTATCCAGAAAGTAAAATAACTTCTTTTATTCTGCAATTTTTTTAAATTAACGATTTACTGATCTAAACATTTTCTTTGATTTAAAAATCTTTATAACTCTCACTTACTGTCAATAAATCCGTTTCATTCGTTATCAACATATAATTTTAAATTTCGCGCAATTTCTGAATGCGCAGGATGCCACCTTTTGCTCTCATAACCAACTACCTCGCTTAACAAACCTCTATCTCTATTGGTTACTTCTCATTATTCCATCTACCTAACCTGATACAAAGGCACATAACCAATAGCCATCATAGCCTTGGCCAAATAGGTCCCGCATTGATGGCTGGGAGAATAGTCTCCAGACCTAGGCTAATTGACCGCTGCTGCTCTCTCGCAGTACAACAAAGAAGAAGAAGTTGGAGACCGAAACTGGAGGGTTTCATCCTTGTTGTGGAACGAGCTGCAAATCATTAATTACACAGGCCGACAAAAATGACATCATTTCTGTACCCAAAGACCGGCCTATGTTACCCCGAAGGATTTTGATATCCTGAAACCGAATGTGTTATCAAAATTTTTTTCCAAGGTTTTTGAGATATCCTCACTTGAAAGTGAAAAAATGGCTATTTTTAGTCATATTTAAGGCAATATAACACGATCAGCAATTTGTATTCTAAAAACTGCTGACGCCATCGCCTATTACTCCCTTTTATCTTCCATTTCCGTTTCTGATCATCTCGAACCGATTTTTTTCCTCCGGGACATCACACATTAACCATTCAATTTTTCTTCGCCTTGCATTGTTCCACAATGCATTGTGGAACTGAAATGGTTAATATGTGATATTTCAGAGAAAAAAATCAGTTCGAGATGATCAAAAATGGAAATAGAAGATAAAAAGGAGTACTGAACGATCTCGTCAGCAGTTTAAAAAAAAAATTGCTGATCGTGTTATATTTGCTCAAATATGGCTAAAAATAGCTATTTTTGCACTTTCAGGTTAGGATATCACAAAAGCCTGACATATAGGAAAAATTTTGATAACGGATTCCGTTTCAGGATACCAAAATCCTTTCGTGTCACATCGTCCGGTCTTTGGATTTAAATTTTGTCGGCTTGTGTTATTGGTAATTTAATTTTCAAAAATTAGGAATTTCAGCGCATAAGTCGACAGATCTTAACTCTGTCTGCAGTGCTTACTAAGAGCAAAATTGTACAATTTTGCTGAACTTTGAACCCACGTGTGGACCGAAAAAGTAGGTGGAGATTTTGCACACGAATGGAAATAATAAATCCTCATTGGAGGATTATAATCTATTAAGAGTGGATTTACCAAATTTGGGAGAATTGTCGGGTGAAGATCAGACCATGTAAGAAAAAGAGCGTCAGTCGAAATTTGACTATTACCTCGAGCTGATTTTCTCCCTTGAAAAATAAAATATTGGAACATGATTTGGGAAACTTCCCTTTTGTCACTGAACGAAAAAGTAGTATTCTTAAATTAAAGGGGAGAAGAAAACAATTGGTAAAATTGATCGTAGAAAATACCGAAATGAAAGTAGGATACTTGCCAAAAATTAACGCGGGACCCGGGGTATATTTGGGCGAAAATTTGGTGAAACCCCAAAATGGAACATTCACGTTTATTGCATTAATACAACGACCACAGATTTAGAAATTACAATTCCACCCGTAATTTTAGAAGATTTTAAAGAATTTAAATAAGAAACAAAAAAAGGGAAACTCAAACAAGACACGAACGATGCGACAACTACAGAACTTGACGACCGAATAACCCGATTAAAGGATCAAATTAATTTTGAAAAAATAAATAAAGGAGAAAAACAAGAATTACAAAAATTATTATCAAGATATCCTTGTCAATTTTATTTGAAGGGAGATCAGTTAGGAAAAACTAAATTAGTTCAACACCGTATACACACGACTGACGATATACCGGTAAATGTGAAACCCCACAGACAACCGCAAATCCATAAAGACGAAGTTTTGAAACAAACAAAAGAATTATTAGAAAATAATGCTACTGTAAATTCAAATTCACCACATAACTCTCCGGTTTGGGTGCTTCCAAAAAAGGAAGATTCGGCAGGTAATAAACGTTGGAGAATGGTAATTGACTATCAAAAACTAAATAAAAAAACAGTAGGAGATGCTTATCCCCTCCCGAATATAACAGAAATTTTAGACCAGCTGGGCGGTGTACAATATTTTAGCGTACTGGACCTCGCCCAGGGGTTTCACCAAATAGAAGCATCCAGACGATCGAGCAAAGACTGCTTTTAGTACGGGTTGTCACCATTATGAATTTACTGCAATGCCGTTTGGGTTAACCCTTACGAAAAGATATGACAGGAAAAAAATAACAGGTGTGTCATTTTTTTCTGACATTTTTTCGCGACCACAAGAAAATGACAGAAAAACGGCAGGAAAACGACAGGCAAAACGACAGCCGAAAATGACTGGCCCTAATTGGCCATAATTTATAATCATATCGTGTGGGCATTATAAATTATCGACGACTTGCAGACTAATTCGTGAATTATTTGAACTTTCCTGTAAAGCTCAAAAAATCATTAACAAAAGAAAACTATTATGGGAATTTTCATGATGAAACACCTTTTTGTAGCCTGTGTCTAATTCCGAATTATCTTCCAACACATCAATTGTGGACTGTGTTCGATTTGTCATTTTAAAGCCATCTTATCCTTACAAGGCGCTAAACTTAAGTACCACGGGCAACAATTTCCGATTATTTTCAACTTCCTTCATTCCTATAACGAGTTCACTGCGTGCTCCCAATAATTCCATGATCCAACGAAGTATGGTTTCGCCACGCGCAACCTGCGACCCTTTGATTGGTGCACTTTTTTTACATGCGCGTGGCGAGACCATTCTTTGTTGGATCCTGGAATTGGGAGCACGCAGTGAATAACTCATTAAGGGAATGGAGAAACTTGAGAATCAGTGGCCCCAACTTTGGCATGTTGAGCTACTGCGCTTGCCCGGCGCATCGGTTCTCATTGGTCGCTGTTGGCGCGCGATTTAAACCGGGTATAATGGACAATTATTGAAATTAAAGTAGAGAATTATTATCAATTGCACATTAATATTTATATTTCAATGAAAAAGGTTTTTGAATAAAAAAATGTTTATTTATAGATTAAAAAATACTTATTTGCAATATTTTTGAATATAAGTTAGTCTTTGCAACTGAAAAAATAAACTATTAACTACAAAATATACGCATTATTCTTTTTTTCTAACCTTACATCACGAATTACGTCATTTCTAATATTGACGTGCAATTTATAATAATTATCTACTTTAATTTCAATCATTGTTAATTATACCCGGTTTAAATCGCGCGCCAACAGCGACCAATGAGGACTGCTGCGCCGGACAAGCGCAGTAGCTCAACATGCCAAAGTTGGGGCCACTGTTGAGAATAATCTGAAACTGTTGCCCGTGGTACTTAAGTTCAGCGCTTTGTAAGGATAAGATGGCTTTATAATGGCAAATAAAACACAGTCCACAATTGATGTGTTGGAAGATAATTCGGGCTTAGACACAGGCTACAAAAAGGTGTTTCATCATGAAAATTCCCATAATAGTTTTCTTTTGCTAATGATTTTTTGAGCGTTTTGCCTGTCGTTTTCCTGTCATTTTGCCTGCCGTTTTTCTGTCATTTTCTTGTGTCATTTTCTAGTTTGTTAGATATTAATTTTCTGGACGGAAGGATTATATTTTTGGTTAAAAATTAAATTATTTTGTTGTAAATTTGTTTTGAAATCAATTTTTTTTACTGAAGATTTATTGTTCAACTATCTTCGAAAAAATCGTCTTTTTGGCTTTAAAATTCAACTATTTGTTCAAAAGTTCATGCTTTTTGTAGAAAAGTCATCTTTTTTCGGTAGAAAATTAATTTTCTTGGTTGAAAATTCGTCTTTTAAGTTCTAAAACTTACCTCTTTCCGTAAAAGTTTCCACTTTTTTAGTTGGAACCTCAACTATTGACTGATGATGGTCCTTCAATGTTAATGGTCAGGGAAAATGAAAAATTGGCCAGGAAAAAGTCGGGAATTTCGAAAATGAAGTTTTTCGGCCACCTTATTATTATCAAAAAACATTTTGATAAGTTTTTGAATAACTATAATACACTTCGGGGTATTGCAGTGTTACACAGAGCATACGTTAAGTTACCGGCATTCTCTGAGTTCTTATCCCTCCATGGTAACACACTCTGAGTACCTTGTGGTTTCTATCTTACCGACCGTTGCACAGTTATAATAGTTGGGTTCAAACAACGTAGATGCGGTGCGGGTTTAGTTACCCGCGATAAATATAGACGGCGCGTCCGGCGAAAATTGTCAGTTCCCCTGTAGCCTCCACCATCGATACAGTTTGCCAACAGCCACTTGGAGCGCTGTAAGCAACTTTCATCATACTCGTCGATAACTTAGCTCGGACAAGAACCATTCAAATTGAAAAAAGAGGTTTTAGTTCCATCCAATTTGGATGATCCAAGCCAGATTAGGTTTCGCAGTTGCAAAAAAAAATTAATTAGTTGAATAGAATTTCAATAGCGCTTTCATAAAAAATATCATGATCCATACAATCTATTTTAAAGTAAAACTGTGAACTATTATAATTGATACAGCTTACTCGGAATACTTACGCACGTTATATGGCATAACATTAAAAATAAAAATAATATATATTATTCAAACTATATTTTTGAACTTTTTTCAGATTTTCTTACAATTTTATAAATGTTTTAAATTTAAAATACAATAATCGAATATTTGTATCGCAGAAATTTTGTTGAATGTTTAATTTTATTCAAATTATTGTTTGAATTTGAAATGATAACAATTGTATAACAATAAATTGATAATTTTATTTTTGAGAACGTTTTTTTTGCAGTTAAAGAAAAAAAACAATGTACATTTTCAAACAAAATACTTTATCCAGAAATATATTTTTTCAATTATTGTTATTTTATATTCAAACAATAATTTTTGGAAACTTCAAACTTTAAACGTTAAAAAAGTTTTTCCTTTGATATAAATATTTGATTATTTTATTTTAAAAAATATTTGTTAATTTTTTTATTGTTCAAATTGGGGAATTTTCTAGTTCGGATCTTTTATAATTCAGAAATTTTCTGTCGGGAATTTTCAAATTCGGTAATATTAGAATTATTGAGAATTTTCCGAAGCGATTGAAAAGTCCCGAAAAATAAAATTCCCGAAATAATAAAAATTCCGAAATATAAAACTCCCGAAATAATAAAAGTTCCGAAATATAAAACTCCCGAATTGAAAAATTCACGAATAATAAAATTCATGGCAGAAAATTGCCGAATTATAAAAAATTCGAACTAGAAAATTCCTGAATTTGAATATTTTAAAAAATTGTTAATTATATATTATTTATTGAGAATACAATCATAAAATTGTTCTTGTAAATTCAAACAATAATTTTTAAAAACTTGAATATTCAAAAATTTCTTCAATAAAAACATTTGATTATTGAATTTTCAATAAGTAAATAATATTTATTTTTGAAATCTTTTGAGATGTTCTGAAATATTTTTAAACTTACTTTTTCGAAATAAAAAAACATTTAAAGTATTACTAGAAATCTTAAAACAAACTTTTTTTTTTAAATCTTTCAAAATTCTTGAGAAGCTCCTAATTTTTTTTCGAAACATTCAAAAACAGCCAACTTATTCGCATTTTTTCTAAATTATTAATCTTTGTTCAACTGTTATTTACAAATCAAAATTCAACACTTGTACCTTCAAATTACAAGCTTAAAAATTAGAAAAATTATAATTGTAACTTTCAAAGTTTAAATTTACCACTCTGAAATAATACTAAAAATATTAAAATATTGAAATATAATATAATAAATATATGAATATAATAAATAAAATACTAAAATTCATTTAAAACTGAATACTTTCCATAAAAATAAAAGAGGAATATAGTTTTAAGTAACAATAAGAGCAGCTGTAATTAGTAATAAAAAAATCATGAAAACATGTAATTTATTATTAGGAAAATTGAATATAAAGATGAGTATTTTGAAAACAGTTTGAATTGTAATAATATTTTTCTATTATTTATTTTATTGTTTATTTAAGAATGATTTCTGGTTTTTGCCTCGCCTTATAAAATAGTTTCTTAAAGATAAATTTTTTTTATTTGAAGCAGGCAAATACAAACTGAACTGCAATTAAAAACTCAAAATGAAACTCTTTTGAATTTTGAACTTCTAAAATTGAAATAAAAAAAAATTGTCATACAAAATACTATTTTTTGAAAAATTCTTAATTAAATACCCTCATTTGGCAAACTTTTTAATTTTAAATAAGATAACTGAAAAAATGCCGAAAAATAAAATTTCCGAAATGTTCAAATTGACGAACGGTTTATAGTATTACTGAATTTGAAATTTCCCGAATAATAAAATTTTGGACTGAAAATTCCCGGTCTTTTCTTGGTTAAAAACAAATTTTTGACGGTCATGAAAATAAAAAAATTCAAACTCTTAAAACTTTTATTTGAGGTGAAAACAAAACTGAGAATTGGAAATGGAACTCTTTTGAATTTTAAACATTAAAAACTGAACAACAAAATTTTAATTCAAAACACTAATAAATTCAACAATTAAAAAAAATTGCCAATATATTGCAAAACTTTCCATTTTCATTCTATTACATTTTTGGTACAGAATTTATTAATTAATTTTTTGAAATGAAAATCTAATTATTCGATTTTTGGTTTAGAAAATTCGTCTTTTTGGTTTGAAAATTCATCTTCTCTATTAGAAATTGTATCTTTTTCGGTTTGGATTTAAAATTAAAATCTTTTTTGGTTGAAGTATCAAATACTTAATTCTTGTTGAGATTTAATGTTTTTTGAATGAAATTTAACTACTTGGATGAAACTTGATCTCAATTTCTAAAATATAATTTTCTTTGTTGAAGGTTTCCAATTTTAGTTAAAAATTCAGCTATTATATATAGTTCAAAATTATCTCTTTTGGGCGAAAATTCAACTGCTTCAGTGAAAGTTAGAATACCTTGTCGGAATCCCTTTTTTGTATTAAAACTTCATGATTTTTGTCAAAAATTCATCTCATTGGTTAAAAATTGAAACACTTTTTTGAAAATTCATTTTTTTTGTTTGTTTGAGAATTAACTTCTTCAGCTTCAAATGTAAGTATTACATTTTTTTCTTCAAATTAATACTTTTAATTGAAGTATAGTAGGTGAATTTAATGACAAAATTGATTATTGTTTGGATTTTAGACTGAAATATTGCAATTGAAATTATTCCGTAAAAATGAAATAAAACCAGTCAGCGTATTCGACAGTATTACCTCTCGAAAAATCATATCTACAAATGGAATGAGGCGGAATAATTTATTTTATTTTGTTTTTAATAAATATTGCCAATTGCAACATTTTATTTTGAAATTCGAGGAATCATACATTTTTTTTATGAAATGTCATTACGATACTAATAGTGTATAAAACAGTCTCCGGATGGAAAGGTCATTAGCATAAAAAAGACTTTATTTCATTGAAAAGTGGCAACGTTTCGGACTTGATATAGTCCCTTTTCAAGCCTACTGAAACCTGTTGAAACGTTACTTATTATAGTATAAGTTTTACATAAAATTATAAATAAAAAAATAAAAAACAAAAACATAAATCTTTTCCGATAAAAAGTGATGAAAGTGTATAAAACAGTCTCCGGATTCTCTCCGAAAAGTGATTAAAGTGTGGAAAAACCAATTTTTTTTGTTTAGTTAATAAGTTTGATAGGAAATTATAAATATTAAAAGTAGTATGAAGAGTCACTAATGATAAATAATAAATGAGAACAATAGGTATTAAGAACGACAAGTGTAGACAATAAAATTTGATAATAAATAGGATTTAAAAATTTAAGGTTGAAATACAGTCAATTTCAAGAGTATTCATGACAATATCCGCTATCACAGGTGAAAGCGGAGATCCCATGGCCACTCCTTCTATTTGTTTATAATTTTTGTTGTTGAATTTAAAATATGTAGATCTTAAACGAAATTCAATTGCATTCAGGAATTCATCTCTTGGAATTAAAGTGTATGGAGCTATTTCGTCCCACTTGCTTTTGATAATTTGTAGAGCTAGGTTTATTGGAATTGAAGGGAATAAGTTAAGCACATCTAAACATATAAGATGATTTTTTGGCATTTTGAAGTTTTTAATCTCATTGAAAAACTGCCAGCTATCTTTAACTAAAAAACTAGATTTTTCCGTTAAAACTTTCAGAAAATTAGAGAGATATTTAGCCAATTTAGAGGTTGGACTGTTGATGGTAGAAATGATAATTCTGAGAGGGTAACCGGTTTTGTGAATTTTTGGAAGTCCATAAGCTCTAGGAATAGCCGTTGAATTTGCTTTTAGTACTTTTGCATCTGTAGAGGAAATAAATGAATTTTTATCCCATCTGTTAATTATAATGTTGTTCGATTTTTCACTTGTAGCTGTATATTCCAATTTAACTTCTTGGAATTTGGATTGATCTGATAATGTCGGTAATATTTAAGGGCGTGAGCTGGTGAAAAAGAACACTGAGTATAATTTATATTAGGTATTTATTAAATACAACTCGTTTCGGAAACAAAAACTGTGCAACAACCGAACCGCTCTGTACAGCGTTGCAAAAGCAAGTGAAGCAGCGACGCCGCTAGCCGCGGAGAAGCAGGGAACTAAGAGAATAGGAGAACGTATATGTGTATGTGTGTGGGCGCACATATAATCTAACAGATAATAAAGTAGACATGTTTAAAAAATATATTCTGATTTTTTCATAGCAACTGTTGTGTTGCCTTTATCTGATTTGAGAAAAATTATGTCAGGATTGTTTTTCATAAATTGAATAGCTTGGCTGAAGTTGAGGTTATCATGAAACTTTTTTTTGTTTAGGATAGGAGAATTTAAAAAATTGAGGATGGTTTGAGAACAATGTAGTCTGATTTCATTTTGTTTGTCTAAAGGTAAATTCCAGATACCAAATTCAATAGAAGCTATAAAGTCATGGGAAGGAAAATGTTTTTTGTTGAAAGAGTTAAAGGCAAAGCCTGGTCCAAGAGAAACAATTTGGATCACTTCTTTAGGTATTCTACAGTCAGCTAAATTTTTAAACCAGGATTCTGGGGTGTCAAAATTTATTTTTTGTCCGATTATTTTCTTTCGTTTGAGATGGTTAAATTTGATGGTCAAAATTGTTTTATGTTTTAGAAAAAGTTTCATGTAAGTTAAATGTCCCAGTAATCGCGACGGTCCCAGTAATCGTGAAACTTGGTTATAGTTTGAATATATTGTTACAAAAATGTGTTAAAAGTGACATTCAATGATGAAACTCACTTATTTTTAACATTTTATAATGGCAAATAGAAATGACATTCATTCAGATGAAATAAAAAGCAAGAAAATTGGCATCACGATTACTGGGATTAAGGTCACGATTACTGGGACGTTTACTTTAGTTCATGTTTTCTAAAATTAAAAAGTCATTGAAAATGTTAAAAGGTAAATTTTTAATTATTGCGTCATGTAGGAATCTCATTTGTTGGATTATGTCAGAAATTTCACTATGTACGTCCCTTATTTCCATGTTAAGGATTTTAATTTTAATTGTTTTTGAAAGTCTATGAATTCTGAATTTGTTGAAAGGATCATAAAATCTAGGATTCTCAAATCTATCATAATTCTCTAAATGTGGTGGAATAATACCACTTTTTCGGCATCTGATCTGAATTTAGACTATACTAAATAATGTTTCAACAGGTTTCAGTAGGCTTGAAAAGGGACTATGTCAAGTCCGAAACGTTGCCACTTTTCAATGAAATAAAGTCTTTCTTATACTAATGACCTTTCCATCCGGAGACTGTTTTATACAAACTGAAGAAAAAGTTGCACTATACTAATGGTCTAAAGAATCTTCTTTTTTATATTAAAATCACTGTTTTATACCCAACGCATTTGAACTTTTAAAAAATAATTTGTTCCGTATTTCACAGCGTTTAAAAATTCAAAGAGGGAAAATTTTACTTGAGCGTTCCTTCAGATCTCGTTTATCTTTCAAGGAATAGTATGTATTTTGAAAAAGCTGACGGGAATGTTTTTGCTGGAACTAGTGGAGTTTGCGCATGGGGTGGCTATGTGCCACGATAGCTTGGAGTCATGAACGAGTAGAACGTCCCTCATCGATCCTCATGTCATCAATTCTTATTTCTCATCGATCAGTGTTTCTTATTCAAATAATCAAATGACTTCCTTCCTTCCGATGATTAACTTCTTCTGCAAGTTCAAATCCACTTTTCTATTCCTTCAGACAAATGTTATAATCCAATGTCAGACTCCATTTGCAATCAAAATCCCTCTTTTCATCACCTCAGACTCTGAGAGTATAAAAAAGATCATTTTGGATTGTAAAAGCAGTCTGAGTGGATTGAAAGAGGGACTTCGAATTGCGAAAGGAGTCTGATGGGTTTGAAAGGGGATTTTGGATTATAAACAAAGTCTGACCGATTGAGAAAGGAAATCTTGGATTATAAAAAGAGACTGACTGGTTATAAAAGTGGATCTTGGATTTAAGAAGGAGTCTGAGCGAATAGAAAAGGGGATTTTGGATTGAAAGAGGAGTCTGATGGGTTTGAAAGGGGATTTTGGATTACAAAAAAATCTGACAGGATATTAAGGGATTTTTTGGTAGAGAATAAAAGAAGGGGATTTTGGATTGCAAAAGAAGTCTGAGAGAATTGAAAAGGAGTCTGGTGGGTTTGAAAGGGGATTATCGATTATAAGAAAAGTCTGACAGCATGATAAACGGGAGCTTGCAATATAAAAGGAGACTGACTGATTATAAAAGTGGATTTTGGATTTAAAAGAGGAGTCTGAAAGACTGGAAAAGGGGATTTTGGATTAAAAAAGTAGTCTGATGGGATTGAAAGGGAATTTTCGATTATGAAGAGAATCTGACGGGATGATAAAGGAGATCTTGCATGATATCAGGAGACTGCCTGATTATAAAAGTGGATTTTGGATTTCAGAAGAAATCAGAGAAAATGGAAAAGGGAATTTTGGATTGAAATAGAATCTGGTGGGTTTGGAAGGGGATTTTCGATTGGAAGAAAAGTCTGATGGGGTGATAAAAGGGATCTTGGATTATGAGATGAAACTGACTGATTATAAAAGTGGATTTTGGATTTAAAATAGGAATCTGAGAGACTGGAAAAGGGAATTTTAGATTGGAAAAGTAGTCTGATGGGGTCGAAAGGGGATTTTCGATTATGAAGAAAATCTGACGGGATGATATAGGGGATCTTGCATGATATCAGGAGACTGCCTGATTATAAAAGTGGATTTTGGATTTAAAATAGAAGTCTCAGAGACTGGAAAAGGGGATTTTGGACTAAAAAAGTAGTCTGATGGGATTGAAAGGGAATTTTCGATTATGAAGAGAATCTGACCGGTTGATAAGGAAAATATTGGATTATGAAAAGAGACTGACTGGTTATAAAAGTGGATTTTTGATTCAAGAAGGAGTCTGAGCTAATGGAAAAGGGGATTTTGGATTGAAAGAGGAGTCTGATAATTTTGCAAGGGGATTTTTGATAACAAAAATGTCTTACAGGATATAAAGGTGTTTCTTGGTTCAAACAGAAATTAAAGAGGATAAAAAAAGAGGATTTTCGATTGCAAAAGAAGGCTGAGAGGAATAAAAAGGGGATTTTGGATTGAAAAAGAAGTCTGATGGGGTTAAAAGGGGATTTTGGATTACAAAAAAGTGTGACAGGATGATAAAGGAAATCTTGGATTATAAAAGAAGACTGACTGGTCATAAAAGTAGATTTTGGATTGGAAAAGGAGTCTGAGGAAATGGAAAAGGGGATTTTGGATTGCAAAATGAGTCTGATGGGATTGAGAGGAGATTTTGGATTATAAAAAAGTCGGACGGGTTGATAAAGGAAATCTTGAATTATAAAAAGACTGGTTATAAAAGTGGATTTTAGATTTAAGAAGGAGTCTGAGCGAATCGAAAAGGGGATTTTGGATTGAAAGAGGAGTCTGATAATTTTTCAAGGGGATTTTTGATAACAAAAATGTCTGACAGGATATAAAGGGGTTTTTTGTTTCAAACAGAAATTAAAGAGGATAAAGAAAGAGGATTTTGCATTGCGAAAGAAGTCTGAGAGAATAGAAAAGGGGACTTTTTATTGAAAAAGGAGTCTGATGGGTTCAAAAGGAGATTTTAGATTATAAAAAATGTCTGACGGGATGATAAAGGGGATCTTGGATCATAAAGGAAGTTCGACTGGTTATAAAAGTTGATTTTAGATTCAAAAGAGGAGCCTGAGGAGCCTTTTGGTTCGAAAAGAAATTTAAGAGGATAAAAAAGAGGACTTTTGGATTGCAAAAGAAGTCTGAGAGGATTGAAAAGGGGATTTTTGATTTCAAAAAAAGTCTGCTGGATTTGAAAGGAGATTTTGGATTATAAAAAAAGTCTGACGGGATGATAAAGGGGATCTTGGATGATAAAAGGAGACTGACTGGTTATAAAAGTGGATTTTGGATTCAAGAAGGAGTCTGAGCGAATGGAAAAGGGGATTTTGGATTGAAAAAGAGTCGGGTAGGTTTGAAAGGGGATTTTGGATTATTATAAAAGGAGACTGTCTTCTTATAAAAGTGGATTTTGTATTTAAGATGGACTCTGAGCGAATGAACAACGGGATTTCGGATTTCCAAAAAGTCTAACATGATATGGATGGGTTTTTTGATTTGAAAAGGAGTTTGAGAGGATAAAAAAACGAGGAGATTTTTAATTATAAAAAAAGTCTGACGGGGTGATAAAGGGGATCTTGGATTATAAAACGAGACTGACTGGTTATCAAAGTGGATTTTGGATTCAGGAAGGAGTCTGAGATAACGGAAAATGGGATTTTGTATTACAAAAGAAGTCTGAGAAGGAGACTGACTTTTTATAAAAGTGGATTTTGGATTTGAGAAAAAGTCTGAGCAAATGGAAAAGGGGATTTTGGATTGCAAAAGGAGTCAGATGGGGTTGAAAGGGGATTTTGTGATATAAAAAAAGTCTTACGGGTTGATAAAGGGGATCTTGGATTATAAAATGAGACTGATTGGTTATAAAAGTGAATTTTGGATTTAAGAAGGAATCTAAGAGAAGGTAAAAAGGGATTTTGGATTGGATTCTAATGGGTTTGAAAGGGGATTTTGTATTATTATAAAAGGAGGCTGACTGATTATAAAAGTGGATTTTGGATTTAAAAAGGAGTCTGAGAGAATGGAAGAGGGAATTTGGGATTGCGAAAAGAGTCTGAGCGATTGGAAAGGTGATTTTGGAATATAAAATAATTCTCATCAGATTGAAAAGGGGATTTTGAATTAAGAAAGAGTCTGCCGGAATGGAAAGAGGGATTTTAGATTGCATTGGAGGAATGAAAAGGGAATCACACATTTGAAATGGTGTCTGAGAAGATCAAAAACGAGTCTGGCGAAAGAGGAAAGGGGATTTCGAATTATAAAAGGTGTGTAGAAGGATGAATATGTCGATTTTGGAATTAAAGACGACTCTGAAATGATGGAAATGGGGACTCTGAATTGCAAAAGGAGCGTCAAGAGTTGAAGAGGGGATTTTTGATTATTAAAGGAGTCTGAGGGGATGAGAAAGGGGATTTTTGATCTGAAGAGTATTCTGAGAGGGTCAAAAGGGGAAATTTAAATTTAAAAAGAGTCTGAGAAGATAGAAAAGAGGATTACGTGTTGAAAAATGAGTCTTAAAGCATGGAAAAGGGCATTTTAGATGATGATAGCAATATGAGAGGATATAGAAGGGAATTTTGGATTAGGCAGAAGTCTGAGGTAATGAGAGAAAGGATTTTGAATTGAAAAAGTAGTTCGGGAAGATATGAAAGAGGATTTTGTATTAAAAAATGAGTCTGAGAGCATGAGAAAGAGTATTTTAGATTATAAAAGCAGTCTGAGAGGATGGAAAAGGAAATTAAAGAATTAAAAAGGAGTCTGAGAGGATAGAAAAGGGTATTTTAGATTAGAAAGGTAGTCTGAGGGCATGAAAAATGGTATTTTCGATTATATGAGAAGTCTGAGAGGATAGAAAAGGATACGCTAGATTGAAAAAAGTAGTCTGAGGATATAGAAAAAAGGTATTTCAGATTATAAGAGCAGCCTGAGTGAATAGAAAAGAGCATTTTATATCGAAAAAGAAGTCTGAGGGTACAGGAAAGAGTATTTCGGTGTATAAAAGTAGTCTGAAAAGATATAAAAGAGGATTTCGTATTAAAAAATGAGTCTCAGAGCATGGAAAAGGGTATTTTCGATTATAAGAGGAGCCTGAGAGGATAAAAAATGTCATTATAGAATGAAAAAGGAGCCTAAAGGTATTGAAAAGAGGATTTTGATTTATGAAAGTAGATATGATAGAGGATTTTGTATTCAAAAATGAGCCTGAGAGCATGAAAAAGGATATTTTCGATAATAAGAAGAGCTCAAGGGGATAGAAAAGGGCATTTATAATTAAAAAAGGAGTCTGAAGGGATAGGAAAGAGGATTTTGGATTATAAAAGTAGTCTGAGAAGATATAAAAGGGGATTTTGTATTAAAAAAAGAAGTCCGACATCATGAAAAAGGGTATTTTAGATTATAGAAGCAGTGTGAGAGGACAGAAAAGGGTATTCTAGATTATGAGAGCAGTCTGAGAGATTAAAAAAGGATATTTTAGATTAGAAAAGCAGTCTGAGCGTATAGAAGAGAGCATTTTAGTTTAACTTTGTATTAAAAAATAAGCTTGAGAGCATGGAAAAGGGTATTTTTGATTATAAGAGGAGCCTGAGAGGAAACAAAAGGGCATTTCTTATTGGAATAGGGATCTAAGGAGATAGAAAAGAGGATTTTGGATCATAAAAGTTGTCTGAGAAGACATAAAACGGGATTTTGTGGAAAAAAAAGAAGTCCGAGAGCATGGAAAAGGGAATTTTCGATCAGAAGAGGAGTCTGAGAAGATAGAACAGGGCATTTTAAATTGAAAAAGAAGTCTGAAGGTATAGAAAAGAGGATTTTGGTTTATAAAACTAATCTGAAAAGATATAAAAGAGGATTTTGTATTTAAAGTTAAGTCTGAGATCATGGAAAAGGGTATTTTTGATTATAAGAGGAGCCTGAGAGGATAGAAAAGGGCATTTCAGATTGAAAAAGGAGTCTGATTGTATAGAAAAGGATATTTCGGTTCATGAAAAGTGTCTGAGAGTGTGAAAATATGTTTTTGAAATTAAAAAAGGAGTCTTAGAGGATAGAAATGCGGATTCTGATTTTTCAACTCCTATAGCATCAAGAACTCATTCCATCTTCAGGAATTTCTTCAGTTGCAGTTTAATAATTCAAAGGGTGAAAATTTCTCTAAACTGCTCCTTCAGATCCCGATTATCTTTCATGGGATCGTATGTGTTTTGA
>CAKNXH010060567.1:86516-98646 GCA_932178445.1 Andricus quercusramuli | reverse complement strand
TACAAAATAATTGCATTTTTAATCAAACAGTTCATTTTTCAACCAAATGATCGAATTTTCAAACAAAAAAGATTAAACTTGAACGAAAAACTGTTAATTTTTCAACAAAAAAGTTTACTTTCAATCAGAAGAGATGAATTTTGAAACAAAACCAATGAATCTTCAATCCAACTGGACGAATTTTCTGCTCAAAATCACAAATGTTCAAGAAACAACTTAATTTTCAACCAAGAAATATGAATCAACAAAAAAAAAAGTTAATTTTTAACCGAGATAGATGAATTTTTAACTAAACAGTTTTATTTACAACAAAATAGTTTAACATTTAGGCCAAAGAGAAGAATTTTCCAACAAAATAGTGGAATTTCTAACCAAATAGTTGCATTTTCAACCAGATGGATTTATTTTGCAGTAAAAAAAAAACAAATTTGGTTGAAGAGCGTTGAATTTTCAACAAGAAAGTAAACTTTCAAACAAGAGAGATGAATTTTGAAACAAAAAGGAATAAATTTCAACCAAAAAAGAAGAATTTTCAATAATAAAATTGATTTTCAAGCCAGAAAGATTGATTCTCAATTTTTTATAAATTTTATTTAATTATTACAGATACAACAATCAAATATTTTAATAACAAAAATTATTCTTAATGTTTAAACAGTATAAAATTATTGTTTAAACTTAAATTAACTAAATTGAAAACAAAATTTCATCCAGAAATATATTTTTTTCAATGATTGTTATTTTAAATTCAAAGAATTTAGTGACTTTTGACATCAGAAATAATTTTTTGGAAATAAAAATATTTGATTATTGTATTCTTAATAAATAAATAATGCTTTTGTTAATGATTTATCTTTCTTATTATATTATTTTAATGTATTTTTCATTTTATTCAACTATTTGGATAAAAATACAAGTATTTTATTGAAAATTAGTCTTTTTTGTAGAAAATTAATCTTTTTAGTCGAAAATTAAACTATTTTGTTGACCTTTTTTTGGGTTGAAAATTAATTTCTAAACTGAAAATTTAATTAATTTAGTTAAATATTCCATCATTTTAATTCAAAATTAATTATTTTATTTGAAAATTAAACTATTTTGTCGAAATTTTTATAGATTGGAAATTAATTTCTAAACTGAAAATTTAATTAATCAGTTAAATACTCCATAAATTTTAGTTGAAAATGTATCTTTTTGCTTGAAAACTCATGTTTTTGTAGAAAAGTTGTCTTTTTAATAGAAAATAAATCTTCTTGGTTAGAAACTCACTTTTTTGTTGCTAAAAATTCAACTATTCCAATTGAGAATTTATCATTTTAGTTGAAAACAGTTTCAATTACAACCAAAAAGTTGAACTTTTAAGCAGAAGAGAATAATTTTCTACAAAATAATTGCATTTTTAATCAAACAGTTCATTTTTCAACCAAATGATCGAATTTGCAAACAAAAAACATGAGACGAACGAAAAACTGTTAAATTTTCCACGAAAAAGTTGACTTTCAATCAAGAGAGATGCACTTCGCAACAAAGCAGATGAATCTTCCAATCCAACTGGATGAATGTTCTGCCCAAAAACACGAATGTTCAAAAAACAACTTAATTTTCAACCAAGAAAGATGAATCAACAAAGAAAAAAGTTAATTTTTAACCGAGATAGATGAATTTTCAACTAAACAGTTTTATTTACAACCAAATAGTTGAAAATTTAGGCCAAAGAGAAGAATTTTCAACAAAATAGTGGAATTTCTAGCTGAATAGTTGAATTTTCAACCAAACGGTCGAATTTGCAAAGAAAAAAGATTAAATTAAATTTTGTAGAAGAGCGTTGAATTTTCAACAAAAAAGTCAAGTTTCAAACAAGAGATGACCTGTTAAACCAAAATGATACATTTTCAATACAAAAGGACGAATTTTCTACCCAAAAATACGAATTTTCAACAAAAAAGTTAATTTTCACGCAAGATAAATTTTTAACTGAACAGTTTCTTTTAAAAATAAATTATTGAACTTTTAAGCAAAACAAAAGAATTTTTAACAAAATTGCCAAATTTTCGTCTTAGTGGTCAAATAAAAAAAAAAAGATCGAACTCAAAGCAAAAACAGATCAATTTTCAACCAAACAATTGAATTTTCTAGCCAAGAAGACGAATTTTTTCGAAGACAGATGAATTTTCAATCCAAAGGGACAAATTTTTTGCCCAAAAACACGAATGTTCAACCAATAAGTTGAATTTTAAAATAGAAAATTAATTTTTTGAGCAAGAAAAATGAATTTTCAACTAAACAGTTTCCTTTACAACCAAGTAGCTTACTTTAAAACATGCTAGTTGAACTTTTAAGCAAAAAAGGAGAATTTTTAATAAAATATTAAAATTTTCAACTTAATGCACGAATTTTCAAATAAAAAGATTAAACTTCAACCAAATAGCTGCATGTTCAAGCCCAAAAAAGACGAATTTTGTAGGAGAGAGTTGCATTTTTAGCAAAAAAGATGAATTTTAAATCTCAAAGGGCGAATTTTCTGCTCAAAAACACGAATGTTGAACAAAAAGATTAATTTTTAACAAAAAAGTTAATTTTCAAGCAAGAAAGATGAATTTTCGACAAAAAAGTTAATTTTCAAACAAAAAGAATGATTTTCTAACTAAACAGTTTCATTTAAAACCATATAGTTGAAATTTTAAGCAAAAGAGAAGAATTTTCAACAAAATAGTGGAATTTTAAATCAAATAGTAGTTGAACTCTCAACAAAATTGCCGAATTTTCAAACCAGAAAGATAAAATTTCAACCAAAAAAGGTTGCATTTTCAACTAAAAAGTTGAGTTATCAACCCACAAAGACGAATTTTTTTGGAATAAAGTTTAATTTTCAACAAAAAAAAGATAACTTTCAACCAAGAGATATGAATTTTTAAGTAAAGAAGATGAATTTTCAATCTAAAAGGATGGATTTTATACCCAAAAACATGAAAGTTCAATAAAGGATTTGAATTTTCAACCAAAAAACATCACTTTTCAGAATTGAAAGTTAACTTTTTTATGAAAATTTCACTATTTTCTTGAAAATTAATCTTTTTGGATTGAAAATTCTTCTGCTTTGTATTAAAATTCATCTTTCTAGCTCGAAAATTAACTTTTGTGTTAAGAATTAATCTTTTTGTTGAACATTCGTGTTTTTGAGCAGAAAATTCGTCTTTTTAGATTTAAAATTCATCGTTTTTTGCTAAAAACTAAACTCTCCCACAAAATTCGTCTTTTTGGCTTAAAATTCAACTATTTGGTTGAAGTTTAATCTTTTTGTCTGGAAATTCACCTATAATGTTGAAAATTTTAATATATTATTAAAAATTCTCCTTTTTTGCTTAAAAGGTCAACTAGCATGTTTTGAAGTCAACTATTTGGTTGTAAAGGGTTTAGTTCAAAATTCATTTTTCTTGCTTTAAAAATTAATAGGGAAATGAGTATGAATTTAAATCTGATGAAATTACGTCTAGAAAAAAAAATTATGAACTATTTGTTGTACCTCATTTATAAGTCGGTCAATGTCTTCCAACGAGCAGGTGAATTTGCCACCAACATCGACTAAAATATCGCAGCCTAAGTGGGAAGCATTTTTATTTTGAGCCATTTGAGAGAACATTTCAACTCGAGCTGAATATATTCGAAGAGATAGGCCCAGTTTAAGTACAGCAGTTTCAGCTGGTGATAGAAATTGTTCAGCTGTTCGTACAACTTCTTCATAGTGCTCTTTCTCTGTTACTGTAAACAAAATAGAAAAGGAAGTTTAAATTATTTGAAAAATTAAAATATTGAGTATATAGGGTTTTAATTAGGAATTCTTCAACTTTTAATCCTTTTATTTTAAATTAGACTAGGGTGATTTAAATTACAATGGTGTAATTTTTAGTGTTAGGTAGTAAACTCCTTACTTGTAACAAAGTAACTAAAAAAATTTGGTTCTTTGTAACTTTTTAGAAGCTTAGTTGTTTTTTTAGACAAGTAACTTGTAACGTAACTTAGTTACTATTTTTGCAGTCACTTGTAACTATTAATTAGTCAGTTTTTAGTTATTAATAAAATTATTTTTTCATAACATCCCCATTGAAGGGTTTACTTCGAAAAATATTTTAGATTCAAATTTAAATCTTTGACTTGTAGAAATTTTAATTCAATAATAAATATATAAATAAATAAATTAATAAACAACCTTAAAATTTGCGCAACTTTCAGATTGAAGCATTTGTAATGAAACAATTTTGAATTAAAAGCCCTTGAATTAAAAGCCTTGAAATTGAATAAACTGAAATTCCAAGCTTTTTTTTTAAATTTTACAATTTTAAAATGGAAGTCATGACGGAACGACTGAAAAATCCCTAAAAATAAAATTCTTGCTCCGTAAAATTCCCGACAGTTTATAATATTAATGAATTTGAATATTCCCGACAGAAAATTGCCGTATTACAAAATATCCGAACTAGAAAATTCCCGAATTTGAACAATCAATTTTTTTATAAATTTTATTTATTTAATAAAGATACAAAAATCAAATATTTTAATAACAAAAATTATTTCTAATGCTTAAACAGTATAAAATTATTGTTTGAACTTAAAATAACTAAATTGAAAACGACATTTCATCCAGAAATATATTTTTTTAAATTATTGTTATTTTAAATTCAAAGAAATTTAAAAACTTTTAACATCAGAAATAATGCTTTGATAAATAATGATCGTTAAGGCATATTTCTTAATAATATTCTTAATAAATAAATAATGTTTGTTGATGATTTATCTTTTTTGTTTTATTATTTTTATATATTTTTTATTTTATTCAACTATTTGGATGAAAATACATGTATTTTATTGAAAATTAGTCTTTTTTGTAGAAAATTCATCTTTCTAGTCGAAAATTGAACTATTTTGTTGAGAATTTTTTTCAAATTAATTTTTTCGACTGAAAATTAAACTATTTTGTCGACATTTTTTTGGGTTGAAAATTATTTTCTAAACTGAAAATTTAATGAATATAGTTAAATATTCCATCATTTTAGTTCAAAATTAATTATTTTAGTTGAAAATTAAACTGTTTTGTCCAAATTTTTTTAGATTGGAAATTAATTTCTAAACTGAAAATGTAATTAATCAAGTTAAATACTGCATAATTTTAGTTAAAAATGTATCTTTTTGCTTGAAAGTTCATGTTTTTCGTAGAAAATTTGTATTTTTAATAGAAAATACATCTTCTTGGTTGGAAACTCATTTTTTTGTTGCTAAAAATTCAACTATTCCAATTGAGAATTTATCAATTTAGTTGAAAATGTATTTTTTTGTTGTTGAAAATTCAATAACTTCTGTTAAAGATAAATAATTTTAGTTGAAAATTGATCATTATCGTGAAAACTGAACTATTTTGTTAAGAATTGTTTTTTTTGTTGTTGAAAATTATTTTTTTTTAAAGTGAAATTTAACTATTGCATTTTTTGTTGATGGTTTCTCTTTTTTAGTTGAAATTTCCACTAATTTATTAAAAATACAAGTATTTTGTTGAAAGATCTTCTTTTTTGTGGAAAATCCATCTTTTTGGTTGTAAATCGATTTTTTTAAACTGAAATCTTGATTGAAAATTTATCTTTCTTTAGTTGAAAATTCATGTTTTTTGTAGAAAAGCTGTCTTTTTAATGGAAAAGAAATCTTCTTGGTTGGAAACTCACTTTTTTGTTGGTAAAAATTCAAATATTCCAATTGAGAATTTATCATTTTAGTTAGAGATTAATTTTTTGGTTTGAAAATTCAATGACTCCGGTTGAAGATTCATCATTTTAGTTGAAAATTCACCATTTTCGTTAAAATAGAACTATTTTGTTGAGAATTTTGTTTTGTTTGAAAATTAATTTTCTTTTTAAATTAACATTTAAATATTCCACTTTATGTTGATGATTTATCTTTCTTGTGGAAAGTTCAACTACTTGATGAAAAATAATAAATATTTGGTCGATAAATAATAAATTTAGTTGAATTTTTTTTTTCGAAATTCAATAACTCTAGTTAAAAATTCATCCTTTTTGTTCAAAATAGAGCTATTTTGTTCAGGATTATTATTTTTTTGGTTAAAAATTAATTTTTGCAAATAAAAATTGAACTATTCCATTTATTGTTGATAATTTATCTTTTTTAGTGGAAAATTCAACTACTTGGTTAAAAATATATGTATTTTGTTAAAAATTCGTCGTTTTTGTAGAAAATGGAACTATTTTGTTGACAATTTTTTTAAAATTAATCTTTTCGACTGAGCATTAAACTATTTTGCCGACATTTTTTTTTGTGTTGAAAATTAATTTCTAAACAGAAAATTTAATTAATCTAGTTAAATATTCCATCATTTTAGTTCAAAATTCATCTTTTTGGTCGTTACTCAATTTTTTTAAACTGAAATTTTTGTTGAAAATTTGTATTTTTTAGTTGGCAATTCAGTTTTTGATAGAAAAGGTGTCTTTTTAATAGAAAATAAATCCTCTTGGTTGGAAACTCATTTTTTTTTCTTGCGAAAAATTCAACCATGTATTCCAATTGAGAATTTATCAATTGCGTTTGAATTTTTTTTTTTTAAATCAATAGCTTCGGTTAAAGATTCATAATTTTAGTTGAAAATTTATCATTGTAGTTAAAAATATAACTATTGCATTTTTTGTTTATGTTTTCTCTTTCTTAGTTGAAAATGCAACAATTTGATTAAAAATACAAGTATTTTGTTGAAAGATCTTTTTTCGTAGAAAATTCATTTTTTCGGTTGAAAATTAATCCTTTTAGTCGAAAATTGAACTTTTTTTTGAGAATTTTTTTCAAATTAATTTTTCGACTGAAAATTAAAATATTTTGTCGACATTTTTTTTGGGTTGAAAATTAATTTCTAAACTGAAAATTTAATTAATCTAGTTTAATATTGCATCATTTTAGTTGAAAATTCATGTTTTTTGTTGAAAAGTTGTCTTTTTAATAGAAAATAAATCTTCTTGGTTGAAAACTCACTTTTTTTTGCTAAAATTTCAACTATTCCAATTGAGAATTTATCAATTTAGTTTAAAATTTACTTTTTTTTTGTTTGAAAATTCAATAGCTTCTGTTAAAGATTCATAATTTTAGTTAAAAATTTACCAATTTCCTTAGGAATAGAACTATTTTGTTGAGAATTATTACTTTTTGGTTGAAAATTAATTTTGTTTTTAAATTAAATTTAACTTTGCCACTTTTTGTTAACAATTGATCTTTCTAGCTGCAAATTCAACTATTTGATTAAAATACTAAATATTTGGCTAATAAATAATAAATTTAGTGCAATTTTTTTCGACATTCAATAATTCTAGTTAAAAATTCATCATTTTCGTTGAAAATAGAACTATTTTGTTTGGAATTATCATTTTTTTGGTTAAAAAATAATTTTTGTAAATGAAAACTGAACTTTTTGGTCATTTTAGTTTAACTCAGTACTGGGAAAAATTATACCTGGAAAAAGCTTGATACATTAATTTTCATAAATTATCAAAAATATTGTCCGTATACGATTATTATTTTAGATAATAGATGATATGAAATAAAAAGAATGTTGTATTATTAATAATTTTAATTTGAAATTTCAAAAAATAAGGGGGGCTCAATAATATACAATAAGGGGGCTCAATTCAAAGTAACTGAAAATATGTTTTTTTTTTTTTGGTTTAAAGTTAATTTGTTTACTTGAAAATGTATCATTTTCGTTAAAAATAGAACTATTTTGTTGAGGATTTTTTTTGTTGAAAAATTATTATTTTTTTTTTTAAATTAAAATTTAACTATTACATTTTCTGTTAATGATTGACATTCTGTAGTTGAAAATTCAACTATTTGGTTAAAAATACGAGTATTTTGTTGAAAGATCGTCTTTTTTGTAGAAAATTCATCTTTTTGGTTGATAATTCATCATTTCAGTCGAAAATTGAAACAATTTGTTGAGAATTTTTCTAAATTAATTTTTTCAACTGAGAATTAAACTATTTTGCCGACATTTTTTTGAGTTAGAATTAATTTCTTAACTGAAGATTTAATTAATCTAGTTAAATATTCCATCATTTTTGTTGAAAATTCATCTTTTTGGCTGTAAATTATTTTTTTTTAAATGGAAACCTTGGTTGAAAATTGATTTTTTTTCGTTGAAAAATCATGTTTTTTGTAGAAAAGTTGTCTTTTTGATATAAAATACATCTTCTTGGTTGGAAACTCATTTCTTTATTCCTAAACATTCAACTATTCCAATTGAGAATTTATCATTTTTAGTTTAAAATTGATTTTTTTTGTTCGAAAATTCTATGACTCCGGTTAAGGATTCATTATTTTAGTTAAAAATTTATCATTTTTGTTAAAAATAGAACTATTTTGTTGAAAATAATTTTTTTTTTTTAAATTAAAATGTAACTATTGCATTTTCTGTTCATGTTTTCTCATTTTCAGTTGAAAATTCATCTTTTCAGTTGAAAATAAATCTTTTTAGTCGAAAATGGAACTATTTTGTTGAGAATTTTTTTTTAAATTAATTTTTTCGACTGAAAATAAAATTATTTTGTCGAGATTTTTTTGGGTTGAAAGTGAATTTCTAAACTGAAAATTTAATTAACCAAGTTAAATATTTGTAGTTTATATAAATAATTATATACTATATTAATTATATAATTATTCATTAATATATTATATAATTATATAAATTTGTATAAATATATTTAGTTGAAAATTCATGTTTTTTGTAGAAAAGTTGTCTTTTTAATAGAAAATAAACCTTCTTGGTTGGAAACTCATTTTTTTGTTGTTAAAAATTCAACTATTCCAATTTAGAATTTATCATTTTCGTGAAAGATATAACTATTATGTTGGGAAGGATTTTTGTTGGTTGAAAATTAATTTTCTTTTCAAATTAAAATTTAACTATTCCATTTTTTGTTCATAGTTTATCTTTTTAGTTGCAAATTCAACTATTTGATTGAAAATACTAAATATTTGGTTAATAAATAATAAATTTAGTTGATTTTTTTTCGAAATTCAATAACTCTAGTTGAAATTCATCATTTTCGTTGCAAATATAACTATTTTGTTCAGAATTATTTTGTTGTTGTTGAAGAATAATTTTTGTGAATGAAAATTGAACTATTTGATTGAAAGTATATGTATTTTGTTAAAAATTCGTCTTTTTTGGAGATAATCAATCTTTTTCGTTGAAAATTCAACTATGTAACTCAGTACTAGGAAAAATTATACCTGGAAAGAGCTTGATACATTAATTTTCATAAATTATCAAAAATATTGTCCTTGCTCTTGTATTATTTTAGATAATAGATGATATGAAATAAAAAGAATGTTCTATTATTAATAATTTTAATTTGAAATTTCAAAAAATAAGATGGGCTCAATAATATATAATAAGGGGGCTCAATTTAAAGTAACTGAAAATATGTTGTTTTTTTTTTGGTTTGAAGTTAATTTGTTTGCTTGAAAATTTATCATTTTCTTTAAAAATAGAACTATTTTGTTGAGGATTTTTGTTGTTGTTGAAAATTAATTTTTTTTTTTAATTATAATTTAACTATTCCATTTTCTGTTAATCATTGATATTCTTCAATGGGAAATTCAACTATTTGATTAAAAATACGAGTATTTTGTTGAAAGATCGTCTTTTTGGTTGATAATTCATCTTTTTAGTCGAAAATTGAAATATTTTGTTGAGAATTTTTTTTGATTAATTTTTTCGACTGAGTATTAAACTATCTTGCCGACATTTTTTTGAGTTGAAAATAAATCTCTTAACTGAAGATGTAATTAATCTAGTTAAATATTGCATAATTTTTGTTGAAAATTCATCTTTTTGGCTGTAAATTAATTTTTTTAAATGGAAACCTTGGTTGAAAATTTATCATTGTAGATTCAAATTTATTTTTGTTAGAAATTCAATAACTCTAGTTAAAGATTCATCATTTTCGTTGAAAATAGAACTATTTTGTTCAGGATCATTATTTTTTTGGTTGATAATTAATTTAAAAATAAATAAAATTGAACTATTCCATTTTCCGGTTCAAAATGTATCTTTTCTAGTTGAGAATTCACGTTTTCTTGTTGAAAATTTGTCTTTTTCATTAAAAAATTATTTTTTTTTGGTTAAAAAAAAAAAGAAAAAATAGCGAGTACCATTTTTGCCGAAAATTCAACTATTCCAGTTGAATATTTAATAATTTTGTTTAAAATTAATCCCTTTGGTGAAAAATCAATTTTTTCAACTTAACATTCAACTATTCATTTTTTGGCGGGAAATGTATCCTTTTTAGTTCAAAATTCATGTTTTCTTGTTGGAAATTCGTCTTTTATTAGAAAATGAATCTTCTTGGTTGAAAACTCATTTTTTTTTTCGTTAAAAATTCAACTATTCCAGTTGCAAATTCATCAATTTAGTTTAAAATTAAGAGTAGAGAATTATTATTTTTTAGTTGAAAATGAATTACTTTTTAAAATTATAACTTGACTAATCCATTTCTTGTTGATGATTTATCTTTTTAGTTGAAAATTCAACTATTGGTTAAAAATACAAGTATTTTGTCGAAAGATCGTCTTTTTTGTAGGAAATTCAGCTTTTTAGTCGAAAATTGAACTACTTTGTTGAGAATTTTTTTTTAATTAATTTTTTCAAATGAAAATTAAACTATTTTGTCGACATTTTCTTGGATTCAAAATTAATTTCTAAACTGAAAATTTAATTATTCTAGTCAAATATCCCACCATTTTAGTTGAAAATTCATCTTTTTGGTTTAAAAATAATCTCTTTGATTATCAATTTTTAAACTGAACATTTAAATATTCAACTTTTGATGGAGAATTTATCTTTTTTAGTTCAAAATTCATGTTTTATTGTTAAAAATTCGTCTTTTTTTAGAAAATGAATCTTTTTGGTTGAAAAATAATGTTTTTGTCACTAAAAATTCAATGAATTCTGTTAAAAATTCATCATTTTAGTTGAAAATTTATCATTTTCGTTGAAAATATAACTATTTTGTTGAGAATTTTTTTTGTTGTAAATTAATTTTTTTAAATTAAATTCAACTATTCCATTTTTTGTTGGTGATTTATCTTTTTCAGTTGAGAATTCAACTATTTGGTTAAAAATACAAGTATTTTGTTGGAAGATCGTCTTTTTTGTAGGAAATTCATCTTTTTAGTCGAAAATTGAATTATTTTGTTAAGAATTTTCTTCAAATTAATTTTTTTGACTGAAAATTAAACTATTTCGCCGATATTTTTTTGGGTTGAAAATTAATTTCTAAACTGAAAATTTAATTAATCTAGTTAAATATACCATCATTTTAGTTTGTAATTCATCTTTTTTGTAGTAAATACAGTTTTTTAAACTGAAACCTGTGTTGAAAATTGATCTTTTTTAGTTAAAAATTCGTGTTTTTTGTAGAAAAATTGTTTTTTTGATAGAAAATACATCTTCTTGGTTGGAAACTCATTTTTTTGTTACTATAAATTCAACTATTCCAATTGAGAATTTATCATTTTTAGTTTGAAATTGATTTTTTTTGTTTGAAATTTCAATGACTCCGGTTGAAGATTCATCATTTCAGTTGAAAATTTATAATTTTCATTAAAAATAAAACTATTTTGTTGAGAATTATTTTTTTTTTTGAAAATTAATTTTCTTTTTAAATTAAAATTTAACTATTCGACTTTTTGTTTAATGATTTATTTTTCTGGTCGAAAATTCAATTATTTCATTAAGAATACTAAATATTTTGTTAATAAATGATACATTTAGTTAATTTTTTTTCGAAATTCAATAACTCTAGTTAAAAATTCATCATTTTCATTGAAAATAGAATTATTTTGTTCAGAATTATTTCTTTTTTTGTTAAAAAATAATGTTTGTAAATGAAAATTGAACTATTTGGTTGAAAGTATATGTATTTTGTTAAAAATTCGTCTTTTTTTGTAGAAAATTAATCTTTTTCATTGAAAATTTAATTATTTAACTCAATACTAGGAAAAATTACACCTGGAAAAAGCTTGATACATTAATTTTCATCAATTATCAAAAATATTGTCCTTACACTATTATTATTTT
>CAKNXH010060567.1:74639-86506 GCA_932178445.1 Andricus quercusramuli | reverse complement strand
AATTGAAAATGTTTTTTTTTTTTTAATTGATTTTTAAACTGAAAATTTATCTCATCTGGAAGAATATACTATGATTTTAGTTGAAAATTAATCTTTCTGGTCGAAAATCAATTTTTTGGAACTGAACATTAAATGGTTCAATTTCCGGTCGGAAATTTATCTTTTTTAGTTGAGAACTCGCGTTTTCTTGTTGAAAATTCGTCTTTTTTAGTAGAAAATTAATCATTTTTGTTGAAGCTTTTTTGCTTTTTTAAAAATCTTTTTTGCCAAAAATTCAACTATTTCAGTTGAAAATTCACAACTTTGGTCGAAAATTAATCTTTTTGGTTTAATATTGAACTATTTTGTCGACAATTTGTTTTTAAATTAATTTTTAAACTGAAAATTTAACTAATCTAGTGGAATATTTCATCATTTTAGTTTAAAATTATTCTCTTTGATTATCAATTTTTAAACTGAAAATCTAACTTTTGATGGAGAATTTATCTTCTTTTTTTAGAAAATGAATCTTCTTGGTTGAAAAATAATTTTTTTGTCTCTAAAAATTCAATGAATTCTGTTAAAAATTCATCATTTTAGTTGAAAATTTATCATTTTCGTTGAAAATATAACTATTTTGTTGAGAATTTTTTTTGTTGAAAATTAATTTTTTTAAATTAAATTTAACTATTCCATTTTTTGTTGGTGATTTATCTTTTTCAGTTGAGAATTCAACTATTTGGTTAAAAATACAAGTATTTTGTTGAAAGATTGTCTTTTTTGTAGGAAATTCATCTTTTTAGTCGAAAAATGAATTATTTTGTTAAGAATTTTCTTCAAATTAATTTTTTCGACTGAAAATTAAACTATTTCGTCGATATTTTTTTGGGTTGAAAATTAATTTCTAAATTGAAAATTTTATTAATCTAGTTAAATATACCATCAATTTAGTTGAAGATTCATCTTTTTTGTAGTAAATAAATTTTTTTAAACTGAAACCTGGGTTGAAAATTGATCTTTTTTAGTTAAAAATTCGTGTTTTTTGTAGAAAAATTGTCTTTTTGATAGAAAATACATCTTCTTGGTTGGAAACTCATTTTTTTGTTACTATAAATTCAACTATTCCAATTGAGAATTTATCATTTTTAGTTTGAAATTGATTTTTTTTGTTTGAAATTTCAATGACTCTGGTTAAAGATTCATCATTTCAGTTGAAAATTTATCATTTTCGTTAAAAATAAAACTATTTTGTTGAGAATTATTATTATTTTTTTGAAAATTAATTTTCTTTTTAAATTAAAATTTAACTATTCGACTTTTTGTTTAATGATTTATTTTTCTAGTCAAAAATTCAATTATTTCATTAAGAATACTAAATATTTGGTTAATAAATAATACATTTAGTTAATTTTTTTTCGAAATTCAATAACTCTAGTTAAAAATTTGTCATTTTCATTGAAAATAGAACTATTTTGTTTAGAATTTTTTTTTTTTTGGTTAAAAAATAATGTTTGTAAATGAAAATTGAACTATTTGGTTGAAAGTATATGTATTTTGTTAAAAATTCGTCCTTTTTTGTAGAAAATTAATCTTTTTCGTTAAAAATTGAACTATTTAACTCCAGTAGGATGAAAAATTATACCTGGAAAAAGCTTGATACATTAATTTTCAAAAATTATCAAAAATATTGTCCTTACAAGATTATTATTTTAGATAATAGATGTACTATTAAATAAAAAGAATGATGTATAAGTATTAATTTAAAATTTCAAAGAATAAGGGGGGCTGGCTCAATTTAAAGTAACTTTTAGGAAACTTAAGTTACTTTTTTCATTAACGAGTTACTTGAAAAAAGCACCAACACTGGTAATTTTACAAACAAATAAGTATCGAATTTTATTTAAATTTTGATACTAACCGGCACTTTGAAGGACCCCATTTTCCTTGGAAACTTCATCAATAAATTTCCAAAAATAATTTGGATTTTCATCATTGAGATATTCGGCTACTTCGAGAACAAGAGGTGTATCTCTCCACTTGGCGTCGATTAAAGTTGTTACATATTTATTCACTTTTTTGTCGGCTAGTATTGGTTCTAAGCTTAGAATTAAAGGATAAAGAAGTATACAAATCCACATCTGAAATTTAAATAAAAGCGGAAATAATAAAAACAAAAGCAGATATTGACAGCAGGTTTGTTTGCTGTGATTTGGAGTCTCCTTTTCAATTTTTTTGCTTTACACAGCAACTTGAAAGTACGGACTACTTTGGAGAAATGTTGGATTATTAACGAAAACCGATTATCAGCTCTGCAATCATTGCCATTATCAGAAAAAATTGTAAATTGGCAGAAAAGAGTAGGATTTGGAAAAAAGTGTGATGTTTTGCTCAATTTTATGGTTTGTGTGTGTTTGATACGCGAAGGAAATCGATGGGATTATTGCGGATATTACGTACCTCAATTTTTGTATAAACTTTTCAAATATTTACAAAGAATTCATGAGTGACGGACCAATCTACGAAGCGCACGTGCCGCCATGCCGCAAATGCCACACAGTCAAAAAAATATCTATTTATTGACGAAACTAGCGATCCTGACGGTGAAATTTTGAAGTATTTGAGTTATACTCAATTGATAGTTCTTGTTACCGATAAATTACCGGCAATAGGTAACAACTTCGAAAACAATATTTAAAAATTAAATATTAATTACAAATTTTAATATTAACATTTTTTTAATAAAAAGAAGATTGATAATTTATAATAGAATAATAACTTCATAATAGACACTGGAATATAAACAATTTAAGAATTAAATATTAAACAAAAATTTAAATATTAGGAGTTTTTCAAATTACTGAAACTATAATTAATAATTTCGAATTGAAAACCTCTGAAAAAAAATATACTGAACAATTCTAAATTAACAAAGCTCCAAATCAAACAATTTTAGGTTATGTAAAATTATAAAAAAGGATAATATTTCGAATAGAATGAAAAGAAATAAAACTTGTATTGTTTCTAAATAAAAAAATTTTAAATTGAAAGAATTCGAAATTGCAAAATTTGGAATTAGAAGCTCTCAGAATTCAAAATTTTTTTTAAATTGAAGAATCTCGAAATTTAATAATTTCAGAATAAAATTTCGATTGTAGGATAATTTTAAAATGCTCAAAATTGAATAATTTCAGATTAGAATTTTTAATACTGGATAATTTAAAATTCTGATGAATTGAAATTGTATTATTTCTGATAGAAAGCGCTCAAAACTGAATAATTAAAATTAAAAACTTAACAATTTAAATAATTTTGAATTTGTAGCGATTACAAAAACAACTTAGTGATCAATTATTAATTAATTAATATATAAATTATAACAATAATATAATAATATAATAATATAATAGTATATAATATAATGATTATAATTAATAATAAATAAATTGATTAATTTAGTCATTAGAATTAGTCATTCAATTTTTTAATTTTTTTAATAAAAAATCGTTGAATTAAAAAAAAAGATGAAATTTTTACCAAAAGAGGTGAATTTGCCAATCAAAAAGTCCTATTTTTTAATCGAGAAAGATTTTTAATTTAGTCAATAATATAAATCAATTTTATCCAAAATGTTTAATTTTCAAGCCCAAAAGACGATATTTTCACAAAAGAGTTGAATTTTTAATGAAATAATTGAATTTTCAACAAAAAAGATAAATCTTCTACCGAAAAAGATGAATTTTCAACAAATTACATAACTTTTTAATCAAACAGTTGAATTTTGAAACTATAAAAACATTGATTATCATCAAAAAATGAAATAGTGAAAATTTCATTTAAAATATTAATTTTCATTTAAAAAAAACGAATTTTCTACAAAAAAGCTGAATTTTCAACAAAGGCATGAATTTTTCACTAAAATTATGAATCTTCAAAAAAATGAATTTTGAAGAATGTAGTTTAATTTTCAAACAAAAAGTTGATATTACCACATAAAAAAAATAAATTTTGTGAACAAAAAAAGTAATAGTTGATATTTCAATGAAAAAAAAAAACTTGAAATTAAAACTAGTTGAGTTTAAACAAAAGCAGGCGAATTTTCAACAAAATACTTGAATCCTCAACCTAAAATAGATTAAATTTCATCCAAACAGATTTCATTTTTATTTGAAAAATTTATTTTCTACCAAAACAGACTATTTTGCAAAAAAGTATATACATTTTCAAACAAATAGTTAAATTATCAACCAAGAAAATTAGTTTTCTACCAAAGAAAATGAATTTGAAAAAAAATCATGGATTCACAACTAAAAATGGAATAGTTAAATCTTCATTTAAAAAAATTAATGTTTATTAAAAAACGAATTGTCAACAAAAAATTGAATCTTATACTAAATAGTTGAATTTTCTACCAAACTGTTGAATTTTCAAGACAAAAAGCAGAAATTTTTGCAAAAAGTTAAATTTTCAACCTAAAAAGATTAATTTTCGACAACAAATTTTTAAGGAAATATTAAAAATTTTAAACCAAAAATTTCAAAATTCATATGTGAACCAAGAAGAATTTAATTAAAAATTAAAACTGATTGAATTTAATCAAATAAAACAAATTTTCAACGAAATGCTTGAATTCTCAACTAGAAATGATTATATTTCAACAAAACAGTTGCATCTTCATCAAAAAATTGATTTTCTACCAAAAAAGATAAATTTTTCAGCAAATTACAACAATTTTCAAACAATTAGTTAAATTTTGAATCAAAAGGATTAGTTTTCAACCAACAAATATCAATTTTCAATAGAAAGTCACTTTCAACCAAATAGTTGAATTTTGAAATTGAAAACGTTAAATTACTAACCAAAAATGGAATAGTTGAATTTTCTACCAAACTGTGAAATTTTCAAGACAGAAAGAAGAATTTTCTAAGAAAAAGTTTAATTTTCAAGCATGTAGTTGATTTTTCAGTTCAAAAAGTTAATTTGTAAAAAAACTCATTTTCATCAAAACTTTTCAATTTTAATCAAAGAGATGGATTTTCCACTAAAATCATGAATCTTTAACATACATTTTTTTAAGAAAGCAGGTCAACTTTTAACCGAAGAGTTGAATTCTCAAACTAAGAAGATATTTCATAAAAAAATGTGATAGTTCATATTTCAACAAAAATTATTTTAATCTAAAATTAAATATGTACTTAAATTCTCAACTCAAACAGATTAATTTTCTACCAAATAGTTGCATTTTTATTTGAAAATATTGATTTCCTACAAAAAAAGATGAATTTTCAACAAATTACGACAATTTTCAAACAAAGAATTGAAATTTAACCAAGAGGATCAGCCTACTACCAATAAAGACGAATTATCAACAAAATATATATCAATATATCAATATATCAATATATCAATAAATATATATCAAAAAAATATATACTAAAATTATGAATCTTCAAAAATAAGAAATAAATTGAAGCGCTGATTACGAATATAGCCCCGATTCCATGTTTTTTAAGTTTCAAGTGAAAATGGTTTTGTATATTACATATATATTCAAAATAACTTACAGCCCACAAATATTGACCAATTTGAACAAAAATTCAGAGAAGAAAAAACTGATAATATTTCCTCTTCCTCCTTCCTTCTCTTCATCACCATCTTACCCAATACTCCCTTCACCCATGCTACTGCCCTTTTCACCCCCTTTTCATGCAATAATACCACCATGCTTATCTCACTCCTTTCCACCTCCACGCACTCCTCCAACCAGTGCTCCACTCTTGCATCCCCCTTTCCACACAGTTCACACATCCTCTTCTCCCGAGAGAGCCAGAACCTATTGAAACCCTCCATGCACTCACACCTCATCCTCGCTATAAGCTCCTGACTTCCTTTCTCTCCTTTCTCACATAAATATTGCGCTCTTGCCCTTGGCAGGATCCGCACATAGTTCCCGGTAAACCTTGACTCTCTTATTCTCTCTTCCCCTTCTGCCTTCTTTCTCTCTCCATGCCGTTTTCCTTAAACAACTCATATAGCTTCCTCCCTTCCTCGTGCATCCTTCATACTTCAACCATCTGCAGTCCTTTCATTCTAAAATACCTTTCCCTCTCAACCTCCATCTTCCCACTCCCTCTCCTGTTCTCCTTCTCCCACCAACACTCCCTAACCACCCTACTTCCCCCCTCTCCCAAAAATTTCTCCTCATATTTACACGCCCTGCTCCCTGCTAGAATCGCTACACTCGTTCTCCCTGTCCCCCTCCTGACAATATATTTAGGCGTGTTCCTTGCCAAACCCAGGGTTCACTTTACATACCTCTCCTGCGTTCTATTTACCTCTTCACTTTCCTTCCACCCCCACACCTCTACTCCAGAAAAAAATTATTAGTTCAGGAGACCCATGACTAAATCATATAGATCATAAGAAATAGTTGAGGAGAATATTGACACTTATCTTTAAGAGAGAAAAATGTACCTATACTGTTCGATACGCTGGCATGTCGATAAATATCGATATTTATCGATACTTTTACAAATCCCTAATAGTCATAATATTTTCGTTGTGAAGGCCGAAAAAACGTCAATTGGCGTGAAATTAAAATATACGAGTTTAGCATAGCATTTTCGATGGATAAAACCAGAGCCGTTGACTTAGGAAGGCTCGTTAACAAGCTTGTTCTGCCTTTTAGTACCCAAAAAAGTGGTCTCATACGGTTCTGAAAATGTTGTGATTAGATGCGAGTCTGAAATTGGAGCAGGATACGATCCCGACCAGAATAGAGATGAAGGCGTATGTGATAAGATGAAAGATTGCGTACTCACTGAATATCTTATTACTTGTCAATTCATTGCATAAAGGACAGCGTAATATTTTTGTAAAACCGAAAGTACTAGTTACTACAAAAATTTGTATTTCTTCAAAGCACCCGATTTACACGTCATTGGTATTTAAAAAAAAAATTGTCTACTCTTGTTTCATTATCTACTGTAGAGAAGTCTTTCCCGATTAGTAAAATTGAATATGATTAGGATAGTTAAGATCACGTACCTTTCTTGTTTTCAATTTTTTTCTCAAAGCACTCTAGTGTCTTCAGAACAGAAAGAAAAGTAAACGTTTCACAATATGTATTGTTCTCTGTGTTAAAAGCTATCGGAACGAAGCACGTAACATCCACGCAGCAATTAAAAAAATTATCAAACAAACGACTTTGGTCGAGGTTGGGAATTCTTTTAAAGCAAGTTCATATTTTTTCTATCCTCGTGTATTGATGTATTTTAAAGCGCTGCTTGCGAATATATCCACGATTCAATTTTCAAGTGAAAATGGTTTTGTGTGAAATAAATGTCTACAAATTAAAGTTCAAGTAAAATTACAAAAGCGGTGAGAGGCCATTGCACTCATCGGACGAAAAAATATTTATCTCATTCTGCGATGCGGCGCACAGTGGGAATTGGAAAAAAAAGTTTGAAAAAAGCTGATAAGATTTCTAAGAGACTTTACGAGCCTGATTTTTCGAATAGGCTTTCAATTTTTCATAAATAAACAAATATGAAAAGTTGTTGGAGTGCAGCGGCCGAAAGCCCTGCTGGGGGGGGGGGGGGGGTTTGGAAGGGACACAAAAAAGAAAAGTAGTGAAACTAAGGGAAAAACAACAGAATGTAGTAATCTCTTCGTCACATATTGTGTCTTTTGTATCCAGACTCATTCTCTTTTACAATAATTATTACTTGTTTTAGCTATAAAATGCTGATACGGGCACTTTCCAAGTGCGCATGCAGAGGGGACGCTACAAGTATAGACGATTCCCTTGAAAAATTGATAGCTCTTCTAATTGTAATTGCTAAACACCGCGATAAATGGCAGCCCTGTTAGCTTATGTCATTAGTGAGCATTACAAGTAAGTTGGCAATAATTATAAGTAAGTTCGAAGATGAGAACAGGATTATATTATTTGGAACGGGGTAAGGGGCATTCCCTTGTTGAGTGGTATAGAGCAAAGTTATTGGAGAAGGAGTTTGGCATGCTTGTGTTATACGGGGATAAAAAGAAAGGGTTGGGAGCTTAGTTCCTGAGACAAGTAACGGATTCTGTCCCTCAAGGTGGGAGATATATGGACCGAGGTACGCAAAGTTTCTGCGAGAGTCAACGGGGGAGAATATGGAAGAGCGAACGGGGAAGATGTAAGAACATTTCTATGTTCGGGGTAGTTATTCGCATCAAAGCGGTAATTGCTGTGTATTCTAGACATTTTATAGAATTTGTGACGTGAGGCCTTGAGCAGTGTACGCATTTCGGGGTTTTACTCACGTTAGGGCAAGGGGAAACATAGGTATGGGCGTCAAGGTTACCGCAACGTTTGCAGCGAGACTTTGAGCGACATCGCTTGGTGATATGTCCATATCGAAGGCATTTCTAGCATATTTCAACTGATGACACGTAAGGTTCAACGTTCGATGAGGCGTTGTAGATGGCCAGGTTTTCCAGGAGAGTTCTACCTTTGATGGTTAGAAAAACTGTGTGGAAGGGGACGTCAGAAACTTTATTGGTGTCTTTGTCGACACTTTTTCCCTCAAGGCGTCGATTATCTGTGACCTTAGTCGTTTGGGTGTTGCTGAGGATAACTAGGTTGTCTTTGATCTCATCCAAGGTTAATTCAGGAGGAATAGCGTCCATGACAGCCTGCTAGGTGACATCATATGATGAGGTGGTGGTCCTCAAACTCATGCTCTCCCTTGAGCTTAAAATAATACTGACTTTTCGGGATGATCTTACAATGACTGAAAGTTTTTTGAACCCGGAGCTTTCAACATCTACGATGAAATTCTTGAATCTTATTAGGGAGTAGGCTAGATATGGGGTCTCCGCCAGATCTGTCACCCTGCAAAATTGTCTCACACGCGGCTGGGGGACTTGGATTTCTTCATTTTAATGAGATGTTTGGGTCGATTGAAGCAATGTTGGTATTATCCACCAAAGGTTCTGGTGGCGCCGTGATTGAAGCCATGCCTCCGTCTAAAAAAGTTTTCGCACAAATGTGAGCACACGCGCAGCGCGCTAGCGCCGGCCGATATATAGGTTTTGTTATTTGAAATGAGTTTTTCTTTGGTAATCAAGCAATAAAAATAAATAAAAGTTACTTCTTGATAATGGTCAAGAATCTGAACTCCTGTGTAGACTACACGGCTATAATGGGAAAGAGCGTTAGCACTCAGTGAATTCGGAAAATTCACTTCGCAATCAAAACACGCCTACCATAGACCGTGGTAGAAGAGAAACTCCTGAAGAAGTGTTGTGCATGTGTCGTTAACCAAGCATGTAGACTCGTTACGGGTCAGGAATGAACAGTTTCGTTCCTGTGTTGCGAGGCAAGGAATATGGGCATTTTAGTGATGTTGGGAGAAAAATAAGTATCTCATCGTGCAAGATTCGTCTTATAATTTCGAAATAAATACTTGAGTTCAAAATAAACTCAAAAAGATGATAGTGAAGTTTAGTCCTGAAGTATGTACACTCTCTGTTATTTTCAAGAATTCATTTTCCACTCTTCCAGTCAACCTATCATATAAATGACTTTATTCATATTCCGATAAAGTACAGGGCCTACGTAATTCTTGACCTTTTTCATGCAGCCATTTAGTCGCAACTGTAATTAAACAAATTTAATATTATGAAAAAACTTGGTATTTATTATACCCGCATTGCTAATAATAATTTCTCTATAACTAAAATTCCAATTCTTTACACATGACATCTAGTGCTGAGAGTTTTATAGTGCAACGAATACAGACACAAAAAGACAAAAAGACCAATTTTAACGAAAATAGGAAAATCATTACAAACAGTCACGAGGAACGAAGAAACCAGCCTTAGGACTGAAAAGTAGACTTTCTAGTGTTCTTTTATTCTGAGCAATGAAGTATTCTCCTATTGAATTAAAAATCCTCGTTGCTCGATGATTAAAACTGAATTTTCTGAAAGTCAAATTTGGGAGGTGATTTTTTTGCGCATCGCGCTCGACTCTTGTGCCAACGCTCCCACGCGTCGTGTCTGTGTGATTCCTAGAAGATGTGATTTGTTTGCTTCGGTTGATCAGCACTCGATAAACGCGGTTAGATAGTTTTTCTTCGTAGTTTTTCCAGGTCTTTTTTAATTTTGTATTATAAGTCGTAGTTAAACATAAAAATAACACATAATATAATTATTATGCATTGCTAGCATCCATGTTTGACCGCAGTCGGCCGTAGTCAGCCGTTGTTCTTATTCATATTTTCCGAGCCTTCACACAGATGTGGACAAGGACCCATTTCCTACCTGTTCGTCTTCCTTTCACATTGATTTGCTTTTTCTCGTAAACTTTTTTCGGTCCTAAGGCTGGCTGCTTCTTTTCAAGTCGCAACTGCTTTTATAAATTTCAAACGTAGTAAATTTATCATCATATCATATTTTAGGAAATATTTGCAAACTGTATTGCCGATATTTGTAGTAATAGTAGAAATTTTTAAACCCATTTAAACCGGAGGCATTATATGTTCTCACTTACAATTAATAACTTGAATGAAAAGGGGACTATTCGATAGACATAGAAGGGGATTATTTATGGGTAATGAATAATTTTCATGGGTAAAATTTTATAGGTAAAAGTAGATTGAAATCCACTGGACACGTATTGATTTTAGCTGACATTGGGCAATCGTTCACCAGATATCATAAACAAACTAATTTGATCAATAAATGCAAAAATTCCGCTAATTTTGTTTGTGTAGGTATTATTGATTTACTTAAGGCCATGTGATGAGTGGGTCACGTAAAAAAAAATTTCGTTATAAACCAATTTTTTTTTTATACTTATACGAATTTAGGACTAGAGCCGCGTTTCTTTTTCAAATTTTCAACTCGATGTGGCTACTCGTGTAAAAATAAGTTTACAAATAAAAAAAGTGTCGGTAAGGTAGGAATCCGGTCACGTGACCCACTCGTCACATGGCCTTAAATGGATGCCTATGCACCGGAAGAATAATTTCTATTCAAAACGATCTAACACTGAATTTTTCCTGTGATATTTTTATTTATAATTATTATGAAAATAAATAATTTAATCATTTTTCTTTATAAAACCATTAATAAAAAATAATAATTGTTGTTAAGTGCTGGATTTATTCAACTATGAATCACGCACTAGAAGTTTATTAATATTTTATGAAAAGCTGTACTTTTAGGAAGAAAAATAACTGAATTATTATATTTTTATTAACAATTATTAACAAATAAGACAGGTATTGTCAATTGTGAGTTTGTTTTTACTATACTTTATGCAGAACGTATCTGGCAATAATTAAACGTGTAAGATAAATGTTTGCACAAACAAAATTGTCGAAATTTCGCATTGATTCATCAAATGCGTTTATTTTTTTAAATCTCTTATAAAATGCACAATTCAAGCTAAAGAAATACGTATCTAACGTACTTCAATGTACTTTCACCTTTTTGAGTCCCGTTGAAATCAGTGATCCATGAGGGTGATCGACCCCATGTAAAGGAAAAACTAATAACATGTATTCAATTTAAATTTGCCTTTATTCATAATATTTTAAATAAGAAACTTACTCCATTTTGTTCCAGAAAGTACTGGACATGCTCCATGTTGAGTCCACCAATTTCCTACTCCATTTCGGTAAAGATTGTACCAGAATGCTGCACTACCTTTTTTAGGCGATATGGTTACGTTCAAGTGCGGAAAAGCGGTAGCTCCTCCTTTGTCGACGTCATTCATCTGAGAAGTGTATTTCTTATAGAGTTTTATATAATAAGCATCCTGAAATTAAATATTGCTCTATTGGGATCCGATGTAGGGACTCGCCGCTAGGCGGCTACCGCTTGCTGGCGCACGTCTT
>CAKNXH010060567.1:44826-66994 GCA_932178445.1 Andricus quercusramuli | reverse complement strand
ATATACATATACATATACATATACATATACATATACATATACATATACATATTAATATACATATACATATACATATACAATTAAAAAAAAAAAAGTTAAACAACCACCGTAGGGTACCACTAAGAGCAACTGCCATCTAAAAAGAAAATGTCAATAGCCCCCAGTAGAACCGCGGTAAAATACACCTATGGCCACGTCTCACATCCGTGAGATGGGTGGTCACAGGGCACGACGGAATCACAACGACAAGCCGGCGAAACCCTCGTGTGTCTTGAGGACACGAAGCGACCCAAGGATGACAGCTTTCTGCATCCATCTCGCAAGTGCCTTGGCAAATTTTTGGCACGCGGGTATGGCTTTAAGGTTACGAACCAGTGATAATTTAGCACCTCCGAGAGCACCTATCACAAGGACAATTACTCGTACCGAATATTTTGGGTACAGTCGTTGCAGCTCTCTTTTAAGGTCTTGATACCTCTCCTCTTTTTCTGTCTCCTTTGCAGTGATGTTGTTTTCGGACGGAGCCGAGAATTCGATCACGAATATAGTCCGTTTTTCGAAGTCTTGGAGAACAATGTCAGGCCTCGAGCCTGCTGCCCGAAAATCGTAGTTCCAGAAAATCTGGCACTTCTCGTTTCGGACAATTGACTCTATATCCCTTGGAGTGTTCGGCAGGGCAGGGTCGCGACGAACACCGTAAGAGCGACAAAGGTGGTAATAAAGTACTCTTAGGGCCGCATTATGTCTATAGATATACGTTGTTCCTGCGTGGGTCGGACACCCCGATAGTATGTGTTCTAGGTTCTCAGCATGTGCATGACACGCTCTGCACCTATCACTGGGAACTTCTTGACATAAAATGCGGGCGCGGTATGCTAAGGTGGAGATTACACCGTCCTGGCATGCGAAAATCAAGCCCTCTGTACCTGAATTGAGCCCTGATGATTTGAGGAAAGCAAAAGTTTACTCCTTTGACAAGGACTGTTTTTCTACATTTCTGTGAAAGTTTCCGTGCATATGCTTGTCGAGTAGCTCTTGGTGAAATTTTCTAACCCCTGCTTTCTTTACTTCGGCTTTTAGACGTGAAGCATCTAGATGGAGTAATGCACTTTCCTCACTTCTGATGTTGAAATTCAGGCCAAGGGCCTCGGTAGCTTGCTCCGCGGCTTTGTAAAGGAACGCTCCTTCGCCACTCATCTCGTGGTTTCTGACCATCTTTAGGAGAGGATCTCTGACATTCGCAACGATGTAAGCTGTACTTAAAACACTTCGGTTATGAAGACATTGGAGATGCTTTTATGCATATGCATGATCTTACGCGTGGTGACATCAAGGGCCTCAAGCTCGTTCTTCGTCTATTGAACCACCCTAAACGAGTAGAGTAGAACCGGGACGGCAAGCATGTTAGTCGCAGATACATTGATCAACGCCGACATATTGGAAGACCAAATCTGTCGAAGAAGATTCTTGTATCTGCTTCGGAGAGAATCCTTCGCCGATGTTACGTCCTGAATGCGGCTTTGTGGCACGCCCAGGTATGTATAGGTCTCTCCAGTGTTAAGATGTCTAATAACACTTATATCCACAAGCTCAGGGTCCTTGGGAACGCCAGTAATCTTTCCTTTCTTCAAATGAATTTTGGCATACTTGTCTAAACCAAAGTCCATCCCAATCTCTCCTGTGTAGTTCTTGACGATATTTATAGCAGTTTGAAGTTTGCTTTTACCAGCGGCATAGATCTTCAGGTCATCCATATAAAATACATGAGTGAACTTATGCTCACGCTGATTAGTGTTGCTACAGAGGTATCCAGGAGAATTTCGTAGTGCGAGAGATAGAGGCAGAAGTGTGATGCAAAAAAGCAAAGGGCTCATACTATCCCCTTGAAAGACGCCCCTCTGGAAGGTGACCTTGTTCGTCGTCAGACGATGATTCCTAGATGAGATGGTAAATCTCGTTTTCCAAAGAGGCATCAATCTCTCTATGCATCTCACTATGTGTGGATGTAACTTCAAGCTTTCCAACAGACAGATGATAAGTCTATGAGAGTTTAATGAAGATGTTAAAACGATGTTGTTTGTCTGAGTGTTGTAAATTTATAATAATACAATAAAGGTTGGTAATGACATACTTCAGACCTGGAGTATGTCATTACCAACCTTTATTATATTATTATAAGTCTATGAGAGGTTGAATCGAAAGCTTTCCGGTAGTCAATCCAGGCCATTGACAGGACGCGCTGATGGGCGGCAGCGTCTTTACAGACACACCTGTCAATTAGCAGGTTCTCTCGACAGCCTGCTACACCTTTTTTCGAGCCTCGTTGTTCGTTCATCTCTCGTCATACAGGCTCAATTCGTCGAACGATCCTGTTGTTTAGGACAGCTGTAAAGATCTTATACAGTGTGTTTAAACAAGTTATTGGCCTGTAATTCTCTGGTCTGGACAAGTTGCCTTCTTTTGGTAGTAGTATAGTGCGTCCTAACACCAGCCACTGCGGAATGGGCGTCTCCGACTTTAAATATGAGGTGAATGTGCGGGCCAAATGTTGGTGTATAGAAGTAAACTTCTTCCACCAAAAGTTCTTGATACAATCTGGTCCAGCACCGGAAAAGTTCTTCGTGCCTCTAAGTGCTTTTTTCACCTCTTCGGCAGTGACTGATGGGCACTCCGCTTAGGGGCTATTCCTTCGGCACCATCCCTGGACAATTTTCCGCGACTGCTTATTAATTATTGTAACCATATTCAGCAGAAACCCTTGGTACGGGGACCCTCTATCCGCAACCCGAGGACGCGTTCGGTGACTTTGTCATAAGCCCTTCTGTTCTCTTCCAAGGGAATTGAAACCGAAACCGAGTATACATATACATATACATATACACATATAGCAGCAACCGCCATCTACGAAAATGACACTAATTTTCCGTAGAACCGCGGCGAATCTAACCTGTGGCTATGTTTCTTGACCCCAAGATGAGTGGCCACAGGATGCGATGAAATCACAACGGTTCTCAGCATCCATATCGCAAGTACCTCGGCATCTCTTTGGTATACGTGTGTTGCTTTGAGGTTACGAACCAGTGACAGTTTCGCATCGCCGAGAGAAGCGATCACAAGAACGCTCATTTTAACTAAATATTCTGCGTACAGTCGCCGCATCTTTCTTATAAGGTCATGATACCTCTCAGCGTATTCCTTTTTCCTCTTATTTGGCTGTGATGTTGCAGGCAGCCATAATCGCGAATTACATCACAAATTTAGTTCTCCTCAAAGTCCTGGAGAATGATGTTAGGCCTCGAGTACCCAACTAAGGCTGCTGCTCGATACTTCCGGTTTCTGAAAATTGGGCACTTCCCGTTCTGAATAATTAACCCTGTCTCCGTCGAAGCATTCGGCATGGCAGTGTGGCACCCAACACCGTAAGAGCGACAAAGATGGTAGTTAAGCACTCTTAGGGCCGTATTGTGTCTGTCGAATCACATAGTTCCTGCGTGAGTGTGATACTTGGATCGTGTTAGCTCTAGTTGTAGATAATCAGCGTATGATTTTTAATGACCTAAGAAGCGACTACGGTACAAGAAGGTAGAAATCACATCGTTCTGGCATACAAAAATAGTGAGACATCTAGGTTAAACAATACACTTTCCTCACTTCTAAGGTTCAAATTCAGGCGCAGGTTCTCTGTCAGCTGCACCGCGGCTTTGTAAAGGAATGCTTCTTTGCCTATCATCTCGTGATTCCTGAGCACTTCCAGTAGAAGAACTTTTCCACTTGCGACGATGTAAGCTTTAGTTCAGGCGTTAGTGAAGTATTGATGTGCAAGCTCTCCTGTATATGTTCGCAAAGTCGTAAGCTCGTGCCTTGCCCAAAGAATCACCCCAAACGTGTGGAGTACAACCGGAACGGCAAGCATGTCAGTCGCAGATATTTTGTTTAACGACGACAAATTGGAATCCGAATCTGTCGAAAGGTCTTCGGAAACATCAGCAATTTTTTCTTGCTTCAGATGAATCTTGGCAGACTTGTCCAATCTTGAGTCCATACCAATCTCTCATGTTCAGTGCGAGAGATAGAAGCAAAAGTGTGATTCAAGAGAGGGAAGTGCTCATTTTGTCGCCCTGAAAGTCGGCTTTCTGGAATGTGACGCTAATCTTTGTCGCACGATTATTTCTAGATGAGTTAGTGAATCGAATTTGTCAAATGTGCACCAATCTCTCTATACATCTCACTATGTGTCGATAGACCTTAAAATTCTCTAACACATAAATGATCAGTCTATAGGAGGTTGAAACGAAAGCCTTCCTAAATTCAGTCCAGGCCATCGACAGGTACCGCTGGTAGAATGTGCTCTTGGTAGCCTGTTACACCTTTTTTTGAAACATGTTGTTGCAGGTTGTTGTTAACTTCTTCCACTAGAAGTTCTTGGTAACATTTGGTTCTGCAGCGGAAAAGTTTTTCGTGCCCCTTAATGCTTTCTCCACCTCATCGACAGTGAATGAAGGACATTCCTCCTCAGATGCTATGAGCTTATCGCAAAGCTCCTTGAAGCGAATGATATTTTCTGTTTTTTTTTTAAATTTAATTATGATAGGACCTCGTAAACCTTCCTCCAAAAAAGTTTCAACCTCGACCGGCTTTGGCGGATTTGTAACAGAAGCAGGGGGATCGCTGAAGGAGCATGCTGTCTCAGCGTCAAACTGTTGTTTCTCCCGGAACCAACACTCCCATCGCCAGATGTCGGAACTTCGGAGGAATCTGGATCTATATATTCTTCCTTGTACTGAAATCGCAATTATCTCTCAGAGGGTACATGCTTTCCGCGATTGGTCCTAATGACGTTTCCTCCTTTTCCACTACGGCTTGTTCATGCAGTGTTTAAGGAAGCGCTTTGCGTTCATATCCAGTACGCGAGAAGTAGTCAGCCTGCTTTTGCAAGGATCGTTTCTAAATGTGCTGAAGCTCTGGGTGTTTCAGACACCACAGAGTGTACGTATGCGCCAAGAAGCCTTTGCGAACAGGGGTAATGCTGGTATCATAGCAGTCCATCTAGTCATCCCTCAGTCGATAGCTCGACTCAATTGTATAAGCGATTTGCCGGACCGTCGTCGTATTTTCATTGAACTTCTTTTCAGCAGCCAGAACTCCAGGGTGATCGGCACTATTAGCAGACCCAATGTCGAGCGCTCTGCGCATTCGATCGTTTCGAACTGCTTCTACAACTGGGTGTGATGGTGTAACTGTTGTTCGGAAGAGCAGCTAGAAAAGGAGTTTATGACTACGTATTAGGTATTTTGACCGTATTCTGTAGATACCCTTAGTACAGGGATCCTATTTCCACAACCTGAAGACGTGTCTGGTAAATTTTTCATGGTTTGTCCAGTTTGATTCTAAAGGAATCAAACCGAAAAGTATGGATAGGTCGATAGATGAATAGACAGACAGAGAGACAGAAAGATAGATAGATATAGAAGTATAGATCTTACTTTATATGGCTCATTGGTGTCACTTTTGTCAGCTTTCTCTCTAATATCCTCAGCATCATTAGTGAATCTTCCCTGAGTCGTAGCACTAAGAGTTTGGGCCACCTTTTCTGGAGCTAGATAATAAATGTAATGTATACAAAAGAATCAACGGGTATTAGTTATGAGCTATTCAAGGTCGTATTCTAATAATAATAGAAGCCAAGAAGTTCCTTGAAGAACAACTTTGATACAGGCCGACAAAAATGTCATCATTATTGTACCCAAAGACCGGACTATGTGATCCCGAAGGATTTTGGTATTCTGAAACCGAATCCGTTATCCAAATTTTTCCTATACGTCAGGTTTTTGAGATATCTTAACCTGAAAGTGCAAATATGGCTATTTTTAGCCATATTTGAAGCAATATAACACGATCAGCAATTATTTTCCCTACAAACTGCTAACGCCATCTTTCACTACTTCTTTTTATTTTTTATTTATATTTTTCATCATCTCAAACCAATTTTTTTTTCTCCGAAATATCACGCATTAACCATTCAGTTTCTCTTCGTCTTGCATTCTTCCACAATACATTGTGGAACTGAAATGCTTAATGAGTGATATCTCCGAGAAATGAAATCGTTTCGAGATGATCAAAAATGAAAATTCAAGATAAGAGAAAGTAGTGAAAGATAGCGTGAGCAGTTTTTAGAGGGAACAATTGCTGATCGTGTTATATTGCGTCAAATATGGCTCTAAAATAGCCATTTTTGCACTTTCAGGTTAGGATATCTCAAAAACTGACGTAAAGGAAAAATTTGGATAACGGTTTCGGTTTTAAGATACCAAAATCCCTCAGGATCACATAGTTCGGTCTTTGAGTTTGAATTTTGTCAGCCTGTGATGTACTACGAGCTCTCAAGCAGACTATGTATAAGTTTGAGAAAAATATTGGTGCTCCGTTTAAATAAAATATCAGAATTCTAGGTAACATGAATGGAAATATTATTTGCTAATGCATCAAAATTAAAGGTGAAAAAGATGTTATTTTTTTTAATGATATGTTTCATAAGATACTACTAAAAATTACGTATTGCTCGCCAACATTCCTTTGAATAATCTTCAATATGCCTGTAACAGAAAGAATTATTTTGTATGAAAAAAGCACATTCTAAGTTTTTTTCTTTCACGTGCAAAAGTATTATTAGCGGGCATCACAAAATTCGTTCATAAATTTTTGTAATCATTCAAGAATGATGAAATCATGGAATTATTTCTATTTAATACATTTGACGTTCCTTGGAAACATTACAATTCACGTAATTAATCTACAAGCATTAAAATATTTTGATAATTTTCAACCAGTGTTGCAAAAAGAAAAGAAAAATTTGTTGAGCAAAAAGATATTTAACTTCTTCTATGTCGGTAATTTTCCACAGACAGGGCCTTTTGGTGTCCAAGGATCATATAATTAAACCAGACTATTTCATTATTGTGAAACTTGATAATATTTTCACTTCAGTACTTCATAACAAGCTTCATAGTGAAAATTAGGTTCTATTATTGTGTGCCAGAGTGAAAAATGTCATGTACCGAAAAAACCGCTATAACAGATGTCCACACATGCCTGGGACAAACTTTGGAGTCACGTAGAAAATAAATGATGAAACACTTCAAAATTTATGCTTAAGAATCTTAAAGTTGAACTCAAAACATGCAATCCTCATCATTATTATTCTTAATTCAATGCAATATGCACTATATATGCACGCAAATATGAGTGTCTTCGAAAATATTTTTGAGGTTAAGTCGGTACATAAACAGCCGTCGTTTAACAACTAGGAATACCTTTTCGGGACCTGCTTGGACATCAGATTGAAAAAAAATATCTCACTTCTCATCTTCTAAGTTTTGAATTTCTACATTAAGAACTTTCTTCACAAATAAAAAAAAGTCCAAAAAAACCTTGCATATTTTCATCAGTATCCATCGACGTAACTCACAATCCATACCTTTTATATTTTTTGATAAAAGTTACTGAATGAATGATGAAAATTTGAAGCAGGGCGACAGAAGATGATTTACTCAAGGATTTTTCAATTTATTATACTTTAAAACTTTGAAAATACTTTTTGTCTTTTTTTCTTCGATGTAACGTCCATTGACGTAAACTAACTTTTAGTTTATCAGAGCTGAGTGATGAGAGATTCAACCCTTCCGAAAGGAAACTTTGCAGAAAATTAATGAAAAGGAAGTTTTTCGAATGAATAATTTTATTTTATTTATAAATAAGTATAAATGAACAACCAATATGAGTCTTGTATTTAGAAATGCGAAAAACAAAAGATTCAATGAAAGAAGTTGCAGAACCAATTGGGTATTTCAAGTTGCGGCGTTAGCTGGCAAGAATTTTGCACGTCAAGGGCCAAGCAATAATACCAATTGTTTGTGATAAAACATAATTTCTTTACAATAATGACAAAAATTATTTTTCCACATAAGTATATGGAATAACTTTTGAAAAATAAGTAATGATGTTCAAATACACTTATGGGGACAAATAGTTTTTCTCTAAGCTAATAAAAAGATCAAGTTTTGTCTTTCAAGTATAATAAAGAATTCATTAATTTTAATTAAAGAAATGAGCCAATATCTTTCTTATTCAATAAATTAAAAAAAAAATGTTTCACTTTATTCATACCTAGTATGAATTTTTCATTATACTATTGCTCATTTGTGAAAATTTGATTGCATTTTTATGTACTTTTTTTAGGACTAATTCTAGTAACGTGTGTGCGTGCAGAATACCCCATATATGAGGTCTTTCTGGAAAGTTTCCAATCGCGATGATATCCTGTTCAAAGTACTTCCCTTTGCAAGCAATAACCTTCTTCCAGCTATCCGATCACTTTCGGAAGCACTTTTTGAAGACTTCTTTTGATATTGCTAACCGCTGCTTCATCGCATTGTGTTTTATTTCGTCTACATCTTGAAACGTTTGTCGTTTTACATGTTACTCTAATTTGGGAAACCGCTAAAAATCACAGGGAGCCAGGTCAGGACCACAATCAGTGTGTTTCTCTCTCTGTGTGACTTTACTTTCCTCACGCTAAGTCATCTACCTTCTGCCCTAGGGAGAAAGTAAATTTGGGTCCTTCTTCCGATATATAGTCTAATAAATGACGCGTTTGAGTTAAGCAGCCTGATGTATTGCGCATACGTCCATCAACACTTTTGAAAATTTGTAGTCTTCAAAATTGTTGGAAATTGTTGCAAATTTTGACATTTTTGTAAAAATTTTTGGAAGTTTTCATGAATTTTGAAAATTTGAAAATTTTTGGAAATTATGAAAATCGTGAGAATTTTTTATTGTTCCTAATGAAAAAATATTTCCATTTCTTAAATCTGTGTCACGAGAAGAGACTTGAAAAATTTGAAACCTGTCTCACTGACAGTTTTTTTCTGCATAACATTAAATTAGGAATCTTTCATGCCTTCAATAGGATTGAAATGAATCAATAGAAAACTTCCATATACCGATGTCTGGTCTGTGGTTCTCTCTCAGCATCCAAACAATGCTTTATAGGTTTGGAGGAGGGTTTCGCATTCTGGACAGATCGTCTCACAATATTTCAAAAACTTTTTCAATTCAAACAAGGTTGGCAAAGAAGTCTCGGTGGTTCAGACGATAGCGCATCAGATTTCCATGCAGGAGGCCTGGGGTTCGATTCCTGAGCCGGTACCAATGTAAATTTTTCTACGTACTTCTACTGGCGCTTCGGTGGTTTGGAACCATACTCTCGGTATATTCTCAGAACGTTGGTAACAACGAAACCCACCGAGATCCAAAAAACACTCGGCGAAAATGGCCGGATTCGGAGTACTGCCTTGAGAACTAACACGGGTGTGGCACAATAGGTTTTATAGCTTGAGCGCCAGAGGTGGCACCTCACGGGTCCCTCTGCCCACATTACAAACAAAAGGTTGGCAAACCTTGATTTCACAAATATAAATTAGACAAAAGATCAATTGTTATTTTATCAATACTGCGTGCTAACCACTATCATCTAGCTGCAAGCTTGGAAAGGAAAAACTGTATTGAGAGAGACGACTGAGCTTTTTGTGGCTTTTCTGAAGAGGACATCAATCATGTTTTATTTGCTTGCCTCAATGACATCGAATCCCGGAGGAATCTCGAATCTTCTCTTGTTAAAAATAAGTTCATTTCACTATACATAGCTGAACTTTTTCTCGTTTATCCAGCAAGTAAAATAACTTCTTTTTTTCTGCAATTTTTCAAAATAAACGATTTACTGATCTGAAACGTACTGTTTGGCATAGGAATCTTTGAGATTCCTACTCACTATTTTGTCGTCCATACTTGCCATGAAAGTCATTATTCGATGTTGAAAACCATCCTCATGACCAACGATAATCTCATAAACAATACTTATTCTAAGTTGATCGCTTTTTGAAAAGGAAATCAAATCAGTTTCATAGCAAAAAATCGAAAATTCTAACAGCGAACAAAATTCAGAAGTTTTTAAAAGAACCATCGAATGATATACATTTAGCAATGAAGGTAAGTATTACAATCTACAGAAATATATAAGACAAAAAATAATGAAATCATCAATAATAGATTTGATACATTCACGATGATTCGTTATAATAAATTTAAATTTAAAATTCAAAATTTAAAGATTTTTCGGATTTCAATCGTGTGCGAAACTATGAATGTTGACGACGTTTCGTGAACATTGCAGTTTACTTCTTCAGGGCTGAACTGAAACTGAAGTTTCAGGTTATGTTGTTCTCATATATGTATTCTCTACAATGCCTGTGATTGGCAAGAGCGCCCCATGGTGGGGACTGCTTGAACTTCATTGGCCAATCAAGTCTTTTTTGAAAAACCCGGGAGGATGGAAAGCCAAATCGGATTGGTATTATATCCATTGTCTCTATTGATGTTATTAGGGTGTTTCAAGATTTCGATTGCTTCTCTATGTTTTCTTGGAAATTTATTGTACGTTTTTGCGATGACGGTTGTTTCGTCAAATAAAATGCTATGTCCTGTTTCGATATGATGCTCAGCTACTGCTGATTGCGTGAAATGTTTTAGCCTGACTTTACTCTCATGTTCCTTTACACGTTGATTTACCGCCCTCTCGGTTTCTCCAATATAGACTTTGCAACAAGAACAAGGGATTTTATATACTCCCGGATCACTGAAAGGTTCCTTTTTATCATTAGGTTTGTTTAGAAGTTTTCCTATTTTCGCAGGTGGCTTAAATATAGTTTGGATATTGTGTTTGTTGAGAATTCTTCCTATTTGTTCTGTGATACCGTGAATGTAGGGTAGGATGGTGGTCGTTTTTTCTCTCTTTCTTTAGTAGGTTGTGTTGACCAAATTTGCCTTGCACACTACCTCCAAAAAACTATTCAAACTTCACCTTTTCCTATCAAACACTCTCAGATTTGTCATTTGGTCCACATTGGACCGCATATTATTTGACCAATTCCAACGGATTGAAGATTTTTGCACTCAGAAACAAAAAATAAAATTTTACAAAATACTTCCAGCAAAGCACGAACCATTAACTAATACAGTAAAAAACATCTCTAAACATCCTCTCAGCGATGCAATGATTTATCTAAAGGACATAATTTTGCAGCCGCTCCCTCAAAAATCCAAAAAGAACAGCTATTAAAGAACTCAATCAAAATAAAGACATCATAATATTACCTGCAGACAAAGGCAAAACAACAGTAGTAATGAATGAAGAAGACTATAACAACAAACTTGTATACAGCGCTGTCTCCATAACAGATAAAAATAACTTACAAAGGGAATTAGAAAATGTTAAACAAATCCTAATACAAAGCGATTACACAAACAAACAAATTAATAAATCAATAAGAAAATACACTCAAGAAAACAAGTCAACACAACGTACTAAAGAAAGAGAGAGAAAAACGACCACCATCTCACCCTACATCCAGGCTTCCGCAACATACACAACATCCATATCATATTTAAACGACCTGCGCAAATAGAACAACTTCTAAACAACCATAAAGATAAAAAGGAACCTTTCAGTGATCCGGGAGTATATAAAATCCCTTGTTCTTGTGGCAAAGTCTATATTGGAGAAACCGGGAGGGCGGTAAATCAACGTGTAAAGGAACATGAGAGTAAAGTCAGGCTGAAACATTTCACGCAATCAGCAGTAGCTGAGCATCATATCGAAACAGGACATAGCATTTTATTTGACAAAACAACCGTCATCGCGAAAACGTACAATAAATTTCCCAGAAAACATAGAGAAGGAATCGAAATCTTGAAACATCCTAATAACATCAATAGGGACAATGGATATAATACCAATCCGATTTGGCTTTCCGTTCTCCCGGTGTTTCCAAAAAAGACTTGATTGGGCAATCAAGTTCAACCAGTCCCCACCAGGGGGCGGTCTGGCCAATCACAGGCATCGTAGAGAATACATATATAAGAGCAACATAACCTGAAACTTCAGTTACAGGTCAGCCCGGAAGAAGTGAATTGCAATGTTCACGATACATCAGCAACATTAATAGTTTCGCACACGATTGAAACCCGAAAAAATCTTCAAATTTTGAATTAAACATTTTAATTTATTATAATGAAATCATTCTATTTATAAATATTCGGCTACTGTTTGCAAAACTGATTTTACTTTTGTTTTTTCTAGGTTTCCTTGATTTGCAGAATAGCTGGGCGTGCAGATACGGAGAACTCACTTCTGTCAAAGTGTGGGTTGTTGAAAATAGAGATGATCTTCTCCTGATTGAGATCCATAGAGCCATTTAAAATCCATTTAAAGCCGAGTGAAACCCCCTTGTTCACAATATTTAGCTACAAATTTTTGGTGTTGTGCCTTCCAAAGGCTTTTTTTAGTTTTGTTATCCCTCAGCTATCCAGCTGATTAGTCGTTGACATTGTTAATTCTAAAATTTCATCAGTCTTGTTGTGAAAAGAGGTGGACAGTCAGGCGGTAAGGTATTGTTTATCGCCTGACCTTTTCAAGCGTATTCGGGGCGCACAACACTTTCCTAGTTTCCGAACATGAACGGCCAAGTGTTTCGCAAAATTTGATACACACTCTTTGTTCACTTCGTTCCTTCATCTTGAAATGCGATGCGTACGTGGTTAGACGTTTGTGGATGTACTTACACCATGTCCACCTGAACGGAAAATACTTGCTTTCAAGAATAGCACAGCTAGGTACAAAATGAGGATATAAGATGGATACTTTTCTGACAGACCTCGTATAGCAGGTAAATCATTGTGTTGATAATTTTTTCCGTTCATGTCGATCAGTATTATATCTCATGTGTGAATAAATTGAGATTTGTTTAGATAAAAAAAGGAAAATTGAGAATAGCAAAATTGTTGTGTAAATAAAAAACATAAAAGAATCAGTAATTATCATAGTTGTGTAAAAAAATCGAAATTTGGTGACTTACTTCCTGAGAGTGCCCAATCGTTTTTCCTGCTCTTGAAGATATTCATGGACTGCGTCAATCACGATATCTTTTCCAGGCAGGAAGTTAACTAAATCATGCACATAATCATTTGATGAATCAACATTGGCGATTCCGATACAGAATAGAGACATCACAACAGCACCGATGGATATAAATAATCTAGCCATTCTGTTAATATGGAAAAAAGGATTATTACAGTACACACGGCACATTAGATATAGAAGGGTAGAGTATAAGAAATTTTTCTAAAATATATTTTTAGACACTTTGGAAAATTTGTGAAATCATCCCTGTTTGATAATTATGTATATTTTTCATTTTCACACATAGCCTGTGTAGATGTGTCTAAATTTCGAAAGTTTTCGAAATTTATGAAATTTTGTTCATAACTATTAAGTGATTAACAATAAAAGATTAACATATCAGAAGCACGCGTGAGATGGACGATAGGACATGTGTCACTGACGAGAGTTTTTGCGCAAAAAAACTGAGGTAGTGCACGGAGAAAAAAATATGGCTGTAATAGTAAGAACACTAGTCATGCTTTTGTCGCAGGTTTCATTCAATGCTTTTGAAGCCGTTATCCCTCGCGAAAATAGCTCGAACTTCGCCTTGCTATATTTGCAAAGAACTCACGCTATTAGAGAATGAGTACTTTCACAAAAGAGATATTAGGCCACGCCTACTTACGAACCTAGCTTCACAGCAAGCACCGGTACGCGTGGCCTAACATCGCTTTTGCAAGAGTACACATACTTTAAGAGGATCGGTTTTCTTACAACCGTAGTAAGGCAAAGTTTCTTTATGGTATGAGCCATTTAATGCTAAAATTGTATCATTCTAATAAATCATTAAAATCAGAAAGATTTCTTCCAACTATCTGAAAAGGGGCGAAAAAAAGTATCTAAGTTGTTTCTGGAACATACAGGGTGTCCACACCAGGGCTTACCGAAAATTATGCAACCCGTCTTACACGTCAATGCTATTTTCATGGACGTGTACAGCGGGTTGCATACTTTTTGGTAAGCCCTGGCGTGGACACCCTGTATATATGATACATTTTTAAATGATTATTGAATAATGAACATTTGACAAAATGGCCATTTACTTCACCTTCATTCACTTGGAAAATTGTCTCGTTTCGGACTTTGTCCATCAGTTTGTTCCCGAAAATTCTGCGCGGAGGTATCATGCCAATCACGTTAATTTCACTCTTATCGTTTTCTTACATAGAATTATGTATCGCCATTTTAGCTTTTTTTGATATATTTTTACTTCTGAGAATGGACCCAGCTCTACCGATAACCTTCTGACCCTCGTTTATGCGCCCATCTATCTCCTCATTTATCTTCCCGTCACTAGTGAATAGGCTACCTAGATATATATATGCTTATCAACTTGTTCTAATTTCTCATCACTTAGGACAATATTGCAAATTGTTTTATCACCGAGAGAGTCACATTTGGTTGACGTTTTATGCTGAGAATTTCACCGGTCCTCAGCAGCGTTGTATTAGGTAGAAGTTCCCATGTTTCGATCCGCTAATTCCCGGCCAACCTCTAAACGAGGAGAAAATAACTCTTTTTTTTTCTTTTTTACGCACAAATTTTGTTCAATCGTCATTTGCCGTATCTTGCATATTTTTGCCGTAAAATTGAATGTTTGGATTCTTGATTATTTCTTGTGCAGTAAAAATGTCAGTTATCGATTTTTCAAGAAAATTCAAAAAGTCGTTACGATAATCTTGTAGGGCGTGCAAAAAGAAACACTTTTCTTGTCCCGACTTTGTCTCGTATCGTGCGTTGTTTGGCTGAAAATGCTAATTTTCTTTTATTTGTTTGGATTTTGAAAATGCTGTAACTCTAAAAATTTTTATTTTTTCAAAACATGTCATGAGAATAAATTGTTTAAACGAGAGGAGCTCGGAGAGCACCTATATGGCGCAAGGAGGGATGAAGGAGGTCGGGATTTGCGAATACCAAGTAATTCCAGAAGAGAGAGGAAGGCGTATGTGATAAGATGAAAGATTGCGTGATCGCCGAATATCTTATCATTTGTCAATTCGTTGCATAAGGGACAGTATGATGTTTTTGTAAGATCGAAAGTACTAGTCTTGTGATCTCTCCACCCCGCGTCTCATTCGATTTTCACCAGTGGAACCGTCTCGGCTTGTAACGCTATTCCAACCAAAATTTGTATTTTTCAAAACCTCCCGATTTATACGACATTGGTATTTGAAAAAAATAACTGTATACTCTTGTTTCATTATCTACTGTAAAGTATTCCTTCTCCATAAGTAAAATTGAATATAATTAGGATATTTACATAAGATCACGTACCTTTCTTATTTTTAAATTTTTTTCGCCAAACACTCTAGTGTCTTCAAAAGAGACAGAAAGGTAAATGTTTCACAATATGCATCGTTTTGTATGCTTAATTTTATCAGAGCGAAGCACGTATCTTCGACGCAGCAATTAAAAAATTATCAAACTCACGACTTTGGTCGAGATTGGGAATTCTTTTAAAGCAAGTTTATATTTTTCGTATCCTCGTATATCTGTGTATTTTAAAGCGCTGATTACAAATATAGCCACAAAAATACCTGCAATTCGCATTTAAAAATAACTACCTTCATTCAATGTTTTTTAGGTTTTAAGTGCAAATGGTCTTGTAAAAAATATCGTGTTAATATTTTGGTAACTGAAAGAAAATAAATCAGCACACCACTGTCTAGTGCATTGGAATTACTTAGTTTATAATATCTTACTCCAGTAAGGCCCCCTGTTTGCGTACTTATTTTCTTCAATTTCATAAAAGTCACATCTGAAATTATAAAAATCATTCTATATCGAATTACAGAGTGAAAATATTTAATTAAATAAGTGTGTGTACGTTTGTCTTTTAGATTCTTTTCTAGTTCAGCATCCGAAACTTTCCGTTAACACATGAAATTGTTATAAATTTTGACCGAAATTTGCAAGTTCGAGCAAATAGGCACAATGAACGCGCATGCGTGTGTTGCAAATAAGCAACTTTCCGCATCGCGACGATTTCAGACCAGCGTTGAGGATTCAAGCGAACGGCTGATGACAGGTGCTAGGTAAGAGATAAAATGTGTTCATTTTTATGGGAAAATGAATAATTGATTTAGAAAAAGAATGTCCTCGATTATGTTAGTTCACGAAATTAATGTTAGTCGTTCTTGGATGTGTAACTAATAATTTGGAGATGGTTGATTCATTAAATTCTGAAAAAAATTCTAAGAAGAAAGTGTGTTTCATAGAATAATTCATTTGTAAAATATCAATTACTTGTGTAGAATAGGACGAACATGTCGCTGTTTGTCGACCAATGGATGAGTTCCACCTGTCAAATGAAACTCGTAAGTGACAACAGAATTTACAGCAAAAGTCGGAGAGTCGGAGAGTGCTGGTAACTACATTTTGGATAAGTCCACTGTTGCCTTCGCCTCATATTTCGAATATTCACTATTTACTTTTCATTTATAAAGGTCACGGTCGTATAAACAGGTCTGAAATCTCGAGTGGTGGCTGTTTCGCCCACCGGAAATTATGCAGGAGGGGCAGACGGGCAAAATAAGGAAAGTAGGTTATTTTTTACTATATAGTAGACTATTATGAATAAATTATTCATTTAACCCTCATGGTACACACTGGGTACAGAATATCCGGCGGTTTTATTTGAATACGCGCCATTTTGGTACTGATGAACTTAGGGCCATGAAATATAAGACAGCTTAGAGTGTGTTCTACGACCTCTTTGTGGGCCGGCGTCAGCGCTCCATTAGCAGCTAGAGAGTGATATTTCAACTGATCAGACGTAAGGTTCAACGTTCGATGGCCAAATTTTCCAGGAGAGATCTGCATTTGGTGGTTGCAAGGACTGTTCACGAAAGAACGTCGGGAACTTGATTGGTGTCTTTGTCGACACCTTTTCTGTCGAGGCGTCGATTATCTGTAACCTTAGTCGTTTGGGTATTGCTGAGGAAAACAAGGTTGTCTTATATCTCATCCACGGTTAATTCAGGAGGAGGAATAGCGTCCATGACAGCCTGTTAGGTGACAATATATGATGGGCTGGTGGCCCTCAAACCCATGCTCTCAAGAGATTTGTCGCTCAAAATAATACTGACTTCGCGGGATGATTTTACAACGACTGAAAGTTTATCGAAACAGGAGCTTTTAACATCTACAATGAAATTCTCGAATCTCATTGAATAGTAGGCTAGATACGGGGGCCTCCGCCAGATCTGTTAGCCTGCAAAATTATCTTATACGCGGGAGGGGAATTTCGATTTTTTCATTTTATTGAAGCATTCGGCGCCTTCAAAAACATTTAAGGTTACTTTGGTGTTTGGGTCGATTGAAGCAATGTTCTTATTACTCACCAGAGGTTCTGGTGGGTCCGTGATTGAAGCTATGTCTCCGTCCAGAAAAGTTTCCGCAAAAATGTGAGTATACGCGCGGCGTACGAGAACTAGCCGCTTTATAGGTTATGTTATTTGAAAAGAGAGCTTTCCTTCGATAGCCAAGCAATGAAAATAAATAACAGTTACTTCTTGATAATAATCAAGAATCTGAACTTCTGTGCAAAGTCCACGCCCAATGGGAGAGAGCGTTCGCACTCAGTGAATTCGGAAAATTCATTTAGCTATCAAAACACGCCTACCATATACCTCGGTAGAAGAGAAACTTCTAAAGACGTACTGTCCATGTTTCTTCAACCACGCATGTAGTCTCGTTTCTAGTCAGGAATGTGCAGTTTCTTTCCTGCGTTGCGAGGCAAGGAATATGGGCATTTTAGTGAAGTTGGGAAAAAAATAATTGTTTCATCATGCAAGGTTCGTTTAACAATTTTGAAGTAAATACTTGAGATAAAAATAAACTCAAAAAGTTTATATAGTAGAGTTTATTTCCAAAGTATGTACACTGTCTGCTATTTCGAAAAATTCATTTTCCGCTACTCCAATCAACTTTTCATATAAATTACTCTATTCATTTTCCGACAAAGTGCAGGGCCTACGGAATTCTTGACCTTTCTCATGCAGCCATTCAGTCGCAACTGTAATTAAACAAATTTAATATTTTGAAAAAACTTTGTATTTGTCATACTAGCATTGCTCATAATAATTGCTCTATAAATAAATTCCCAGTGCTTCTCAAATGTCATCTAGTCCTAAGAGTTTTACAGTACAACGAATACAGACAAAGATGACAAAAAGACCAATTTTAACAAAAATTCTAAAATTATTACAAAATGTGACAAGGAACGAAGAAAGCAGCCTTAGGACCGGAAAATCGACTTGCTGGTTTTTGATGATTCTGAATAATGAAGATTTTCCATTTCAAATTGAAAATCCCCATTGCTCGATGATTAAAACGGAATTTTCTGGAGCTCAAAGTTGGGAGGTGATTTTTTTCCGCATTGCCTTCGACTCTTGCACCAGAACTCTCACGCGTCGAGCTGTGTGGTATCTAGAAGCTGTAATACGTTTGCTTCGGTTGATCACCACTCGATGCACGCGGTTAGACAGTTTTTCCTCGTGATTTTTCCAGGTCTTTTTTAATTTTGTATTATAAGTCGTAGTTAAACATTGAAAAACACATAATATAATTATTATGCATTGCTATCGTCAATGTTTGACCGCAGTCGGCGGTAGTCAGCCATTGTTCTCACTTGTATTTCCCGAGCCTTCACACAGATACGGACCGCTCACTTGCGTTAGTACAAGGGCCCATTTCCTACCTGTTTGTCTTCTTTTCACTTTGATTTGCTTTCTTCGCGAACTTTTTTCGGTCCTAAGGCTAGCTTCTTCTTTGCATGTCACAACTGCTTTTACGAATTCGAAACATAGAAATTTATCATCATATAATGTTTCGGGAAATATTTGCAAACTGAATAGCTAATATTTTTAGGAATAGTAGAAATTTTAAGAACCATTTAAACCGGAGTCATTGTACGTCCTTCCTTACAATTAATAGCTTGACTGACAATGGGACGATCACTCTCACGTAAAATTCATTTTTATGGGACTCAAATAGGTAAAAGTAGATTGCAATCCATTTGGCTCGTATTTTTTCAGCTGACATTGGGCAATCGTTGACCAGATATCATGAACAAACTAATTTGCTAAATAAATGAAAAATTCTGATAATTTTGTTTGTGTAGACATTATTGATTTACTTAAAAGTATTCTCATGTATCGAATGAATAGTTTCTAGTCAAAACAAACTAACACTAAATATTTTCTGTGATAAGTTTACATATAATTATTATGAAGAATAAATAATTCAATCTTTTTCCCAAATTAAAGCACTTTTCGACGCGGAAAATTATTCTTTAGTCAAACTCAACCAAATATTAATTAATTTTTTGAATTTTTATAAAAAACATGCAGTGTTTTATTCAAACCATATGATTAAATGATACTTGTTTATAATAAATGTTTATAATTTCACACTATGCCCGTCGTGGTTGTGGTGAGCCCACACTTGTAGTTATTTACTATAAGAAACTATCCACCTAGAAACACTACCCGAATCGGGTATTGTCACGCCTACCCCGAAAGGGAAATGGCTTAATGGTATACATACATACATACATGCAGAACGTGTCTGGCAATAATTTAACGTGCAAGATAAATGTTTTCACACTCAAAATAGTCGAAATATTGTATTGATTTATCACATTAGTTTATTTTTTTATGTCTCCTAAAAATGCACAATTGAAGCTGGAGAAATACGTACCAACGTACTTCAATGTACTTTCACCCATTTGAGTCCCATTGAAATCAGTGATAGCTGAGGGTGTTCGTCCCCATGTAAAGGACAAACTAATAACACGTATTCAATTTAAATCTGCCTTTATTCATAATATTTCAAATAATAAACTTACTCCATTTTGTTCCAGAAAGTACTGGACATGCTCCATGTTGAGTTAACCAATTTCCTTCTCCATTTCGTTTAAGGTTGTACCAGAACGCTGCACTACCTTTTTTAGGCCATATGGTAACGTTTAAGAACGGAAAAACTGTAGCGCCTCCTTCCTCGACTTCATTCATCTGAGAAGTATATTTTGTATAAAGTTTTATATAATAAGCATCCTTAAAATAAAATATTATTTTATATGAAGAAACATTAACAAACTGTATGGATAAGGCGTTTCGGTGAAATTGTATGAAAGTTCGGGTTTCTGATGCTTCACAAAGTTTTAAATATTAAATGATTAGAGAAAATCATTCAAAATAGAAGTGGTTATCAGTAATTAATTCACGTGCTTCATGCTTCAAATTAAGCTATTTTAAATTACATGCAGTTGAAATGGAAAATGGCAATTTCGAAGAAAAGCGCTTCATGCTATTGTGTGTGTGGGGGGGGGGGGGCTACTACACTGGGAGAAACTATAGGACCTTAATTAATACTCCTTATGGTGGTGGCGGTTCGCACGATAGATTTGTGGCACCAGTAGTAAAGTTTCTGAACTTACATGCGTTCAAGCCGACGAATTGGCAAAATACATACTATGAATCTTAACTTAATTTGTAATAGGTTACGGCCTCTAATGTGCATAAAAAATCGGCAGCCAAGTTAATAATTAAACTATTGTGTGACCTAATTAGTACATGATGTTACAATTTAAAAGACTTGTGGGCGCTGAAGCTCCTGGGACCGATTTAGAGGTCAGAAAAAATTCATTAGAACTTACACTCACTTGGATTCGAATTAATCTTTAGTAGAAGTTCAGTTCGTAATATAAAAGTGAAGTTACAAAACAGGCTTATTGAATAATTAACCGGTTGGATGCCATAACGGTGTTTTTATACGTTAAAACTAAGTTCGTTGAGACTCCTTATTTCAATCCTTTTCAATCTGTGCGGGCAACCCGGATGAATGTGATTTTCGAATTTATTTAGATTGCACGTACAAACTGAAAATGATTTGTTTACTTACATAAAACAGAACAGTGGCGATACGATTTCCAGGGTTGAAGTCGAAATATTGGACGTCCTGGAAAGTTTAAAATGTATTATTCTTTCACCGAAGTATTAGCTCGATATACATCAAAGGTCACACATGATTTGCTTACGTCAAAGAAATCTTTGTGTACCAGATAAAGGCCGCCAATAACGTAATAACCAATTTGCAGTTCCTCGGCTGTATCGATTGACAAACCTGTCATGTGCTCCACTCGACGACGCACAAGCTTTACGTGTTTATTTTCCAAGTCGTAAATCCAGGCAGTTTCAGTAATTCTGTATTCAGAAAACATCTCTTCGCCAGAGGAGGAATTTGTTGTTTTTGCTCTTCGTAACTGCAGAAAGGAAAATATACTTATTATTGTGTGTGTGTGTTAAAACATGAAATCGTTTTGGAGTTTTCGTGGTATGTAAGTCTTCTGACGTGGTATTTTTTACCCATCACTTAAAACCCACCTAAGTCGGGAGTCACAAACTTTAAAATATCAACCAGTACCAAGGAGCACTCGCGGAGCTATTAGAAATATTTTATTTATTCTTGTTGTGACTTTTCGGTTCCTAACGTAGGTAGGCCTAACGGAGAATTGTGGTGGTTGTGATGAGAAATATCTGATGTTTGTGGTTAAACAAGACCGTCTCTGGGTGTGTCCCGACAACGTCTCGACAATAACTTTATACCGGCTTTCAAAAACTGTCAAGAAACTGAGTAGGTTTTCATAGATGGCCTTCTGGTATCGCAGACTCAAATCGGAATACAAAATGGTGGCGGAACCATTTACGCGATTATTCGGAATGAAGGAACAGTGACATTTTGGCGAAAAACAGTGGTCAGAAAGCCCGTCAGCCTTTAGACCGACGAGACCCCTTCAGAACTTGGCGTGGTACTTACCAAAAGAAGCTGGACGGAGAGTGTGTGTTAGCCTACACCAGAAAACCCCTTACAAAAACAAGCGCGTTAGGACTTCACGAGTACGAGAAATCGTCATACAACCCAATCGGAGGCTGTCAGAGAAGGCTGAGGATGTTGCCGCCAAGTTATGTCCGAAATTTGTGGATTCCTTCAGGATTAAACGCCACCTTTCCCACTTGAAGCCGATCTAATGCAGGATGTTAAGGAACAACCTCAAACGACAATAGTTCCAATTTGACGTTATTTTTCTACCTTTCCTAATCATGAATTGGC
>CAKNXH010060567.1:0-39826 GCA_932178445.1 Andricus quercusramuli | reverse complement strand
ATCGTCAAGAACTACACAGGAGAGATTGGGATGGACTTTGGTTTGGACAAGTGTGCCAAAATTCATTTGAAGAAAGGAAAGATTACTGGCGTTCCCAAGGACCCTGAGCTTGTGGATATAAGTGTTATTAGACATCTTAACACTGGAGAGACCTATACATACCTGGGCGTGCCTCAAAGCCGCATTCAGGACGTAACATCAGTGAAGGAGTCTCTCCGAAGCAGATACAAGCATCTTCTTCGACAGATTTGGTCTTCCAATCTGTCGGCGTTGAACAAGGTATCTGCGACTAACATGCTTGCCGTCCCGGTTCTACTCTACTCGTTTGGGGTGGTTCAATGGACGAAGAACGAGCTTAAGGCCCTTGATGTCACCACGCGTAAGATCATGCATATGCATAAAAGCTTGCATATCAATTCGTCAGTTCCGCGATTATACATTTCACGCCAGCAAGGCGGACGCGGACTTCTGAATCTCCAGTGTCTTCATAACCGAATTGTTTTGAGTACAGCTTACATCGTTGCGAATGGCAGAGATCCTCTCCTAAAGATGGTCAGAAACCACGAGATGATTGGCGAAGGGGCGTTCCTTTACAAAGCCGCGGAGCAAGCTGCCGAGACCCTTGGCCTGAATTTTAACATCAGAAGTGAGGAAAGTGCATTACTCCATCTAGATGCTTCACGTCTAAAAGCCGAAGTAAAGAAAGCAGAGGTTGGAAAATTTCACCAAGAGCTACTCGACAAGCAAATGCACGGAAACTTTCACAGAAATGTAGAAAAACAGTCCCTGTCGAAGGAGCAAACTTTTGCTTTCCTCAAATCATCAGGGCTCAATTCAGGTACAGAGGGCTTTATTTTCGCATGCCAGGACGGTGTAATCTCCACCTTAGCATACCGCGCCCGCATTTTATGTCAAGAAGTTCCCAGTGATAGGTGCAGAGCGTGTCATGCACACGCTGAGTACCTAGAACATATACTATCGGGGTGTCCGACCCACGCAGGAACAACGTATATCTATAGACATAATGCGGCCCTAAGAGTACTTTATTACCACCTTTGTCGCTCTTACGGTGTTGGTCGCGACCCTGCCCTGCCGAACGCTCCAAGGGATATAGAGTCAATTGTCCGAAACGAGAAGTGCCAGATTTTCTGGAACTACGATTTTCGGGCAGCAGTCTCCGTTGCGCACTCGAGGCCTGACATTGTTCTCCAAGACTTCGAGAAACGAACTATATTCGTGATCGAATTCTCGGCTCCATCCGAATACAACATCACTGCAAAGGAGAAAGAAAAAGAGGAGAGATATCAAGACCTTAAAAGAGAGCTGCTTCGACTGTACCCAAAATATTCGGTACGAGTGATTGTTCTTGTGATAGGTGCTCTCGGAGGTGTGAAATTATCGCTGGTTCGTAACCTTAAAGCCATACCCGCGTGCCAAAAATATGCCAAGGCTCTTGCGAGATGGATGCAGAAAGCTGTCATCCTTGGGTCGCTTCGTGTCCTCAAGACACACGAGGGTTTCGCCGGCCTGTCGTTGTGATTTCGTCGTGCCCTGTGACCACCCATCTCACGGATGTGAGACGTGGCCATAGGTGTATTTTACCGCGGTTCTACTGGGGGCCATTGACATTTTTTCAAGATGGCAGTTGCTCTTAGTGGTACCCTGCGGTGGTTGTTTAACTTTGTTTTTAATTATATACAGGGTGTTTTTTTTTAACTTGAGACAACGAAATATCTCAAAAAATACGCATCCTACGGAAAAAAGGTCTGAAATAAAAACTTTTTATTTTTGAGGGGGAAAAAATATTTGTTAAAATTTACCCCACCCCCACCCCCACAGGAGGCAGGGGTGGGGGTAACTTTGTCATTTCAAATGGCAACCCCAATTTTTCATCACAGATTCAGATTCTCCTTTATGAAATACGTAAGTTTTATTCAGAAAATTTGTTTCGATTCGCGATAGATGGCGCTGCAATTGCGAAAAACGAAATTGTTGACACTACTTTTAGCTCTACCCAGGAATAACGACGCGGACGTAGTAGTTGTCTATTCCCTTCGGGGGGCTTAATTTCGGTGAGTTCCCTTGCCTCTCACCATCCATCGGGGTGCTTGATTTCGGTGAGTCCCCTTGCCTCTCACCACAGGGATGCTTGATTTCGATTGACTATTTTACAATAAGTGCTCAAAATGGTGTCCTCGCACTTCGATGCACTTGTTAATCCGAGCTTTGAAAGATTCCACACAACTGCGAATTGTGTCTGGTGATATTTGTGCACAAGCAGACCTGATTCGCTCGATCATGTTATCACGAGTTGCGAGCACTTCTTGATACACGCGATTCTTTAGATAACCCCACAAATAGAAATACGGCGCCGTAAGATCTGGCGATCTGGCAGGCCAATTTACTGGACCTCCTCTACCGATTCATCGTCCATTGAATTCGCGATTGAGTACTTCCATCGCGATTGCCGCATAATGTGCTGGACAACCGTCATGTTGAAACCACATGTTGTGTCGCACTTCCAAGCTTAGGTCTTCCAGCAATATTGGAAGTTGGTATTCTAAAAATTCACGATATTTTTCACCGTTCAAATTTCCATCAATAAAATACGGACCGATAAGTTGATCTCCAATTATTCCACACCAAACGTTCACGGACCATGGACGCTGATGCTCAACTTCACGCAACCAATGTGGATTTTCTACACTCCAATAATGCATGTTGTGCCGAATCACGTTACCATGGTTTGTGAAAGAAGACTCGTCTGTGAAGAGTACTAGAAAAAAGGAATTCGGGTTCCTTGTATCTGCTGAACCGCCCATTGACAAAATGTCACTCGGTTCTGAAAAACATTTTCATGAAGTTCTTGATGCAGTGAAATATGATACGGATGATAATTATTACGGTTTAATACCTTCCAAACACTGGATAGAGACATTCCGGAATCGCGGCTTAGTTGTCGAGTACTGACATGAGGGTCATGAGTAACTGCAGCTAAAATTGCAATTTCATTATCAACTCCAGTAACTGTTACTTGACGCTTCCTTTTTTTCGGTTGTACACTTCCGTCAGTGATGAAGTTTCGGACAACCCGGTAAAAAGAAGCGCGTGAAGGAACACTTTCTGGAAAGCGTTGAGCATAAAGCGTGCGAGCATCATTAATATTCCTGCCACTTTCTCCATAAATGAGAATCATTTCAATCTTCTGTTGCTGAGATAGAATTTCCATTGTAAAAGTAATGAAGTAAGGTAATGAGGAAATACAACGACACCCAAACCAACTCAAACGAACGTGAACAACAACAATAACCCAAACGAAAGCAACCAACACACCCAAATCAAATGAACACAATCAACCTTCCTAATGCATAAACGTTAAGCACGGACAGCCAAGGTTATCGCTCGGCCGGAATGACGTCGAGGATTGTAGACAGTGGAGACTCGATGATATGTAATGTCTACATCCAAAATCGACTGTCGTCAACCAACTGCATTCGGGAATGGTTTTCGACAGTTTTATCACTTTTTCTGTCCCGTTGCCAAAAGTTCAAGCACCCCGATGGATGGTGAGAGGCAAGGGGACTCACTGAAATTAAGCACTCCGAAGGGAATAGACAACTACTACGTCCGCGTCGTTATTCCTGGATAGAGCTAAAAGTAGTGTCAACAATTTCCTTTTTCGCAATTGCAGCGCCATCTATCGCGAATGGAAACAAATTTTACGGATAAAACTTACGTATTTCGTAAAGGAGAATCTGAATCTGTGATAAAAAATTGGAGTTGCCATTTGAAATGACAAAGTTACCCCCACCCCTGCCTCCTGTGGGGGTGGCGGTGGGGTAAATTTTAACAAATCTTTTTTCCCCCTCGCAAATAAAAAGTTTTTATACAGGCGAACCTACTTTCCAGTTCCCAGATTTGTCGAGCAAGCTCGCGAGTGCTCTGAGAATCTTCTCTGGATCACTGGTAATATTTTTGTAATTATTCACGTAAAAAAAAGTGATGAACCGCTGTAGAATTTTCACATCGAGTTCGTCAATTCTTTCCCAAAGTTCGCAGACGATTTATGAAAATACAGCAATATCCGATGAATTATTCTCATATCCAAGACCTAGCTAACAGTTCGTGATTTGTTACGGATAAACTTTCTCCGTGTAGATTTTTATTTCCCAACATGAAAAATAACTGATTAATTGAAATAATGAATTAAGAATATATAAGCAATGTAAAAATTCATTATGAACCCAATTTTTGAATATTTTTTCATCGTTTTTAGGATAATGATTAATAATTTCTAATTTGGAATTAAAAGCATTTGAAATTAAAAAAAATATATACGTTGAATCATTTTGCACAATTTAATTAGGAAAAAAAGTTGAATTGTATAATTATTTCTAATTTAAAGCACTAAAAATGAAAAAATTCCATTTTTATTTGGAGAATCACGAAACTGAGTGATTTCAGATTAAAATTTCGAGAAAGGGACATTTTCAAGAAGTTGAAAATTGAATATTTCAAGATTCGAATGAACCTGTGTGATTTATAATTAAAAGCATTCAAAAGTAAATAATTGAAAATTGAAAACTTTCAAATTTGAATTATTTTAAATTCCAAGCAATAATTATTTGACATTTTGACACTTCAGTCCTGTTTTGATCCAAAAAAGTTATACTAACACGTCGTTTAGCGGCATCAAAATAAAGTGGCATTAGAATGGAGCCACCCGAGACTATATTTTTGGAGGATTGTTTCAATACCGAAAACTAGCCTTAAAATGATACTTTTTTTACAGTGTGCTTCTTATTTACGTTTTTCAATTATCCTGAAATCTTTGGAATACGACTCGAGTTAGTTGGAACCCCTTCATATGTTTTAAATATGTTTCATTATCTTGAAATCTTTAGGATACAAGTTATATTATTTTAACTTCCTTCGAATATTTTAAATTCTGTAGAATTCAAATTCTTGATTTTCTGAAAATAATGCATGTTTTCAGGTGGCATAATTGGAGATAAGGCAATGTCTCATTTAGATGACAAACACTTATCATTTAAATTCCTCATCATTTCCAGAAAATAATTCATTGCCACCGGTGGCATGATAGAAATTGATGTTTTGGCTCGTTTTTCGGTCAGGGTAGACAACGCAAACGGTCTTATTATGACGACAAACGCTTATCCATTTTTTTAAAGACGTCCAACGTCAGCGAAATTGAGAATTATTTGAACTTCTAATTGTTTTCAGGAAATAGGCCATATGCCACCGAAGTTATAATTTATTTACTATTCTCATGATTTTCAGAAAATAATGTATTGCTTTCTGTGGCATTATGGGATATTAATCCTTTAAAAATATTGTAGGTAGTTTTTCAAACAGGAAAGACACCAGACAAGGTCTTATTCTGGCAACAAACTTTAATTAATTTCGAAAAAGAGGCAAAATGTTAGCAAAGATAGGAATGATTCAAAATGATTATTTGAAAATAGGCAAGTGTCATAGAATTTCGAAATTATTTACAATTCTCATGATTTTCGGAAAATAATGTATTGTTTCTGGTGACATGTTTGGAATTGATGTTTTAAAAATAATTCATCACTTTCAGTTGCATGATTGAAATAAGAAACAAGGTCTTATTCCAACAATAAGCTCTTACCTATATTTTCAGGAAGTGGCCGAATAACACTGAAGCTGAAAATTATTCACACTTCTCAAGATTTTCTAGATAATAAATCATTGCCTCTTGCTCACTTCGTGTAAATAATAATGCATCACTTCCTCTCGCATAATTGTAATTTATGTTTCAAAAGTTGTTTGGTCAGTTTTTCGATAACGAATACAAACAGACAAGGACTCTTATTTAGCGGATTTGCGAATCATCGATACTTATGTCTCGTTTTCAGGAAATAATGCATTACCTCCAGTCTCAGTTTTGAAACTTATATTTCTATAGTTCTTTGGGTAGTTTCTTATTGAGGAAAGGAGATAGAGAAGCTTTAACTTTCACCACAGACTGGAATTTTCTAGAATCTGTGACGTGGGGCCTTGAGCAGTGTACGCATTTAGGGGTTTTACTTACGTTAGGGCAAGGGGGAACATAGGTATTTGCGTCAAGGTTACCACAACGTTTGCAGCGAGACTTTGAGCGACATATTTAAACTGATGAGACGTAAGGTTCAACGTTCGTTGAGGCATTGTAGATGGCCAAGTTTTTCAGTAGAGTTCTACCTTTAATGCTTAGAAAAACTGTGTGCAAGGGGACGTCAGAAACTTTATTGGTGTCTTTGTCCACACTTTTTCCGTCAAAGCGTCGATTATCTGTGACCTTAGTCGTTTGGGTGTTTCTGAGGATAATTAGGTTGCCTTTGATCTCATCCACGGTTAACTCAGGAGGGATAGCGGCCATGAAAGCCTGCTAGGTGACAGCATATGATGAGGTGGTGGCCCTCAAACTCATGCTCTCAAAGGATTTGTCGCCTAAAATAATACTGACTTTTCGGGATGATTTCACAATGACTGAAAGCTTTTTGAACCCGGAGCTTTCAACATCTACGATGGAATTCTTTAATCTTATTGGAGAGTAGGCTAGATACGGGGTCTTCGCCAGATCTGTCACCTTGCGAAATTGTCTTACACGAGGAATGCAAATAAATAACATTTACTTCTTGACAATGATCAAGAATCTGAACTCCTGTGTAGACTCCATGGCTAATGGGAAAGAGCGTTCGCACTCAGTGAATTCGGAAAATTCACTTCGCAATCAAAATACGCTTACCATAGACAACGGTAGAAGAGGAACTCCTGAAGAGGTACTGTGCATGTGTCGTCAACCAATCATGTAGAGTCGTTACGTGTCAGGAATGGACTGTTTCGTTCCTGCGTTGCGAGGCAAGGAATATGGGCATTTGAGTGATGTTAGGAAAGAAATAAGTCTCTCATCGTGGAAGATTCGTCTTATAATTTTGAAATAAACACTTGAGTTCAAAATAAATTAAAAAAGATTATAGTGAAGCTTAGTCATGAAGTAAACAGTTATAAACCACCGAATATATTACAAAAATAGACTACTGCTGTGCGCGCAACCAAATCCCGTTAGACGAACCAGTCAGAAATATACCGTTTCCACGATGCCAGGCAGGGGACTTTTGGAATACAAGAGGATACCCTTTGGATTGACTACTGCACTGGCGACCTTTAAAGTTAAATCGACCAATTTAGCACGCCTAAAATTAGGCCAAATGTCTTCAGCCACCTAAAAGACATGATAATCATCACCGATACCTTCATCGAGCGTTTCTACTGGTTGGCAAGGGTTCGTGATAGGGTAGCTGAAGTGGCCCAAACGCTGAAACCAGATAAGAGTGAATTCTGTTATTCAGATGAGAAAGGTCTCGACAATAACCTCATGCTCGCTTCCGAAAACTGTCAAGAAACGGAGTAGGTTTTTATGAATTGCATTCTGGCATCGGCGACACATATCGGAATACGAGACAGTGGCGGAACAGTAAGAGGGGTCCGACTGCTTGAAGGGAGCCCTAACTAGGCGCAGCGTTTCCTAAGCTTTTTTCGCACTTTCTGGGGAGCGGTAGGGTCGCCACCTTCAAATTTTTTCACAATATTGGAACCCAAGAGAGATACTGGACGCCTGTCACTCGGACGCGGATGCTTGCTTACCGCAACCTTCCCATTGTTAGAGAATTAGAGCCGGTTGAGGAAAATGAAGTTTGATAAAATAATAATAAATTAAACTTTAATAGGCTACGTTAGATTTGTTAGATTATGACAAAAACGATAAAAAAAGATAGACGGAAATCAATTAATAGCTACCAGAGTTATCACACTTTTGTTACACTGAGAGGTCTCATTTATATATTCACAAGATTTGTAAATGTTTTCTTCGTTAGTGCAGATATCAACCGATTTTCAAGAACTTTTTTTCCATTTTTCTCAAATTATTTCACGGATTTCATTCAGCTAATTAAAATTAAATTGAGCCATGTCTTTATAATTTCAGTTATTCTAACTGGTCATTATCTCGTAACAAGGAAAGGGTTATTCGTGGCAGGTATACGAAAGCAGCCGTCTGCTCGCAGCGGGGAGCCTGCCTCGAAGACTACCGAGCTACCGTAAATTGACGCGACCCTTTCGGGACTCGGCGTGGTACTTACGCAAATGTAGCGGGGCGAAGAGTGTGACTTTCTTCGGTCGTCTTCACTCTAGTTTCAATGAACGGCAGAAATGATGGCGGAGAACATATTAAATACATGAAACCCCATGTGAGTGACGAAAAGCAGGAACCCGTTTCTAATTTTATTGTTCAATCGCAGTATCAAGGCAGGCCCTCTGTGTTTTCTCACCCCGTAGCTACCGAACCATAGTGGTACAAATCCCGAAAAGGTGGTCGAAACCTTAAGAATGAAGCTTCACTTCCTGAAATTTGAACTGATGGGGCGTTTAGACTAATAGTCTGAAGGTCTAAGTCTGAAATTAAAAGGGTCTGATTTTAGATTGCAGTTCAAAAGTACGCCAAAATATCTCAAATTGAACGATTTCAATTTAAAAAAATGAGATCAGCTTCTAAAAATAATTAGAATACCACTACATACATGTAGAATTATAAGTATTACACAGCTCCACAAACAAAAAATCGAGAAAATTACACTTGGAGTCTGACTGTCTATCCTGTATCCATTGACCACTCAATCCCAATAATCCCATAACCCCTTGAACACATAACCTCATAACCCCATAACCTCAACATTCCATAACACCAAAACCCCCAGACCGGGGAAAAAAGAGACAAATGCGCGTTGAAGCCCTGGAACACAGTACGTTCGAGCCATGCGTGCTTCTTGAGCCTTGAACCCACATTCTTCAATAAAATAAAAACTCTGAAACCTCATAACCCGGTGAGCTTTATGTACGAACTGTTATGAGTCTAATCTTCGTACATCATTGCTGTACTACTTATTCGTGTTTTTGCAATCCAGGGCACCTCCACGTGGTTGACGGTGGGCAACGGAGTTATTCCGTGATCCAGCAGAGACCCTGGATGGGGTTTGGGTGTTATGGGGTTATTGAAGAATGTGGGTTTAAGGCTCAAGACGCATGCATGGATCGATCATACTGTGTTCCAGGGCTTCAACACGCATATGTCTCTTTTTTACCATGTTCGGGGTTTTTGGGGTTATGGCATTTTGAGATTGAGGGGTTAAGGGGTTATGGGGTTATTGGGATTGAGTGATCAATGAATAGAGGATTTATTGGGGGTTTAGGCCCATTTTTTAAGGTCATGGAAAATCCTGACTTGAGGTTAAATGGACCCCGAATTTGAATTCAGCACAGAGCCCCGTTCCCTCAACGAGAGAGTGAACTCTCATTAGGTTGAATTTTCCTCACCGGAGTGCCACCCAACTAGGGTTTATGGATATTTACGATTTTTGTATATAAATTGAGTCGGTCACACGAACTCCACAATCCTGAAAAAAAAACAGTTCCCAACGGCCGTATATGAGCATGGATAGCCATCCTCATACTGTCTTGTGATCATTTCTAATTCATTTTTTGTAGGTTCACAAATTTACAGAAAAAAATGCGTTTTTGGCAATTTTAAGCTTATTTTTATCAAAATCTTAACCTGATGGAGCACTTTTTTCGGCAGATTCTTATTCAGAATCTAGAAAATTATCGAAACCGATATGATCTGTTCCGGAGCGATATGAAAAGGTAATTTTTGTAACACAGTAAATTTAACAGAGAAAAAAGTAAGTGTAGTCTTCACCCTGATTTAAGTGTTTTTCATCTGCAACAGAAATTACCTTCACTTGGTGAGATATACCCACAACTAATACCTCACGAAATTCTCGCAACAAAAAATATACTTCTGCTTTTTTTTGTATGCAAGTTTGATAACTTTCCACAATGAAAAATCATACCGCTGCTAAAATATTAACCAGATACCTTTTTGTTAAAAAAAATATAGGGAAAAATTAAAAAGTTGGACGAACCTTTGGCTTCGATAATCTGTTGAAAGTCTCTATTTCCTCTTCGTAAATTACATCGTGGTATAAAACAATTCTAGGGTCCAGAGCTACTTCTTCCTCTTTAAAAGGTGCAATTTTCAGAAAAGGTATACCATGATCGATGTATCGGCATTTCAATTTTTTCTGTACATCCGCGGTTAGTAAGATTTCTCCATTGCAGAGCTGTCCGAATTTTGAGTCAGCATATTCAGCAGAAAACTGAAATTTTAGCGCACGATAGATACACATTTTCCAATTCTGCCCAAAATGTGACGAATACCTGATTCACAAATATAAATATACATATATAATTCAAAAATAGGCTAAACACCCACTGCGGGGTCCCAATGGGAGCAACCGCCATCTATGAAAATGACACTAACTTCCCGTAGAACCGCGGCAAATCTAACCTATGGCATTGTTTCTTGCCCTCAAAATGAGTGGCCACAGGGTACGATAAAATCACAACGGTTCTCAGCATCCATATCGCAAGTACAACGACATGTTTTTGGTACACGTGTATTGCTTTGAGGTTACGAACTAGTGACAGCTTCGCATCGCTGAGAGAGGCGATCACAAGAATGCTCATTTCAACTGAATATTCTGCGTGCAGTCTCTGTATCTTTCTTATAAGGTTATGATACCTCTCAGCGTATTCCTTTTTCCTCTTCTTTGGCTGTGATGTTGCAGGCAGCCATAATCGCGAATTACATCACAAATTTAGTTCGTTCCTCAAAATCCTGGAGAACGATGTTGTGCCTCGAGTATCCAACTAAGCATTCGGCATGGCAGTGTGGCACCCAACACCGTAAGAGCGACAAAGATGGTGGTTAAGCACTCTTAGGGCCGTATTGTGTCTGTCGAATCACATCTTTCCTGCGTGAGTGTGATACTTGGATCGTGTTAGCTCTAATTCTATCTAATCAGCGTATGCTTTTGAATGACCTAAGAAGCGATTACGGTACACTAAGGTAGAAATCACATCGTTCTGGCATGCAAAAATAGTGAGAAATCTAGAGTAAACAATACACTTTCCTCACTTCTGAGGTTCAAATTCAGGCGCAGGGTCTCTGTCAGCTGCACCGCGGCTTTGTAAAGGAATGCTCCTTTGCCTATCATCTCGTGATTCCTGAGCATTTCCAGTGGAAGAACTTTTCCATTTGCGACGATGTAAGCTTTAGTTCAGGCGTTAGTGAAGTATTGATGTGCAAGCTCTCCTGTATATGTTCGCAAAGTCGTAAGCTCGTGCCTTGCCCGAAGAATCACCCCAAACGTGTGGAGTACAACCAGAACGTCAAGCATGTTAGCCGATGATATTTTGTTTAACGACGACAAATTAAAATCCGAATCTGTGGAAAGGTCCTCGGAAACATCAGCAATTCGTTTTTGCTTCAGATGAATCTTGGCAGACTTGTCCATCTTGAGTCCATACCAACCTCTCATGTTTAGTGCGAGAGATAGAAGCAAAAGTGTGATTCAAAACAGGGAAGTGTTCATTTTGTCGCCCTGAAAGTTGGCTTTCTGGAAGGTGACGCTAATCTTTGTCACACGATTATTTCTAGATGAGTTAGTGAATCTAGTTTTTCAAACGGTCATCAATCTCTCTATACATCTCACTATGTGTCGATAGACCTTCAAATTCTGTAACAAATAAATTATCAGTCTATGGGAGGTTGAAACGAAAGCCTTTCGAAATTCAGTCCAGGCCATCGACAGGCACCGCTGATAGAATGCTCTGTCCTTGCAGATTACACCTGTAAATTAGCAGGTTCTCTTGGCAGCCTATTACAACTTTTTTTGAAACATGTTGTTGCAGGTTGTTGCTAACTTCTTCTACCAGATGTTCTTCGTAACATTTGGTTCTGCAGCGGAAAAGTTTTTCGTGCCCGTTAATCGGCATGATGTGTCAGCGTCAAACTGTTGTTTCTCCCGGACCCAACACTCCCATCGTCGGTCTCAACCTGGACATCCTTACGGAGGGAAGCATCCATTTCAGCCAGACGTCGCAGCTTCGGAGGAATCTGGATGTATATATTCTTCTTTGTACTGAAATCGCTATTATCTCTCAGAGGGTACATGCTTTCTGCGATTGGTCCTAATGACATTTCCTCCTCTTCCACTGCGGCTTGTTCATGCAGTGTTTAGGGAAGCGCTTTGCGTTCATATCCAGTACGCGAGAAGTAGTCAGCCTGCTTTTGCAAGGATCGTTTCTAAACATGCTGAAGCTCTGTGTGTTTCAGAAACCAAAGAGTGTACGTACGCGCCATGAAGCCTTTGCGAACAGGGGTAATGCTGGTATCATAGCAGTCCATCTAGTCATCTCTCAGTCGATACATCGACTCAATTGTGTAAGCGATTTGTCGGACCGTCGTCGTATTTCCATTGAACTCATTTTCAGCAGCCAGAACTCCAGGGCGATCGGCACTATTTGCAGACCCAATGTCGGGCGCTCTGCGCATTCGATCGTTTTGAACTGCTTCCACAACTAAGTGTGATGGTGTAACTGTTGTTCGGAAGAGCAGCTAGAAAAGGAGTTTATGACTACGTATTAAGGGGGGAGTCTGGTCCAGCCGAGGTTTTTTTCAAATGCGTTTTTTTCAGAGATAACATTTATTTTAGATTACAGAATGTTTGGTACATGTAAAGGTACATCTAAAGAAGAAAATTCAATGTCGATAATGCGATTTTATTAACCGCGTATATAGATATAGTGGCCGCAAGTGGAGGGTCGGGCCAAATCGGCAGGAGAAGCAGGGCATAGAGTTTTTGACCGATTGACTTCATCGACGGCTTAAATGAAAGATAATTAAATTTCTGTGCGAATGAACCTCGAATTTAAAAAAATTTTTTTTTTACAAAATGACGGCAAAAAAATGATAATTGACGAAAAAAATCAGCCTTCATTTTGTAATAACTTTTCCCACGACCGATAATTTTTTATAAGTCAAGGTTCATCCGCACAGAAATTCAATTATCTTTCATTTAAGCCGTCGATGAAGTGAATCGGTCAAACACTCTATGCCCTACTTCTCCTGCCGATTTGGCCCGACCCTCCACTTGCGACCACTATATCTATATACGTGGTTAATAAAATCGCATTATCGACATTGAATTTTCTTCTTTAGATGTACCTTTACATGTACCGAACATTCTGTAATCTATAATGAATTTTATCTCTGAAAAAAACGCATTTGAAAAAAACCTCGGCTGGACCCGACTCCCCCCTTAAGTATTTTAACCGCATTCTGTAGATACCCTTAGTACAGGGATCCTATTTCCACAACCCGAGGACGTGTCTGGTAAATTTTTCATGGTCCGTCCAGTTTAATTCTGAAGGAATCGAACCGAAAAGTATGGATAGATCGATAGATGAATAGACAGACAGAGAGACAGAAAGACAGATCGATATAGAAGTATAGATCTTACTTCATATGGCTCATTGGTGTCACTTTCATCAGCTTTATCCCTAATATCCTCAGCATCATTAGTGAATCTTTCCTGAGTTGCAGCACTAAGAGTTTGGGCCACCTTTTCTGGAGATAGATAATAAATCTAATGAATACAAATGAATTTACGGGTATTAGTTATGAGCTATTCAAGGTCGTATTCTAATAATAATAGAAGCCAAGAAGTTCCTTGAAGAACAACTTTGATAATGTACTACGAGCTCCCAATCACACTATGTATAAGTTTCGGGAAAATATTGGTGCTCCGTTTAAATAAAATATCAGAATTCTAGGTAACATGAATGGAAATATTATTTGCTAATGCATCAAAATTAAAGGTGAAAAAGATGTTATTTTTTTAATGATATGTTTCATAAGATACTACTAAAAATTACGTATTGCTCGCCAACATTCCTTCGAATAATCTCCAATATGCCTGTAACAGAAAGAATTATTTTGTATGAAAAAAGCACATTCTAAGTTTTTTTCTTCCACGTGCAAAATTATTATTAGCGGGCATCACAAAATTCGTTCATCAATTTGTGTAATCATTCAAGAATGATGAAATCATGGAATAATGTCTATTCAATACAGTTTACGTTCCTTGGAAACATTACAATTCACGTAATTAATCTACAAGCAATACAATATTTTTATAATTTTCAACCAGTGTTGCAAAAAGAAAGGAACATTTTTTTGAGCACAAATATATTTAACTTCTTCTATGTCGGTAATTTTCCACAGGCAGGGTATTTTGGTGTCCAAGGATCATATTATTAAACCAGATTCATTATTGTGAAACTTGATAATATTTTCCTCTACATGTTAAAACGCTTGTCGTTTTACATGTTACTCTAATTCGGGAAACCGCTAAAAATCACAGGGAGCCAGGTCAGGACCACAATCGGTGTGTTTCTCTCTCTGTGTGACTTTACTTTCCTCACGCTAAGTCATCTACTTTCTGCCCTAAGGAAGAAAGTAAATTTGGGTCCTTCTTCCGATATAAAGTCTAATAAATGACGCGTTTGAGTTAAGCAGCCTGATGTATTGCGCATACGTCCATCAACATTTTTGAAAATTTGTAGTCTTCAAAATTGTTGGAAATTGTTGCGAATTTTGACATTTTTGTAAAATTTGTTGGAAGTTTTCATTAATTTTGAAAATTTTTGAAAATTATGAAAATCATGAGAATTTTTTATTGTTCCTAATGACAAAATATTTCCATTTCTTGAATCTGTGTCACGAGAAGAGACTTGAAAATTTTGAAAACTGTCTCAGTTACAGTTTTTTTCTGCATAACGTTAAATTAGGAATCTTTCATGCCTTCAAGAGAATTGAAATGAGTCAATAGAAAACTTCCACATACCGATGTCTGGTCTGTGGTTCTCTCTCAGCATCCAAACAATGCTTTGTAGGTTTGAAAGAGGGTTTCGGATTCTGGACAGATCGTCTTACGTTATTTCAAAAACTTTTAAAATTCAAACAAGGTTGGCAAAGAAGTCTCGGTGGTTCAGACGACAGCGCATCAGATTTCCATGTAGGAGGCCTGGGGTTCGATTCCTGAGCCGGTACCAATGTAAATGTTTCTACGTACTTCTACTGGCGCTTCGGTGGTTCGGAACCATACTCTGGGTATATTCTCAGAACGTTGGTAACAACGAAACCCACCGAGATCCAAAAAACACTCGGCGAAGATGGCCGGATTCGAAGTACTGTCTTGAGAATTAACACGAGTGTGGCACAATGGGCTTTATAGCTTGAGCGCCAGAGGGGGCACCTCACGGAACCCCCGACCCACATTATAAACAAAAGTTTGGCAAACCTTGATTCCACAAATCTAAATTAGACAGAAGATCAATTGTTATTTTATGTAGACAGCGTGCTAACCACTATAATCTACTAGTTATCTGTATTATCTTCAGAGATGGTAACTATCAATCATTAGAGAAATCCTTCACACACCGTGAAATTGGAATTCTATAATATCGATCAAAGGTATCTCCTCTAATACAGATAGTGTTAACGTCCTTTCAGACCAGATGGAGCTATAAATTAAATATTTTTAAAATCAAATTTTTATTCGAAAAAAAGATCTACTCCTTTTCGCTCTGAAGAGGACATCAATCATGTTCTATGGGCTTGGGGACTATTCATTAATTACGTAAGGGCGATTTTTATCATTTTTGACTCCCACCCCCAGCCCACGTAAGGATACATAAGATTTCTTGAACCCGCCACCCCCTTTCTTACATAATATTTAACTTATAGTTTTTCTTAATAGCGTTGAACAGTTACATGTCATTAGAAAAACTAAAACACTTTGTTATTTGACATGAACAAAAGATTTTTATTTTTTGAAAAAATAATATTAGTCTTTGGAAGTAGTAGTAGCTACTGTGATCGTTCGAATTGAAACAATAATTGACGTAGTAAGATATTACGTAAGAATGGGTTCAACCCCCCCCCCCCTCCCACCGAGGTAAGATCATGCAGAGATTTTTAAAACCCCTCCTCCCCCTCGAGACCCCTAAGTAATTAATGAATGAACCTTTGCCCCAATTACACAGAATCCAAAAGTAATCTCGAATCTTCTCTTATTAAAAATAAATTCTTTTCACCATACATAGCTGGACCTTTTCTCGCTTATCCAGCAAGTGAAATAACTTCTTTTCTTTTGCAATTTTTCAAAATTAACGATTTACTGATCTGAAAATTACTGTTTGGCCTAGGAATCTTTGAGATTCCTACTTACTACTTTGTCGTCCATACTTGCCATGAAAGTCATTATTCGATGTTGACAACCACCCTAATGACCAACGATAACCTGATAAACAATACTTATTCCAAATTGATCGCTTTTTGAAAAGGAAATTAAATGTGTTTCAGAGCAACAGATCGAAAATTCTAACAGCGAACAAAATTGAGAAGCTTTTAAAGGAGCCATCGAATGATCTACATTTAGCAATGAAGGTAAGTATTACAATATACAGGAATATATAAGACATAAAATCATTCTATTTATAAATATTCGGCTACTGTTTGCAAAACTGATTTTACTTTTGTTTTTTCTAGGTTTCTTTGATTTGCAGAATAGCTGGGCGTGCAGAGATGGAGAACTCACTTCTGTCAAAGTGTGTCATGTTGAAAATAGAGATGATCTTCTCCTTATTGAGATCCATAGATCCATTTAAAATCCATTTAAAGCTGAGTGAAACCCCCTTGTTCACAATATTTAGCTACAAATTTTTGGTGTCGTGCCTTCCAAAGGCTTTCTTTAGTTCTGTTATCCCTCAGCTATCCAACTGACTAGTCCTTGACATTGTTAATTCTAAAATTTCATCAGACTTGTTGGGAAAAGAGGTGGATAGTCAGGCGGTAAGGTGTTGTTTATCGCCTGACCTTTTCAAGCGTATTCGGGGCACACAACACTTTCCTAGTTTCTGAACATGAACGGCCAAGTGTTTCGCAAAATTTGATACACACTCTTTGTTCACTTCGTTCCTTCATCTTGAAATGCGATGCGTACGTGGTTAGACGTTATGCAATTACTTACACCATGTCCACCTGAATGGTAAATAATTGTTTCGAGAATAGCACAGCTAGGTACAAAATGAGGATACAAGATGTGGATACTTTTCTGACAGACCTCATATAGCAGGTAAATTGTGTTGATAATTTTTTCCGTTCATGTCGATCAGTATTATTTCTCATGTGTGAATAAATTGAGATTTGTTTGGATAAAAAAAGGAAAATTGAGAATAGCAAAATTGTTGTGTAAATAAAAAACATAAAAGAATCAGTAATTATCATAGTTGTGTAGAAAAATCGAAATGTGGTGACTTACTTCCTGAGAGTGCCCAATCGTTTTTCCTGCTCTTGAAGATATTCATGGACGGCGTCAATCACGATATCTTTCTCTGGCAGAAAGTTAACTAAATCATGTACATCACTTTTTGATGAATCAACATCAGCCATTACGATACAGAATACAGACATCACAACAGCACCGATGGATATAAATAATCTAGCCATTCTGTTAATATTGGAAATAGGTTTATTACAGTACATAAGGCACATTAGATAGAGTAGGGTAGAGTGAAAGAAATTTTTCTCAAATATACTTTTAGACACTATAGAAAATTTGTGAAATCATCCCTGTTTGATAATTATGTATATATTTCATTTTTCACATATAGCCTGTGTAGATGTGTCTAAATTTTGAAAGCTTTCGAAAATTATGAAATTTTGTTCTATGGGTGCAAAAAACATGTATTCAGTATTTATATATACAGTGTGTCCCAGTACCTAAGGTACATTTTTATATTTTTGAACTCCTCACACAAAATGGAGTCGAAAATAATGATAAAAATTTGTTGTGAAGTTCATAACTATGAAGTAATCAACCATCAAAGATTAACCTATCAGAAGCGCGCGTGAGATGGACGACAGTGCATGTGTCACTGACGAGAGTTTTTGCGCAAAAAAACTGAGGTAGTGCAATTTCAAATTTGCAGGAGATCGCGGATGTCATTGGTGCATCTTCACATGTTGAATGAGTTTAACTTCTTTTCAGTATTTTGAATTCTGTAGCATTCAAACGTATTCTTAGAATTCACTTGTACTGCATTGAATTCTTTTTAGGTTATTTCTAATTCTCTTGAAATCTTCACAACACAACATGAATTACTTTGAATGTCTCAGAGTCTTGTGTGTTCTCCGAATTCTCCTGAATTCTCTGAATTCTTATGAATTTTCTAAATTCTTCCGAATTGTTTGAATTCTTTTAAAAATTTCTGAATTCTTTTGAATTCTGTAAATTATTTCGAAGCCTGGGAATTCCTTTGCGTTCTGTGGATTCTTCCAAATTTTCTGAATATTCCTCAATCCTCTGAATTCTTCTGAATTCTCTAGATTCTTTGAATTCTTATAAATTCTATGAATTAATTCGAAATTTTCTGAGCTCTTTAATTTGTTCAAATTTGTTGAATTCTCACGACAGCACTGCATTTTTATTTACGTTTTTTAATTATCATAAAATCTTTGGAATACGACTTGAGTTACTTTTAATTCTTTCATATCTTTTAAATATTGATTATTCTCTTGAAATCTTTAGGATACAAGTTAAATTACATTAACTTCCTTCGAATATTTCAAATTCCGTAGAATTCAAATTCTTGATTTTTTGAAACTAATGTATGTTTTCAGGTGGCATAATTGGAATTAATATTTTGAAATTTTCTGGGCAGTTTTTCGATTAAAGAAGAGAACAAGCAAATTCTCATTTTGATGACAAACATTTACCTATTTTTAAAAATACGCGAAATGCTACCGAAATTGGAAATCATTTACATTTCTCATGACTTCCAAAAAATAATGCATTGCCACCGGTGGCATGATTGAAATTGATGTTTTAAATCTTTTTTGATCGTTTTTCGATCATGGTAGACAACGCAAAAGGTCTTATTATGACGACAGACTATTATCCATTTTTTAAAAGACGCCCAACTTCAGCAAGGGTACAAATTATTTGAAATTCTCATTCTTTTTAGGAAATGATGCATTACTATTAGTCGCGTGATTGAAATTGAAGCCAACGGGAAACGTCTTATTTTAAAGAAAAACTTATACCTGTTCTTGAAAAAAGGCCATATGCCACGGAAGTTATAATTTATTTACGATTCTCATGGTTTTCAGAAAATAATGTATTGCTTCCTGTGGCATTATGGGAATTCATGCTTTAAAAATATTGTAGGTAGTTTTTCAAACAGGAAAGATACCAGACAAGGTCTTATTCTGGCAATAATCTTTTATTAATTTTGAAAAAGAGGAAAAATGTCAGCAAAGTTAGGAATTATTTAAAATAAAATTTATGTTTTATAAAGTATTTTTGGTAATTTTTCGATTAGGAAATACAAGGGAAAATGTGTTATTCTGAGGAAAAACTCTTAGCTATTTTTAAAAATAAGCAAGTGCCATCGAATTTCGAAATTATTTACAATTCTCATGATTTTTGGGAAATAATGTATTGTTTCCGGTGACATGTTTGGAATTGATATTTCGAAACTTATTCGCATATTTCTTCAGTCAAGGAAGTCAGTATATAGGTTCTCATCTTGACCACGAACTCTTATGAATTTAAAAAAAGAGGCCAATGTCAGCAAAGTTGTGAATTATTGAAACTTCCCATTATTTTGAGGAAATAATGCATTAGTTCCAGTCGCATAATCGAATTTTGAGTGCAAAATTTTTGTTTCAGTTTTCCATTAGAAAAGACTACAGATAAGGTCAACTCGCTTTCTAAAAATAATGCATCACTTTTTCTTGCATGATAGAATTTTAAGATTAACAAGTTTTTCCGGTGGTTTATCTATTAGCAAAGACAAGAGACAAGGTCTTATTTTAACGATAAGCTCTTAGTTATTTTCAGAAATTGGCCGAATACCACTGGAGCTGAAAATAATTTACACTTCTCAAGATTTTCAGAAAATAAATCATTGCTTCTTGCTCACTTCGTGTAAATAATAATGCATCGCTTCCTCTCGGATAATTGTAATTTATGTTTCAAAAGTTGTCTGGTCAGTTTTTCGATAAGGAATACAAACAGACGAGGTCTTGATTTGACGACAAACTCTTATTTATTATTTGCAAAAGCCCAAAGCAGATTTGCGAATCATCAATACTTATGCCTCGTTTTCAGAAAATAATGAATTATTTCCAGTCGCAGTTTTGAAATTTATATTTTTATAGTTCTTTGAGTAGTTTTTTTTTTATTAAGGAAAGGAGATAGAGAATTTCTTACTTTGACGGCAGACTCTTATCAATTAAAAAAAGGGCTAATAGTCAGGAAGGCTTTCAATTAATGGAACTTCTCCTCGCTTTCTGAAAATCAAAGAATTGAAGATAATTCAATATTTGGTAAGGGATTTAGAGAATTCAGGAAGAATGGACAAAACACAGAAGAATTCGCAGAGTTAAAAAGAATTCACAGAATTCAAAATACCTTAGAGAATTTAGAAGAATACAGAGAATTCAGAAAAATTCAGAAGACTTCAGCTAATCATGAGAATTTAAAAGAATTCAGAGAATTCAGATGAATTAAGAGAATTTAGAAGAATTTAGACGAATTTAGAGAATCGGTTAATCTTTAATTCTTAATTACTCCATACTTATTAACTTCATAACAAATTTTTATGATTATTTTTGACTTAATTTTTTATGAGAAATTCATAAGTATAAAAATGTACATTGAGTACTGGAACACCCCGTATAGTTTTAGGTAACAATTAATATGATGAAAGTTCACTTCAAAAAGCTTATTTTCCTTATCACGTTAGATTTTTGTGAATATGATGAAAATATATTATTATTATTATTATTTCATAGAAAACATTTGTTTACTTGTGGAAAATTATCATGCTTGAAAAATGCATAAAAATAAAAATATAAACTAAGTTTAGGTAATTTTTTACTTTTAGCATCACTTGTATTCTAGAAAAAAAATATTATTTCAGGAGACCCATGACTAAATCATATGGATCATGAAAAATATTTGAGGAAAATATTGATACTTATCATTAAGAGAGAAAAATGCATCTATACTATTCCACACGCTGGCATATCGATAAATATCGATATTGATCGATACTTTTACAATCCCTAATAGTCAAAATATTTCCGTTGTAAAGACCGAAAAAACGTAATTTGGCGTAACATTAAAAAATATACGATTTTAGCATAGCATTTTCAATGAATAAACCCAGAGCCGTTGGTTGAGGAAGGCTGGTTGACAAGCTTGTTCTGCCTTTTAATACCCAAAAAAGTGGTCTAATGTTGTTCCGTAGACGTCGTGATTAGATGCGAGTCTGAAATTGGAGAAGGATACGATCCCGACCTTCATGAAAAACCCTCGTCAGGTTAGGGGGTTAAAGATTGAACACCTTTATAGGTGACACGAGAGGAGCTCGGAGAGCATAAAGGACAGTGTAATATTTTTGTAAAACCAAAAGTACTAGTCTTGTAATTTGTCCACCTCGCCTCTCATTCGATTTTCGACAGTGGAACCGTCCCGGTTTGTGACACTATTCCTACCAAAATTTGTATTTCTTAAAACCTTCCGATTTACACGTCATTGGTATTAAAAAAAATTGTCTACTCTTGTTTCATTATCTACTGTAGAGAAGTCTTTCCTGATAAGTAAAATTGAATATGTATAGGATGTTTACATAAGAGCACGTACCTTTCTTATTTCTAATTTTTTCTCAAAGCACTCTAGTGTCTTCAAAACAGGACGCAAGGTAAATGTTTCACAATACGTATCGTTTTGTATGCTAAAGTTTATTAGAGTGAAGCACGTATCTTCGACGCAGCAATTAGAAAAATTAGCAAACTCACGACTTTGGTCGAGATTGGAAATTCTCTTAAAGCAAGTTCATATTTTTTGTATTCTCGTATATCGGTGCATTTTAAAGCGCTGATTACGAATATAGTCACGAAAATACTTGAAAATTCCATTTAAAAATAACTACGCTCATTCGATGTTTCTTAAGCTTTGAGTGCAAATTGTTTTGTATAAAATATCGTGTTAACATTTTAGAAATTTCGAGAAAATAAATCATTTAATACAAGTCACTTTCGAAATTTTAAAAATCATTCTATATCGAATTACAGAATAAAAATATTTAATAACATAAGTTTATGTACATACGATTGTCTTTCAGATTCTTTTCGAGATCAGCATCCGAAGCTTTCCGTTTGCACATGAAATTGGTGTAAATTTTCACCGAAATTTGCAAGTTTGAGCGAATAGCATCTCAATCAATTACAAATGAAATTAACAGCTTTTTTGCTCAAACTCTTATACTGCTTTTTTCAGAAATTTTCGGAAAAAATCAGGTGAACATCCCGGAAAGCTTCGAAAGGAAATTCAAACAATTGAATAGCTGCAATGATGGCAAATGCGCACTTCAATTCTTTTATATTTTTCGTAACGGCACACAGTGAGTTTTTTTTACAAAATTTTGTTCAAAATTCTGCTGACTGCTCAATTTTTGACCGATTCTAATAAATTTTTTTTTAATTACTCGTAACGAATTATAATTTCATGTAGCACTGCTACTTTTTCAGTTTTCTGCAAATAACTAACCTAAGCAAATATGAACTTGACAAGGTAGCTGTACCACGAAATTTAAAAACTTTTGAAACCATGAAATCGGTAATATCTTTACACACAAACCTCAAACTCACAAACCTCAAATCCACGAACCTCAAACACAAGAACCTCAAACGCCCAAACCTCAAACTCACAAATCCATAAACCTACAACTCCAAACCCACAAACCTCAAACACGTAAACCTAAAACCACAAATCAACAAGCCCACAAACAGCAAACCCACAAAACTCCAACCCACAAACCCTCAAATCTCAAATTCACAAACATAAAACCCTCAAGCCCATAAACCTACAAACTTCAAACTCACAAATCAATAAACCTAAAACCCCAAACCAACAAACCTCAGACACATAAATCTAAAACCTCAAACCCACAAACTTCAAACCCACAAACCTCAAACCAACAAACCTCAAACCCCTAAACCCGTAAACCCACAAGCCTCAATCGCACGAACCTCAAACACACAAAAATTAAACGTCAATCTTCAAACGCACACACTTCAAATCCACAAACATAAAACCCCAAACCCGCAAACCCTGAACAATGAAATCGAGACTGAAATTTCTTAGACCCACTAACCCTAAACGGACAAATCCCAACCCTGAAGCCCTCAAGAATAAACTCGAAAGCCAAATACCTTAAACCCATAAACCCTAAACCCATAAATCCATAAGCCCATTAGCCGTAAACCCACAACCCATAAACCCTAAACCCATGAACCCTAAGCCCATTAACCCAAAACATATAAACCCTAAACCCATAAACCCTAAGCCCTGAAGATTGGTGGGTTTGATGTTTGTGAGTTTGAGGTTTGTGGATTTGAGGTTTTTGGGTTTGAGGTTTGTGGGTTTACGGGTTTGCTGTTTGTGGGTTTGTGGATTTGTGGTTTTAGGTTTATGTGCTTGAGGCTGGTGGGTTTGAGGTTTTAGGTTAATGAATTTCTGAGTTTCAGGTTTGTAGGTTTACGGGTTTGAGGGTTCTATGTTTCTAAATTTGAGGTTTGTGCGTTTGAGGTTCAATTTTTGTGGATTTGAGGTTCGTTGGTTTGAGGTTTGTCGGTTTACGGGTTTGGGGGTTTCAGGTTTGTGGCTTTGAGGTTTGTGGGTTTACGGGTTGGAGGTTCGTAAGTTTGAGGTTTGAGGTGTGTGGGTTTGAGGTATAATTTTTGTGGATTCGGGGTTTTAGGTTTATGGATTTGTGGTTTGTAGGTTCATGGGCTTGGGGGTTTTATGTTTACGGGTTTAGGGTTTGTGGGTTTGAGGTTTGTGGGTTTACGGGTTTAGGGTTTGTGGGTTTGAGGTTTGTGGGTTTGAGGTTTGTGGGTTTGAGGTTTGTGGGTTTGAGGTATAATTTCTGTGAGTATGAGGTTTGCCGGTTTACGGGTTAAGGGGTTTGAGGTTTATTGGTTTGAAGTTCGTGTGTTTGCGGTTTGCGAGTTTGAGGTTTGTCTGTAAAGATATTACCGATCTCATGGTTTTAAAAGTTTCAAAATTTCGTGGTTCAGCTACCTTGACAGTTTCATATTTTTTTAGGTTAGTTATTTTGCAGAAAACTAAAAAAGTAGCAGTGATACATGAAATTATAATTCGTTACCAGTATATATAAAAATTGTTAGAATCGGTCAAAGATTGAGCAGTGAGCAGAATTTTGAACAAACTTTTGTAAAAAAAATCACTATGCGGCATAATGAATGCGCATGCGTATTTTGCAGATAAGCAACTCTTAAAATCGCGACGATTTCGGACCATCGTTGAGAAGCCAAGCGAACGGCTGATGACAGGTGCTAGGTTAGAAATTAAATGTGTCGAGTCTTATGGGAAAATGAAAAATTAATTCAAAAAGAGAATGTTCTCCGTTATCCTAGTTCACGAAATTGATGTTGATCGTTCTTGGATGTGTAACTAATATTTTCGAAATTCATCAAATTCTTAAAAAAATGATAAGAAGAAAATGAAATTATTATGATTAAATTATTATAATTAATTATTATCTTAAATTATTATTATAAAGAAATGAAAATTATAGAATAAATCATGCGTTACAATCCAAGCGCTATATATCATTCTATTTTATAGAATACAACGATATGTAGCCTTTTTAAAAACATATCGTTTCAAAATTTTTCTTTCAGATATGTAATTAATTTAACATTTGTAACATATCAATTACACATCCAAAAATGATTAGTATTATATTTCGTGAATTGAGACAAATGGGAAATTCTTTTTTTTTTTATTAATTCTTAATTTCCCCATAAGACTAAATGCTTTTGTGGAGTAAGACGGATATGGCGCTGTCTGTCGACTATCGGATGAGTTCCGCCCGTCAAATGAAACTCGTAAGCGACGATAAATTCTACAGCAAAAGTCGGAGAGGGCTGGTAACTATATTTTGGATAAGTCCACTGTTGTCTCAGCCTCATATTTCTAATATTCACTATTTAATTTTCGTTTATAAAGGTCACGGTCGTATAAACGGGTCTTAAATATCGAGTGGTGGCGGTTTCGCCCACCGGAAATTATGCAGGAAGAACAGACGGGAAAAAAGGAGAGTAGCTTATTTATTACTATATAGTAGATTATTATGAACAAATTAATCGTTTAAACTGCAGTTCTAATTGCATCAACGAAACATGTGAGGCGAGTCAACCTCCAAATTCTCGAAGACAGGGCCCAGGGGTGGTTATAACCACCGCAGTTATGTAGCACAAAACTCGAATGCGCACAATATAAATTTCATTAAGCTTTGTTATTATCGCTATGAATGAATGAACGTTAAATTAAAAAAAAAAAAAAAGAATAAATCACAGAATCATCACCTGAATGCATTTTTTATTGCTTGCCGCTTGGCTTGCAGAAATATTGGTTGATATTATGCAAACACATCAATTAAATAGAATAAATGTCTACAAATTAAAGTTCAAGTAAAATTACAAAAGCGGTGAGAGGTCATTGCACTCGTCGGTCAAAAAAAAAATGCTTCTCCTGTTCTGCGATTCAGTTTTACACATTTTTAATTTCTAGATGTCATTGTTAGGAGTGCGAATGAAGTGTGTGGTATGGCGGCCGCAGGAAGGAAATCTGATGCTGCATGGTGGAATGATAAAATTAAAACAAAAAATAGGTAAGTTGAAAGACCATTTCAGGAGAGTGAAGATAAAATCAGAACACAAGAAGAGAAGAAAATACAAAACAACTTTGAAGGAAGCAAGAAACTAATATTTAAAAAGATGGAGGGAGGTAAAAGTAGAGAGTTTCTCAGCAAGAGAAACAGCAAAGGTGAAATGCTATATGGTATAGACGGGATAGTAGACGCTTTAAAAGACTCCTTTGAAGAACTATTAGGAAGTGAAGATATAGGACAACAAAACTGCGACATAGAACATAATGCATTAGAAAATCCAATTGAAAAAGTCTGTGTCACTGAAGTTAGAGATATAATAACTGAAAAAACGGTAAGGCTGCTGGTGTGGACATACCTCACAGGTTGTGCGAATTGATAAATTCATGTATCGAGGTGGGAGAAGTCCCAGACGATTGAAGAAAAGCGATTATCGTACAAACATACAAAAGAAATGATTGCAACTTCAATAATTACAGAGGTATCAACTTATTAAGTACCCTAAGTAAAATTTACTCAAAAATACTCATCTGCAGAGTAACGAAAATAACAGAAGAAAAGATATGAGAAGTCCAAAAGTGGATTTATGCCAGGAAGATCATGTACAGACCAGATATTTAGCCTAAGACAGATCACAGAAAAAAGCTTGAGAGTAGGAAAGAAAGTTTTCTGTGCATTTGTTGACCAAGAAAAAGCATTTGACAAGGTAAATAGAAGTAAACTCTGGGAAGTCCGTAAAGATAACGGAGTCAATGGGTGGATCCTATAAGCAATAAAAACAATATATACAGGTAGTAAAGCGAATGTAAGGGTAAACGGGAAACTGAGTGACTTGTTCGCTCTTATGCAAGGCGTGAAACAAGGATGCGTTCTGTCCTCATAGCTATTCATCATATTCATGGGTACGTGTCTAAGAATGACGCACTTCGGAGTAGAAGGTGTAGATCTCGAAACAGTGGAGGTGCATGGGTTAGCTTTCTCAGTTGACAATATTGTTATGGTGGAATCAATCGAGGACTCGCAAAAAATGTTGAATAAACTTAATACAAGCATGAAGAACAAGAGCCTCAAAATTAACGTAAATAAAACAAAAAACGTATATCTGGGTAACCTATTCACTAGCGATGGAAAAATAAATGGGGAGTTAGATAGGGGCATGAATGAGGGTGAGAAGGTTATCGGTAGAGCAAGGCTCATTCTCAGAAATAAATACATATCAAAAAAAGCTAAGATGGCCATACATAATTCTGTATTCGTACCAACTGTACTACTAGGTAGTGAGACATGGACCTGTCAAGAAAAGGACAGAAGTAAAATCAACGCGATTGGCATGAAACCTCTGCGCACAATTTGCGGAAAAACACTGTCGGACGAAGTCCGACACGAGATAATCCTCCAAGAATGTGGTACAAGAGAGACGCTAGTTGACATATGGGAAAGAAATCAGTGAAGATGGTTCGGACATCTTGGAAGAATGAAAGATAAACGACTGACCAAACAAGTGTGTAAAGGTAAATGGCAGAATGCCCAGAGGTAGACCGCCGAATGAATGGTTAGAATCTGTGAATGAGACATTAATCCGAAGACACATAAGAAGCCATAGAAACAAGAGAGCTTACATGAAAAAATGCATGGACGTAAAGGAAGCTAGAGTAGTATGTCAGGACAGAAAAGTGTGGCGACAAATAGTTTTTAAACAGAGTGACAATAGAGTGAATGATCCCTGAAACAAAGACCTTGGATACTAATGGGCCCAAATGGGGAAATACACATAAGAATTTTGTGAGGCTCTTCACTTTGGGTGATCGCTAGAGAGATTGATCAGCAACCTGGGTCGGAGCAGTGTTGCGGAACGAACGCGTCATTTGAATAAATAACACGGAAATCCTAGATCAATCTAAAATATCCGTACCTTACACATATATACCTATCTACGTTATACCTATATACCCATATACACATTACTATTTTCCAACTGAGCAAGTCACGCCTACTCCAAAAGAGAAATGGCCTAATGGTATAATAATAATAATAAATAAAATAACAAAAGGGTAAGGGGCATTCCCTTGTTGAGTGGTAAAGAGCAAAGTTATTGGAGAGGGAGCTTAGCATCCTTGTATTATACAGGGATAAGAAAATGTTGGGAGCTGAGTTCCTGTGACGAGTAACGGATTCAGTCACTTGAGACTGTTTGTTTTTGTATTCTCGAAGGTTCGCAGCGAGAATTTGATTGACATTGCTTAGTGGTATGTTTATATCGGAGCGATTTGCAGCATATTTCAATTGATAAGATGTAAGGTTCAACGTTCGTTGAGGCACTGTAGATGGCCAACTTTTCCAGAAGAGTTCTACCTTTGATGGTTGGAAAACCTGTGAGCGAGGGCACGTCGGAAACTTTACTGGTGTCTTTGTCGACACCTTATCTGTTAAGGCGTCGATTATCTGTAACCTTAATCGTTTGGGTGTTGCTGAGGATAACACATTTTGAATGTTTTGTCGTTGATCTCATCCTCGGTTGATTCAGGAAGGATACCGTCCATAACAGCCAGCTAGGTGACAATATATGATAGGGATGTGGCCCTTAAACTCACACTGTAAAAACTGGGATTCGATTTAGAACTTAATTCGGTATTAAAGCAGTTCACGCAACAAAACAATCCCACTTCAGTTTGATCCGCCAATCTAATAAAACAAGGTCGATTTGTGGACTGAAATAGGCTCGAAATGAGAATCACCTGTCAATCATTAAATCTGATAAAACAAGTTCTAATCGGTCAAATGTAGAAACCAACGTAACCCCAAAATGACATGTCAATGTCGTGTGCGCTCCGTCTGTTAGATCGAGTCTCAGAATACAAATTTAAGGTCGAAATTCTAAATTTCGAAACTAGACAAAAATTTCGAAAATCTTATACATTTGGTAGATTTTCAAAGAAAATTAGTACGAGGGGATTTTCTGCGCACAAAGCACGAAGCAGGGGTCAACATTTTAGAATTTTACTGAAATCGAGAAAATTGTATGAATTTGGTAGATATACATGAGATTCAGTACGAGGGGTTTCGGGGCACAGAAAAGGAATTTGGATTCCACAATAAAAAATTAAAAAATTTGACTAAAATTTTGAAAATGTAGTTAAATTGTTAGGTATCCATTAAAGCAGGGTGTCTAGCGTTACTTCAAACAAAAATTCCAGGACTTTTCCAGGCTTTCCAGGACAAAAAAATACATTTTTCCAGGTACTTTTTTACAGTAAAAAATACTATCCACGAAACATAGTAGAAATTGTAGTTCTAGTGGAACTGAAAAAGAGTCATATAAAATAAAATGAACGTTTTTTTGGGGCATTGTTCATTTTATGAAGGTGAAATATCACGATGCTAGGATAGAAACTATTCAAAGTTTCTCTTTTTCTTCAGCTTCAAAAACAATTTAATGAACCTTATACAATTTAATATTTGTTTGCTGTTTATAATATCAAAGCGAGTTCAACACCGTATGTAATGAATTTTTTTTTTTAGAATTGGTTGAAATTTGACTGAGTTATCGAATCATAAGCTAACTTAGATTTATTTTCAATAAAATAATAAAATTGTCAACAAATAAGTTGATTTCTTAACCAAATTGTTCAGTGTTCATCACACGAAGATGAATTTTCGACTAAATAATCGAATTTTAAATAGAAACGGTTAAACTTCAACTAAAAACAGTTGCATTTCCAAGGAAATAATTGTATCTTTTAGAAGACAGTTTAATTCTTAACAGAAAAGGTGAATTTTAAATCCAAAAAGACGAATTTTCCGTCGAAATGGACGAATGTTCAGCAAAACAGTTGAATTTTCAACCAAAAATTATGATTTTTTAACAAAATACTTGAAATTGCAAAAAATGAATTTCCAACCAAAGAGATGGATTAAAAAAATTCAACAAAATAGTTAGTTTTTTATCCAAATAGTTGAACTTTTAACCTGAAAAGATGAATTCTTAACCAAAACGACGAATTTTCAAAAACTACAAAAAATTAATTTTCTACCAAAAACGACAAATTTTCAACAAAATACACCAATTTGCAAACAAATAATTTAATTTTCAACTAAAAATGATTAATTTTCAGTAAAGAAAATTTCAACTAAAAAGCTGAATTTTAAACCAGAGATTAATTTTCAACTAAAATGATGAATCTGCAATTCTGCAACCAAAGAATGAATGTTTAATAAAGTAGGTCAACTTTTAACAAACAAACAAGAAATTCTACAAAAGAGTTGAATTTCCAATCCGAAATTATTAATTTTCTACCAAAGAGACGAATTTTCAATAAATACAGATTTTTCAGCCAAGACCGGAAAAAATGTCAAAGAAATTGTTGAACATTCAAGCCAAAAGACAGCATTTTCAACCCCAAAATACGAATTTTCAACAAAAAAGTTAATTTGTAACCAAAAAATAGCAGTTTTAATCAAAAGAGAGGCAACTTCCACCATCAGCATTAGTTTTCTCCAATAAAGATGAATTTTTGACTCCAAAAATTTAATTTCAGCAATAAAAATGGAAGTTACATTCGTAGGTTGAAAAATTAATTTCAAATGATAAAAAGAATTTTCAGCAAATGATTTAAATTTTCAATCAAGAAGATCAACCCTCAAACAAACAAACAAATTTTTAACAAAGTTACGTTTTTATATTGAAAAATTATTTTTCAACCAAAAAAAGGCATTTTCAATCAAAAAGATGAGTTTTCTACCAAAAAAATATGAATTCTCAACGAATAATGTAGTAGATATTTCAAATAAAAAGTACGAGTTTTTAATAAAAATTGTTGAATTTGCAACCAAATAAATTACTAACAAGAGCACTATATCAGGGTAGTCCCAAACTTCATTCTCAAAATTCTCTAAATTTACCCCGACCAATTTTTTATTTGCTCTAACCATTAATATTCAAATGCCATTTCGATTGTAGCTTCGTAATTTTCACCGTGATAAAATAAACAGTCTCATGTTAAAAAAGTAATCTTTTTTTGTTGAGCAGAGAAAAAGTTTAAAGCCTATTTTTTCTTTAAACGAACAAAAATTCCCGAACCATGAGCAAAATTCAAGGACTTTTCCAGGTTTTTCCAGGTAAAAACGAATTCAAGGACTTTTCCAGGTTTTCAAGGATTTCCAGGCCACTAGACACCCTGATTAAAGTCAGTACGAGGGGGGTTTTCGTGTAACAGAAAATAAATTTGGGGTAAAAATTCCAAAATTCAAGAAATTAATTTAAAAAATTTTTAATTTTATTACATCATTTGATTTCTATGATAGTCAGTATGAGGGGTTTCGGGGATTTTCGAGTTTCATAATACGAATTTTGATTCAAAATTCAAGAATTTAAAATAGCAACCGAAAGTTTTGGAAATTCTCTTTCATTATGGTAAATTTCCGTGAAAGTCTGTAAGAGGTGGGGTTTTAAGTAACAGAATTCAAATTTGAGCCTAGAATAGAAGAAGTTGAAATAAATTTTGAAAATTTTATTTAATTGAGAAATTTTCATCAAAGTTGTACGAGAACGTTTTTTGAGTCACAACCCTAATAGCACGGAACGTTCCAGGGAGGTGTAAAATGTCCGCCGCTTGGGAACCTTCCACTGGAACGTTCCAAACATAAATTAACGTTATTGTTATTATTATCAATAAAAAACGCGTAAAACTTAAGTGATAGGTCAAAATCGATGTCAATTTATGATACGGATATCATATTATAGTGTAGTATATGCGGTACTCAAAATTCAAAAATGACATCCATTCTTACCTATCTCTTACGGTTTACGAGATAATTGTTGTTAAAAACAACAATAATGGAAGGTTCCCCTCAGGTCCCAGTGGAACGTTCCACAGGAACGTTCCCAAGGGCGGACATTTTACACGTTGCGGGAACGTTTCTGGAACGTTCCAGTGGAACGTTCCAGGAACGTTCCCGGAACGTTCCGTGCTATTAGGGAAAAGAGGAATTCGCGGCCCAAAATTCAAAAAGCTGACACCAATATTTTGAAAATGTTATTAATCTGGTATATTTTTGTGAAAGTCAATACGAGAAGTTTTTTTCGGGGTGAACATTCGTATTTTGAGACTCGAAAAACTCCATTGTTTTAGAATGCATGGAAATCTGCAAAATTAATATCATTTTCAAAATTTTAGGTTAACTTTCTGCTTTGATGAAATGTAACTAATTTTATAAAATCTTCAAAATTGTAGGAAACTTTTTAAATATTTAAATTTTGTCCGCACCCAGAATGGTCTAACCTAAGTCGTCTCGATCCCTGGTCTATTCATCTATTTTTTGTTTTTTGTAAGAGTGAAGTTTGGAACATTGAAACAGTGCACCCTCTGAATTAATTTAGTTCGCTATCTCAGATCATTTATCAATCTGAAGTTAGTAAACTAAACAAGACAGAAACTGGTACTAAAATAAGACTATTTGTGAGATCATATTAGAACGCCCAAAAAAGGATCCCAGACAAAAATGAATGCCTAGTTTTTACTGTGCATGCTCTCAAGGGATTTGTCGCTCAAAATAATACTGAATTCGCAGAATGATTTTACAATGACTGAAAGTTCGTCGAATCCGGAGCTTTTAAGCCTTTGAAACATTTGAGGTTACTTTATTGGTGTTTGGGTCGATGAAAGCAATGTTGTTATTACTCACCAGAGGTTCTGATGGGTCCGTGATTGAAGCCATGCCTCCGTCTAGAAAAGTTACCGCAAAAATTTGAGTGTACGCGCGGCGCGCTAGCGCTGGCCGCTTTATAGGTTATGTTATTTGAAAAGAGAGTTTTCCTTTGGTAGGCAAGTAATGCAAATAATTCTTCTTGATAACGATCAAGAATCTAAACTCCTGTGCAGAGTCCATGCTCAATGGGAAAGAGCGTTCGCACTCAGTGAATTCGGAAAATTCACTTCGCAATGAAAACACGTCTATCATAGACCGCGGTAAAAGAGGAACTCCTAAAGACGTACTGTGCATGTGCCATCAACTGCGCATGTAGACTCGTTACGAGTCAGGAATGGGCAGTTTCGTTCCTGCGCTGCGAGATAAGGAATTTGGGCATTTTAGTGAAGTGGGGACGAAAATAATTGTCTCATCGTGCAAGGTTCGTCTTATAGTTTTGAAATAAATACTGGAGATCAAAATGAATTGAAAAAGATTATATAGTGAATTTTATTACTGAAGTATGTACACTCTCTGTTATATCGAAGAATTCATTTTTCACTCTTCCAATCAACTTTTCATATAAATGACTATTCATTTTCCAATAAAGTACAAGGCCTACGGAATTCTTGACCTTTTTCATGCAGCCATTCAGTCGCAACTGTAATTAAATAAATTCAATATTATGAGAAAACTTTGTATTTATTATACTAGAATTGCTAATGAGAATTGCTCTATAAATGAAATTTCCATTCTTTTCAAATGTCATCTTGTCCCAAGAGTTTTCTAGTAAAACGCATACAGACACAAAGAGACAAGAAGACTAATTTTAACAAAAATTGGAAAATTATTACAAACTGGGACGAGGAACGAAGAAACCAGCCTTAGGACCGGAAAATTGACTTTCTGGTTTTTGTTGAGTCTCAGTAATGAAGATTTCCCGTAGCGAATTTAAAATCCCCATTGCTCGATGACTAAAACTGAATTTTTTGGAACTTAAAGTTGGGAGGTGATTTTTTTTCCACATCGTGTTCGACTCTTGTCATTCGTATTTCCCGAGCCCTCACACAGATACGGAACGCTTATTTGCGTTAGTACAAGGGCCCATTTTCTACATGTTCGACTTCTTTTCACTTTAATTTTGTTCTTCTCGCGAACTTTTTTCGGTCCTAAGGCTGGCTTCTTCTTCGCACGTCACAAATGCTTTTATAAATTCTAAACTTAGTAAATTTATCATCATATAATACTTTGAGAATTATTTGCAAACTAAATCGCCAATATTTTTAGGAATAGTAGAAATTTTAAGAACCATTTAAACCAGAGGCATTATATATCCTTCCTTACAATTAATAACTTGACTGCCAATGGGACGATCACTCTCACGTGAAATTAATTTTTATGGGACTCAAATAGGTCAAAGTAGATTGAAATTCACTAGGCTCGTATTTTTATAGCTGACATTGGGCAATCGTTCACCAGATATCATCAACAAACTAATTTGATCAATAAATGAAAAATTCTGATAATTTTGTTTATGTAGACATTATTGATTTACTTAAAAGTATTCCCATGTATCAGATGAATAGTTTCTAGTCAAAACGAACTAACACTCAATATTTTCTGTGACAAGTTTATGTATAATTATTATGAAGAATAAATAATTCAATCTTTTGCTTCCTCATAGAGGAAGCTTTGTAATGGTAAGATTTTTCAACATTTTTAAATTCATTTAATCACACCCTCCCTAATTTAAAAATGTCTAATAGAATGTTCTAAGCAATTGTCCGGATGTGTGTGTGTGTGGATGTGTGTGTGGATGTGTGGATGTATGGATGTATGGATGTATGGATGTGTGGATGTCACGCTTTTTTGTGAACACGATAACTAGAAAAAAGTTGCAGATAAATTGATGAAATTTGAAGAGCTTATTTTCCATGATAATATCTTGAAACTGACCGAAGGATTTCTAAAAATATTTATTGCATTTTTTTCTAGCACTCAATAGTATTTTAAAAATCGGTTTTTTATAGTAAAACTTTTTTCATTCGCATAATTAAAAGTTGATGCAACAACATAAAAGATTCCTAGGTTCGGGACGAATCGATTGACCTATAATATTAATACATTTAATTGAAGAGTAAGGAAGTTATGGTAATTTATATATTTTGAAAATCGGTTTTTTATAGTAAAACTATTTTCATTAACATAATTTAAAGTTGATGCAAAAACAGAAAAGGTGTGTTGATTCGAGGCGAATCGATTGACCTATAATATTAATAAATGCTATTGAAGAGTAAGAAAGCTATGGTAATGCATACTATTTGAAAAAAACGGTTTTTTATAGCAAAACTTTTTTCATTAGCATAATTCAAAGTTGATGCAAGAATGTACAAGATTCCTTGGTTCGGGAAGAATCGATTGACCTATAATATTGATACATTTTATTGAAGAGTAGGGAAGTTATGGTAATTTCTATATTTTTAAAATCGTTTTTTTATGGTAAAACTTTTTTCATTAACATAATTCAAAGTTGATGCAAGAACAGAAAAGATGTGTTGATTCGAGACGAATCGACTGACCTATAACATTAATGCATTTGATTGAAGAGTATGGAAATTGTGAAATTGCATAATATTTGAAAACACGGTTTTTCATAGTAAAACTTTTTTCAGTAACATGATTCAAAATTGATGCAAGAACGGAAAAAATCTCTTGATTCGAGGCAAATCGATTGATCTATAATAATAATAATAATACACTTTATTGAAGATTAGGGAAATTCTGCTAATTTATAATATCTGAATCATCAGTTTCAAACAGAAAAACTTTTTTCATCGACATAACTTAAAGTTGATGCATGAATAGAAAAGATTTTTTGATCAGAAATTTTCAAATAGAGCAATATTATGACAATTTTTGTGAAGAAATCATAAAGCTGGGAAAGGGATAGGGTGCGACAGAACTGTTCCTTTCCCTTTTCCAGCTCACAAAATTATTATTTCGAACGCAAGATTTGATTTGTCTGATTTGTCTTTGTATTTAAAACATTTTTTGTATTTTGTAATTTTTCATTTTTGGTAAATTTCTATTTTTAAATTGAGCAAAATGAAGACTTTGGTTTGTCTATTATTGAAAAAAATAACTACATAATGCTTTCTCTATGAGGAAGCAAATACATTTGCTAACGGGGAGCAAAGTGCTCGTGAAATAAGCACCATATAATTATAAATACAAACAAATTGGAAACACTCGAGATCGAATTCACAGCTAGTTTCCCAAATTAAAGCACTTTTCGACGCGGAAAATTAATCTTTAGTCAGACTGAACCAATATTCACTAATTTTTCGAATTTTTATAAAAAACATGCAATGTTTTACTCAAATCATATGATTAAATGATACTTGTTTATAATAAATGTTTATAATTTTAGATTATGCATAACGGGTCTGGCAATAATTTAATGTGCATGATAAATGTTTGCACACTCAAAATAGTCGAAATATTGCATTGATTTATCACATTAGTTAATTTTTTGATGTCTCCTAAAAATGCACAATTGAAGCTGGAGAAATACGTACCAGCGTACTTCAATTTACTTTCACCTATTTGAGTCTCATTGAAATCAGTGATAGATGATGGTGTTTGTCCCCATGTAAAGGAGAAACTAATAACACGTATTCAATTTAAATCTGCCTTTATTCATAATATCTTAAATAAGAAACTTACTCCATTTTGTTCCAGAAAGTACTGGACATGCTCCATGTTGAGTTAACCAATTGCCTTCTCCATTTCGTTTAAGGTTGTACCAGAATGCTGCACTACCTTTTTTAGGCCATATGGTAACGTTTAAGTACGGAAAAACTGTAGCGCCTCCTTTCTCGACGTCATTCATCTGAGAAGTAAATTTCTTATAGAGTTTTATATAATAAGCATCCTTAAAATAAAATATTATTTTATATGAAGAAACATTAACAAACTGTATGGATAAGGGGTTTCGGTGAAATTGTATGAAAGTTCGGGTTTCTGACGCTTCACAAAGTTTTAAATATTAAATGATTAGAGAAAATCATGAAAAATAGAAGTGGTTATCAGTAATTCAGGATAAAGTTCCGAAAAGCGCTTACCTCCGTTTAATTTTAAACTCCGTATACCTATGTGTTTTGACGCGCTGATGACGAATATGATAGTGAAAATACCCGCAAATTTGATTTTCCAGGTCAAAACACCAAAAAAAAAAAATTTCATGTTTTTCCGTTTATTTCAGTAAATAAAAAAAATTTCCAAAAAAGTTTCAAACAAAAGTAGTAGATCGTTTAAAAATACATATTTTATGTTCAATATGTTTTTACCCTACGACTGATATTTTTCGAGAAAATAGACGATAAATATTCCCGCGGCGAAGTGCGTATGTATACCATTAAGCCATTTCCCTTTCGGGGTAGGCGTGACACTACCCTATTCGAGTAGTGTTTCTAGGTGGATAGTTTTTTGTAGTAAATAACTACAAGCGTGGGTTCACCACACCCACGACGGGCCAACAGCACGCAGAATTCCCGAACGGTCACCCATCCAAGTACTAACCGTAAGTAGGCATTAATGCTAAAACAAATGGGTTAATGGCAAAAGATATGTTTCCACGAAACATTAGGGAACAAATGGGGATGGTATGCGTCCTACGTTATTTCTGTGACCAGTCACAGGGGTGCATTCCCGCCCCACCATGACACGTTGGAAAGGGGGTCATGTGTGACCTAAATTATTTCTGTCGCCAGTCATAGGGGTGCCTTCCCGCACCCCATGACCCGTTGGAAAGGGGATCGTGTGTGACCTAAATTATTCCTGTGACCAATCACAGGGGTGCCTTCCCGCCCCCCATGACACGTTGGAAAGGGGGTCGTGTGTGACCTAAGTTATTTCTGTGGCCAGTCATAGGGGTGCCTTCCCGCCCCCCATGAAACGTTTGGAAAGGGGGTCGTGTGTGACCTAAATTATTCCTGTGACCAATCACAGGGGTGCCTTCCCGCCCCCATGACACGTTGGGAAGGGGGTCGTGTGTGACCTAAGTTATTTCTATGGCCAGTCATAGGGGTGCCTTCCCGCCCCCCATGAAACGATGGAATGGGTGCCGTGCGTGACCTAAGCAATTCTACACTTAGTACCGACATTTCCCTTCTTTTCTCTAAAACGGTCAGTCGTAGGGTAAAAACCTATCAAACATAAAATATGTATTTTCAAAAGATCTAAAACTTTTGTTTAAAGCTTTTTTCTAAATTTTTATTATTCACTGAAATAAACGGAAAAACATGAAATTTTTATAGTTTTTTGGGGTTTTGACCTTGAAAATCAAATTTGCGGGTATTTTCACTATCATATTCGTGATCAGCACGTCAAAATACATAGGTATACGGAGTTTCAAATTAATCGGAGGTAAGCGCTTTTCGGAACTCCACCCGTAATTCATTCACGTGCTTCATGCTTCAAATTAAGCTATTTTAAATTACATGCAGTTGAAATGGAAAATGGCAATTTCGAAGAAAAGCGCTTCATGCTATTGTGTGTGTGTGGGGGGGGGGGCTACTCTACTAGGAGAAACTATAGGATCTAAATTAGTGCTATTTATAGTTGTGACGGTTCGCACGATAGACTTGTAGCACCAGCAGTAAAGTTTCTGAACTTATAGGCGTTCAAGCCCCTGAAGTGGCAAAATACATACTATAAATCTTAACTTAATTTGAACGCAGAAGCTCCTGGAACCGATTTAGAGGTCAGAAAAAATTAATTAGGATTTGCACTCACTTGGATTCGAATTAATGTTTAGTAAAAGTTCAGTTCTTAATATAAAAGTGAAGTTACAAAACAGGCTTATTGAATAATTCACTGATTGGATGCTATAACGTTGTTTTTATACATTAAAACTAAGTTCATTTAGACTCCTTATTTCAATACTTTTCAATCTGTGCAGGCAACCCGGATAAATTTGATTTACGAATTTCTTTACATTGCACGCAAAAACTGAAAATGGTTTGTTTACTTACATAAAACAGAGCGGTGGCGATACGATCTCCAACGTTGGTGTCGAAATATTGGACGTCCTGGAAAGTTTGAGATTTATTATTGTATCAGTGAAGTATTAGCTCGATATAAATCAAAGTTCACCCGTGATTTGCTTACATCAAAGTAATCTTCGTGAACTAGATAAAGGCCCCCAATAACGTAATAAGCGACTTGCAGTTCCTCGGCTGTATCGATTGACAAACCTGTCATGTGCTCCACTCGACGACGCACAAGCTTTACGTGTTTATTTTCCAAGTCGTCAATCCAGGCAGTTTCAGTAATTCTGTATTCAGAAAGTGTCTCTTCTTCAGAGGAGGAAATTGCTGTTTTTGCACTTTGTAACTGCAGAAAGGAAAATATACTCATTAATGTGTGTGTGTTAAAACATGAAATCGTTTTGTAGTTTTCGTGGTATGTAACTCTTCTGACGTGGTATTTTTTACCCATCACTTAAAACTCACCTAAGTCGGGAGTCTTAAACTTTGAAATATCAACCAGTACCAAGGAACACTCACGGAACATTTAGAAACATTTTATTTATTTTTGTTGTCCCTCTTTGGTTCTGAATAACCACTTAGTCGCGCAATGACAAGAAGTACGCGCCACCGGTAGCTTGCAAAAGCAACTGAAATTTAACTACTCTTTATAGAGAAGTTGAGGTGGGCCTAACGGAGAATTGTGGTGGTTGTGATGAGAAATATCTGAAGTTTGTGGTTAACCAAGACCGTCTCTGGGTGTGTCCCGACAACGTCTCGACAATAACTTTATACCCGCTTTCAAAAACTGTCAAGAAACTGAGTAGGTTTTCATGGATGGCCTTCTGGTATCGGCGACTCAAATCGGAATACAAAATGGTGGCGGAACCATTGACGCGATTATTCGGAATGAAGGAACAGTGACATTGTGGCGAAAACTAGTTGTCAGAAAGCCCGTTAGCCTTTAGACCGACGCGACCACTTCAGGACTTGGCGTAGTACTTACCCAAAAGAAGCTGGACGGAGAGTGTGTGATAGCCTACACCAGAAAAACCCTCACAAAAACAAGCACGTTAGGACTTAAGGAGTAAGAGACATCGTCATAAAACCCAATCTGAGGCTGTCAGAGAAGGCTGAGGATGTTGCCGCCAAGTTATGTCCGAAATTTGTGGACTCCTTTAGGATTAAACGCCACCTTTCCCACTTGAAGCCGATCTAATGCAGGATGTTCAGGAATAACTTTAAACGACAACAGAGTTGCTATCCACACGCAGTCGAGTGGAAGCTGAAAACATCAAGATCTGGATCGTCAGGCATAATTACTTATCATTTTGTTCCAATTTGACGTTATTTTTCTA